>OZ023273.1:5348392-5816873 GCA_964007475.1 Hybos culiciformis | reverse complement strand
GGTTCATTTTTGAGGTCGCATTAATGAGTGTTGCATTAATGACGGAATTTAACACATCGTTAACTTCTGACGAAACTCAAAAACGAATTATTCTCCAAATCGTGAGCCAGCATCTGCCAAACATGGCGATTATTGGAAAATCAAATATTTTTAAAATTAATTGCAAAAAATTAATCATAAATAAATATAAATTTAAAACAATTTTTAAATTCTTATTTATTTCTATTTTAAATCTTCTTTTTTGATTCCTAATTAAAAAAAATAGATCAGTTCACAAATGAATCAAATGACCAATACATTACGAAAGCGATACTTTTAATGTCGTAAAATTAATCGTAGCTTAAAAACCAGAACTTAATAGAATTTTATCTTTTAGTTATAATGCTAAAAATTATGAAAATTTATGCCAAATTTATGAAAAAAAAAAAAAAAAAATGTTTCTCTTAAAATTAGAAAAGATATGGTGTCTTAAAGTAAAAATAAAATGGGGACAAAAGTTTAAATTCACCTTTAGAGAGTTGTAAAAAAAAAAAGGATAAGTCGTATAGCCTTACGATGTTAACAAAAAAATGAAGGGAGCATCAAGACAGTTACCTAGTTTACATGGAGAGTTGAAACCGTGTTCAACTACGGTTCAACTACATGTAAACGGTGGTAGAGTTAAACTGGGTTAACCTGACTCAACCCAAGAAAATCGCTCGGTTAAGTTAACTCTATCCATGTAAACGGTTAACCCGGTTAAAAATAAGCAACAGCTTATTTGTTTTGTTTCTTTTTTGTTATTGTTTTCAATCTCAATTCAACCACAGTTCAACCACATGCTTTTCGACTACATCATGTAAACACTTGATCTCTTTTCAACCACATTTCGACTCAACCACGGTTGGACTATCATGTAAACTAGGTAAGTTAAACCAAAAAAAAAAGGAGGAAAAAAAATTCAAAGAGAAAAAAGTTACAGAGTTTTGAACCCACCTTATTAGGTCTAGGCCTCAAACATCACAAAAATTGGTTGCGCTTGATGGGGAAACAAAATTTCGAAAAATCAAGGAGGACGTATTTCGTTTCATGATGTAAGCTTTCAGAATCTGTATGGGCGGCAAAAAAATTTTTTGTGTGAACCAGCCTAATATATATATATATATATATATACATATATATATATGTATATGACTTACCGTCAATTCACCGAAAAAAGGCGAGGGGTGGGGGCCGGCGGGCGGGCGGGCGGGCGGTCCGCAAATCCCACTGACCAACCACCAGTCCGCCCGCCCGCCCGCCCGGGGTATCGGGGTCGTTATAGGCTATTTTAAAATTTGAATGGCACCCTACCCAGAAACCTCTCCCGGGGGGGGGGGGGGGCGACTGCAATTTAAGTGTTGAATAAGTAAAAATGATAAATATTAATTCTCCTTAGATATTTTCCCAAATTTATAAAATAACTAGCTCCTATAATTGTTTATCAACCTGACAACAAAAATTCCACTTAGAAAAACAAATCATTCGGAGTCCGTAGCTGAGCACGGGTTGACGGCTATGTCATATAAGTGTCACATCATTGAAAGGTAAAAAAACGTCGAACAACACCAAAACCACAGCAACGTGTGGCCGGTTAAAGCTAGTTTAATATAAAACAGAGTGTTAGATATTGTGATTGTATTTTATAATCTCATTAGTTTACTTATATATAGATACTTACTTTTTTTTTTAAATTTATTTTCATTACCTAATTCAACTTTTTCTATTTCATAATTACTATATAAAATTTGTTTTAAGGACATGAATTCTGTATGATCTTCTATAATTTTTAATTTTAATTTAGGTGTTCACATTACCATTAATGGATATGCTAAAGTTCGTTGGACAGAATTAAGATCGAATGGACGAATTGCATACCCAGAGATTTTTCAAGCTCACAATCAGTATTTATATTCTCGCACTTATATGATTGGACAGGAGGGTGGAAAATCGTTTGAATTAGAGCCTGGTATGACATAAAGTTATTTATAGTAACAATTTGTCAGATTTTATTATTTTAATTTTAAATTGTTATTTAAGGAACATACAATCATACTTTTGCATGTGCTTTACCATATGAAATTCCCTCATCATTTGAAGGTCAATATGGTCATATTAGATATGAAGTTCAAGTTACAGTAGATCGTCCATTCCGTTTTGACAATGAATTCAGCAGAGCATTTACTGTGATTCATCCAGTTGATTTAAATCTTGTTCCAAATCTTCCGGTAAATTCAAATCAAATTTTAATACAAGTAGGCAAGAATTATAAAATACATACATTTCTCCATATGATGCCGTACGGAAAATACAATTTAGCCATGTTACTGAGCTGGCATATAAATAATTTTGAAAATCAAAGAACAGGAAATTAATTAATTTTAGTTTGTTTAAATTTGGCAGAAAAGAAATGTGAAATATTTATGTGAAATATTTATTTTTATTACTCAAGTGATCCACCATGATTAAATTTTGCTTCAATAATTTACAATTTCGACAGTGATAATCTTATTGAAACAACTTCTTCCCTGATAGAAACAATAGAAGCTGGTTCTCAAACTGACGTGATATATACAGATCTCAGTAAAGCTTTTGACCTTGTGCCCTTTGAAGTGATTTTGTTTAAGTTGAAAAAACTTAAATTCCCTTATTACTACATAGAATGGGTCAGTTCTTAGTTAAAAGATCGTACCTATACCGTCATGTTCAGGTCTGCAGAATCATCTGAGTATGAGGCTCTCTCAGGTTTCCCACAAAGAAGTCATCAAGGGCCCCTTTTATTCATAATCTCCATTAACGACGTTAGTTCAATATTAACTAATAGTAAACTCCAAATCTACGCGGATGACATGAAGATTTTTGAAAGAATTAATTCTTCCCAAGACGCTCTTTGTTTTCAGGAGGACTTGAATCGATTTTTCATCTGGTGTCGCTCAAATAATCTTTTATTTAACATTCCAAAATGCTCGTATATGACTTATTCTCGTCGTCAAAATCCTATTCTTTATAATTATTCTAATAATGTGCAATTAAGTAAAGTAACCACCTTCAAGGACTTGGGCGTAGTTTTTGACGAAAAGTTAACCTTTAAATCTCACTTTAAAAATATTATAAATAAGTCCAACTCCATCCTTGGCTTTGCAAAAACATGGTCCCGTGAATTTAATGATCCTTATATCTTAAAACAACTCTACACAACGATTGTTCGCCCTAATTTAGAATACGCTACCCAATTATGGTCACCCTATTATCAAACTCACATAGAACGGATGGAGTCCATTCAGAGAAATTTTCTAAGATTTGCTCTTAGACACTTACCTTGGGCTGATTCCTTAGTACTGCCCCCCTATGAAGATTAAAATTGATAAATATGGTATCATTAAAGAAAAGACGTGAAGTAGCTGATATCATTTTTATATCGCAATCCCTGAACAAGAAAATTAACTCTTCATTCATCTCCCAACAAATCAATTTCCGATCCATCTCCCGACTTCGTAACACAAATTTGTTTACAACTAAAAAACAGAACAAATTACGGGCAACACGAACCTATTAACAGAATGCTTACGATATGTAATAGGTACAAACACATTATAGATTTTTCCTTGACAAAGGATAGTTTAAAAATAAAACTTTTGTACACTTAAAATTAAATTAAATTTAAACACAAATAATGTTTTAAGAATTAAGAATTTTTTTTGTAATAGTTTGAATTAAACGAAATAAATAAATAAATTTATCAATATACTTTCAGAAGAACTTATTTCTTATATTAAAAAAAAAAAAACTATTTTTGAGAATTGCAAAACTCATTTTTTATCGTTATTGGAAATTAGCTTTCTTTCTTAAGTTTTCGTAGAATATAATATCTTTAAAATTATGATACAATTAATGTTATTAATAATTATTTTCTAACTATTTCAGCTACCGAAAGTTGGAACTGCTAAAAAAGTATTTTGTTGTTGCTCCTGTGGTGGTGGAGGAGGGGTTCATACTCAATTTAATATACCATTTGGCGGGTACGCTCCCGGTCAAAAAATTCAATATGTGCTGACAGTGAAAAATGATTCTAATTATGATTTGGAAGGAATAAAAGTGAAATTGCAGGAGCGAGCCACATTTGAAAGTTATACTCCATTACGAAAACACAGACACAGTGAATTTGAATTAGCAGCAAAAACTGGTAGGGAAATGTTTAGGCTTTCAACTAAACAATTTAAAGACTTTTTGTTGATTCCGTCTGTTCCACCAACTTGTTCAATGCCTCAATGTTGTATCAGTGTTGAATATTGGTTGACAGCAAAAGTTCGCACCGGATGTTGTCATAAAAATATCTCTATAACGTTGCCTGTCATTATTGGAACAGTTCCTTTAGTGGAAAGTGCAACCAATCCAACTAATGTTATTATAAATCAGCCAACAGCCTCTATTGTTAGGGATTACGATTCCATTGGTGAGTTCGTTTGTATAGAAATGAAAGTGTAATATAATAAACCTACACTCTAGAAAATCGATAGTTTTGGTCGTAATTTTACGTCGATTATCATGGTAATTTTTGATGTAATATTACCCTCGTTATTTAAGATTCAACTGATAAAGGCGTAAAAAAAATAAAAATCACAAAAAATAGTAAAATTATACAAGTTGTGTGTTTTTTACATTAAAAATAAGGGTAAATTTCTTCGTTTTTGTTTAAAAATTTACTCTTTTTGTATAAATTTACCCTTGTTGGCTTAAAAATATGCACTGCTTGGTTTAAACTTAAAATTTTTGACTTAAAAATATAAGCTCTTTGGTGTAAGCTTACACTCCTTGGTTTAATTATCTGCACTCCCTGTTGTTAACTTACATCCTGTGGCTTAATAATATCTGCTCTGATATAAATTTAGATTATATGGTTTAAAAATATACACGCTGTTTTGTAAGCATACGCTTTGTTGCTTAACATTGTACACTCTAGTAGTATAAATATGTATGTTCTGTATCAAAAGTGGCTACCAAAAATGGGGGTTACTATACAAAATGTATGGGAAATCTAGAAGATTTTTATAAAAAGGTAACCCCCATGGGGGCTCCCAAAAAGTAGCTACCAAAAATGGGGGTTACTATACAAAATGTATGGGAAATCTAGAAGATTTTTATAAAAAGGTAACCCCCATGGGGGCTCCCAAAAAAGTGGCTACCAAAAATGGGGGTTACTATACAAAATATATGGGAAATGTAGAAGATTTTTATAAAAAGGTAACCCTTTATAATTTTAAAAAAGTAGCCACATTTAATTATGAAATTAATAATATCAAAAAGTATCGATCAAATTACATATAATAATTTCACAATTACATTTTTTTTAGATTTTTATTATATGTAATTTGAGATTTTTTTCTTATCATTTTATTTTATTTTATTTTATTTTTTTGTCAAATTTGCAGGAAAAAATTTATATTTAATATTAAGTATAACTAAGCCTAAAAATCAGTTAAATATTATGAGAAAAAATAAAATAATTAGAAATCATTCTTTTGTGGTATTCGGTTATTCGCGGGTTATTTTTTCATATAATTCATTTATTTTATTTATTTTAAAGAATAATAGAAAGTGGTAAAGTGATAATTAGTAAAATTTGAGTTTCGTTCTTTTAGAAAATCTGTTTTCGGTGTGTTAAATTTTATCAAGTTTAAATTTTCAAATTTTTTGTTCATTTTTGTTGAACGTAAATTAGAATATGAAACGGTTATGTAACATTTGTGGCGACCTTTTTCATTCAAAAAGCCTTCAACGCCATATCAAAAGCGTGCATGAGAAATCTACGGTGGTTACGTGTGACGTATGCGGGAAGCAGTATACTCGGTTGGAAAAATTAGTTTGCCACAAGCGTCTTCATCATCCGACTCCCTCTTCTTCTGTAGGTTTGTCGACAAGCGTTGCTGATTATGGTACGTTTGATGATGGCGAGTCAACATCTTCAAAAAAACGGAAGCAGAATGCGGCAATTGGACAAGGTGAGGAAAATGGTAAACCTTCTAAAAAACTTAAAGGAAGTAGCCAATCACCATCATCATCATCAACCATGCAAAATTTACCGGATCATAGATTTTGTACTGCTTGTGGAGTTAATTTACGTGGTAATTTTTGGAATTTTCATATACGAACCAATGATCACAAGAAAAAAGTTTCAATTTCTATTGGTGATCGATTGAAATGTATAAAAGAAGCATATGCGGGACGAGTAGTAACATATATTCGCGAAAATGATGATGCAACTACACTTATTCCGAAAGTTTTTCTTAGCAAAGTGAAAGATGAACTAATTACGAAAATTAAAGAGACTTTACAGATACATGTTCAACATGGAATTATTTGCCAAGTTTATAAAACCACATCAGCAAGAAGAAACTGAACAAGAAATTAGTGTTAAAAGTTTCAACACAAAAATGATCGTTGTTCATAATGAGTTTGATGTAGACCCAATATACGAGGATATGATCGAAAAAATGTCTACAGATATTGAGGAATTTCTAGAAAGAGACAGTGGCTGGAGCCTTGCCGAAATTCTACATGTTGAAATCAATATTGCAAAGTATTCTCCACTTAAAGGTTCCAGCTACATAAAATTACCTAAGGCAATTGAAGACAAAAAAGCATGTGTAAACATTCAAAACCGAGATGCATATTGTTTTAAGTGGTGTTTAGTAGCTGCTATGAAAAACAATACAACAAACAATTCAATAAGATGCTCTACTTACAACGTTGAAGATATAAGCACCAATATTTTAAGTTTGGTGAATTCTAAAGTTTCTGAACTTAACTTCGGTAACATTAATTTTCCAATCAGTATTCATGAAATAAAGGAATTTGAACAACTTAATCCTGCTATAAGTATAAACGTTTATGGTCTTGATAATGGGAAGATTGTTGGACCGTACTACCATACCATTGAAATGAAAGAAAACCATATTAATCTACTGATTTTGCAAAAGGAAGATAAATATCATTTTGTATGGATAAAAAATTTGTCTCGATTGGTAAGAGCTCAGTTAACATCACATTGTACAGCAGTAAAATTGTGTACTAAATGTTTGCTTCATTTTCGCAATCAGAGTGCATTCGATGAACATGTAGCTAATTGCTCGAAAATAGTAACATCCTTACCATTACCAGCTGAAAATAAATTGACTTTTAAAAATTACCACAAAAAAATGGAGGTACCTTTTGTAATTTACGCTGACACAGAAAGTATGCTGCAAAAAATTTCGACTTGTGCTAACAATCCTAATTTTCCATCAACAGAAAATTCGATGTTACATGTGCCAATAGCTTTAGCATATTATATAAAATGTTCTTTTGATTCTAATCTTAACAAATATTTTGAATTCACAGGTACGTTGCTTTTTTTAAATATTTTATTTTATTCTATTTTAATTTTTTTTGAATTTTTGTTTTCAGGTGAAAACTGTATAAAAGATTTTATCTTATCATTAGTTAATGAATGTAAGAGTCTTTATTTAAATTATTTATCGAAAATGATTCCAATACAGCCATTAACGATAGAAGAAATGAACCATCATTCAACGCGACGAAATTGCCACATTTGTGAGGTAGACTTTTTGCCAAGTGATGTAAGAGTACGAGATCACTGTCATCTGACAGGTAAATATCGCGGCCCAGCTCATAAAAAATGTAATCTCGAATTTCGAGTACCGAATTTCTTTCCTATATATTTTCATAATTTTTCCAAATATGATTGCCATTTGCTTTTTAAGGAACTTAATATTGTACAAGGAAACATAAAAGTTATACCTCTCAATAAAGAGCTTTATGTTTCCTTAACAAAAACTATTACAATAAGTAAAAATGAAAGTTTTAGCTTAAGATTTTTGGATTCATCAAGATTTATGCAATGTAGTTTAGATTCTTTAGTACAAAACCTAGATAGCTCTGACTTAATAGAAATAAGAAAATTTTTCCCACCCGCAAATTTGCCTCTTCTAGAAAGAAAGGGTGTATTTCCATACGAGTACATTGATTCTTTAGAAAAATTGAATGAAACTGCTTTACCGGAACTAGGGATTGCAAATTTTGACGATAATAAAAAAATCGGAATTCGGAATTCGAAATTAAATATTTTCGGAATTCGGTCGAATTCCGAAATATTATTAATTTTTTTTATGTCTATACAAATAATAAAAATAACTTATTTGACATAATTCATTGTTATTTATTGACTAAAAAATACTTTTTTTAAAAATAAAAATGGAACATACTGAAAAATTATACCAAATTCAATTATTAAATAACAATAATAGTTAAAAAAACTATATTATTTAATACGAAATATAAACATAAAATTATTGTACAGAAACATTCTAATTTGGCATATCATTTAATAATAAAAAATATAAAATTATTGTTTTATTTGCCTAAAATAAGCTTCGAGGAAGCAGAGATCATTTAAAGCTGCGTCTCCGAGTCTCGAACGAACTTTTGTACAAAAGTTACCTGCAATTGAGAAAGCTCGCTCAGACTCCATGCTCGATGGCGGAATCAAAATCAAAAATGAGTAGGCGGACTCTAATATTTTGCCACGAAAGCCGTTCTCTTCAAAGAATTTCATTTCAGATTTAATTTTTATAGAATTAGAATATAGAATATTAATATGTACAGAAACGAAAACATTATTTAAAAGTTGGAGAGAGCACGAAAAAATAAATTTTAATTTCGGAATTCGCTGGGAAATTTTCGGAATTCGAAACTATATTATGAAAACGAATTCCGGAATTCTCGAATTTCGAATTTCGAATGTGCAATCCCTAACCGGAACAACATAATTTTAATAACGACTTGACTAACACTACGTGTAGTGACGATGAATCATGCTAAAAACGTTTGGAGAGAATTTGATTGTCAAAATATGTGGGACTACTTGAAATTATATTTAAAAACCGACATATTATTACTTGCAGATGTCTTCGAAAATTTTCGTAAAATTTGTAAAAAAATTTATAACCTAGAAGCTTCTCAATTTTATACAGCACCAGGTTTATCGTGGGAAGCGATGTTAAAATACACAAAAATTGAGTTAGAGCTTCTAACTGATGTTAATATGTATAAATTTTTTCAAGAGGGTGTTCGGGGAGGGATAAGTCAGTGCTCTTTGAGGCATACGAAGGCTGCAAATAAATATTTGGAATCGTATGACCCTAGCCTTCCCTCAAAATTCATAATTTATCTTGACGCAAATAATTTGTATGGATGGGGAATGTCTCAACCTCTACCTTACGGTGATTTTAAGTGGGTTGATCCTCCATCAGACATTTGCTCCATTGAATCCGATTCAGAAGTTGGATATGTTCTTGAGGTAGACTTGGAATATCCAACAGATTTGCACAATAGACATAATGAGCTACCATTCTGTTGTGAGAGAAAAAAACCTCCTTCAGGGAAAAATGAAAAATTAATTTTGGACTTGCATCATAAAAAAAATTATATAATACATTATAGAAATCTCCAACAATGTATTAAAAATGGACTAAAATTAGTTAAAGTCCATAAAGTTCTGCAGTTCAAGCAATCCAATTGGTTACAAAAATATATCGATCTCAATACACATCATAGGTCTTTGGCAAGAAATTCTTTCGAAAAAGACTTTTTCAAATTGATGAATAATGCTGTTTACGGGAAAACAATGGAAAACGTTGATAAAAGGAAGGATGTAAAAATTGCGGATGGTTGGGAAAGTCGTCGGAAGCATTTGGGAGCTAGAGTTTTGATTGCAAAGCCTAACTTTCACAGTATCTCCGTTTTTAGTAATGATTTATCAGCTATTCAATTGAACATAGTTAGTATACTGTACGACAAACCAATATACCTTGGTTTCACTGTTTTAGAGTTATCGAAGCTTCATATGTATGAATTCCACTACAGCTATATGAAGCCAAAATATGAAGATAAAATAACTCTAAACTACATGGATACAGATTCTTTCATATATACAATTTCAACCAATGACTTCTACGCAGATATTCGAGAAGACGTTTTACAAACGGACCCTAAAAAACTTATTTTTGACACTTCTAATTACGACCCGAATAATCCCTACAATTTTCCTTTAGTTAATAAAAAAATGTTGGGATTATTCAAAGATGAGTTAGATGGAAGAATAATAAAAGAGTTTTTAGGTTTGAAATCTAAAATGTATTTCATTGATAGTGTAAATAATAAGGAAATAAAGAGGGCAAAAGGTGTAAAAAAGTGTGTTGTGAAAAATTTACATCTGGATCATTATAAAAAGTCTTTATTTGATAATGAAACTTTATATTGTAAAATGAATTTGTTTAGATCTGAACTACATAATATTTATACAAAAACTCTGAATAAAATTGCATTAAATGCTGATGATAACAAACGTTATATATTAGATGATAATATAAGAACTTATGCTTGGAGGCACTATGCCATAGAATAAAAAAAATATTTCTTTTGTAAGTTAGTTAAATCAAAATAAATTTCTATGTACCTAGTCCAAGAAATAGAAAAAATAATATATAAAAAAGAAAATGTTAATTTTGTAATAAATATATAGTTTGTAATTTCTAGTTTATGTTCAAATATAACAAATGTTTATAATAAAGAAAGAAAAAAAAAATCAAATGACGCTTTTTTGATCTACCCATGAGTTATGCATTTCATCGAATCCAAGCCATTTAACCAAAATTTTATCACCTTTTCTTTTGATAATTTTTTCTACTAAGTAAATATTTGGATGCTTAGTTTTTGTAATTCTTCATCGTAAAAAGATCCCAAAATTACCTCATTCTGATAGTCTTTTAAAATATAAGTAACTGGGTTGGTAAGTTTTATTTTTGATACTTTGAAAATTTCAGTTGACCAGTTTGGCATGTATCCTTTATCGAAAATCCCCTTAGATTTGCTGATTCTAACTTTATCTCCAACTTTAAATCTACCAGCTGTGAAAATTTTCAGTCTGTTGTAGCTTGTTTTGAGAATTTTTTTCTCGTTGTGTTTATTAATTTCTTTTGGTTTCATTTTTGTTGTTCTGTGGATAGAATTATTATATTTTTCCATTAAGTTGTCTATTATATGTATCCACTTATAGTTTCCTTGTAAACTAAAGTGCTTCCACATTAAATTTTTTAAACTAAAAACGGAGATACTGTGAAAGTTAGGCTTTGCAATCAAAGCTCTAGCTCCCAAATGCTTCCGACGACTTTCCCAACCATCCGCAATTTTTACATCCTTCCTTTTATCAACGTTTTCCATTGTTTTCCCGTAAACAGCATTATTCATCAATTTGAAAAAGTCTTTTTCGAAAGAATTTTTTGCCAAAGACCTATGATGTGTATTGAGATCGATATATTTTTGTAACCAATTGGATTGCTTGAACTGCAGAACTTTATGGACTTTAACTAATTTTAGTCCATTTTTAATACATTGTTGGAGATTTCTATAATGTATTATATAATTTTTTTTATGATGCAAGTCCAAAATTAATTTTTCATTTTTCCCTGAAGGAGGTTTTTTTCTCTCACAACAGAATGGTAGCTCATTATGTCTATCGTGCAAATCTGTTGGATATTCCAAGTCTACCTCAAGAACATATCCAACTTCTGAATCGGATTCAATGGAGCAAATGTCTGATGGAGGATCAACCCACTTAAAATCACCGTAAGGTAGAGGTTGAGACATTCCCCATCCATACAAATTATTTGCGTCAAGATAAATTATGAATTTTGAGGGAAGGCTAGGGTCATACGATTCCAAATATTTATTTGCAGCCTTCGTATGCCTCAAAGAGCACTGACTTATCCCTCCCCGAACACCCTCTTGAAAAAATTTATACATATTAACATCAGTTAGAAGCTCTAACTCAATTTTTGTGTATTTTAACATCGCTTCCCACGATAAACCTGGTGCTGTATAAAATTGAGAAGCTTCTAGGTTATAAATTTTTTTACAAATTTTACGAAAATTTTCGAAGACATCTGCAAGTAATAATATGTCGGTTTTTAAATATAATTTCAAGTAGTCCCACATATTTTGACAATCAAATTCTCTCCAAACGTTTTTAGCATGATTATAGTCATCGTCACTACACGTAGTGTTAGTCAAGTCGTTATTAAAATTATGTTGTTCCGGTAAAGCAGTTTCATTCAATTTTTCTAAAGAATCAATGTACTCGTATGGAAATACACCCTTTCTTTCTAGAAGAGGCAAATTTGCGGGTGGGAAAAATTTTCTTATTTCTATTAAGTCAGAGCTATCTAGGTTTTGTACTAAAGAATCTAAACTACATTGCATAAATCTTGATGAATCCAAAAATCTTAAGCTAAAACTTTCATTTTTACTTATTGTAATAGTTTTTGTTAAGGAAACATAAAGCTCTTTATTGAGAGGTATAACTTTTATGTTTCCTTGTACAATATTAAGTTCCTTAAAAAGCAAATGGCAATCATATTTGGAAAAATTATGAAAATATGTAGGTAAGAAATTCGGTACTCGAAATTCGAGATTACATTTTTTATGAGCTGGGCCGCGATATTTACCTGTCAGATGACAGTGATCTCGTACTCTTACATCACTTGGCAAAAAGTCTACCTCACAAATGTGGCAATTTCGTCGCAATTTCTTCTATCGTTAATGGCTGTATTGGAATCATTTTCGATAAATAATTTAAATAAAGACTCTTACATTCATTAACTAATGATAAGATAAAATCTTTTATACAGTTTTCACCTGAAAACAAAAATTCAAAAAAAATTAAAATAGAATAAAATAAAATATTTAAAAAAAGCAACGTACCTGTGAATTCAAAATATTTGTTAAGATTAGAATCAAAAGAACATTTTATATAATATGCTAAAGCTATTGGCACATGTAACATCGAATTTTCTGTTGATGGAAAATTAGGATTGTTAGCATAAGTCGAAATTTTTTGCAGCATACTTTCTGTGTCAGCGTAAATTACAAAAGGTACCTCCATTTTTTTGTGGTAATTTTTAAAAGTCAATTTATTTTCATCTGGTAATGGTAAGGATGTTACTATTTTCGAGCAATTAGCTACATGTTCATCGAATGCACTCTGATTGCGAAAATGAAGCAAACATTTAGTACACAATTTTACTGCTGTACAATGTGATGTTAACTGAGCTCTTACCAATCGAGACAAATTTTTTATCCATACAAAATGATATTTATCTTCCTTTTGCAAAATCAGTAGATTAATATGGTTTTCTTTCATTTCAATGGTATGGTAGTACGGTCCAACAATCTTCCCATTATCAAGACCATAAACGTTTATACTTATAGCAGGATTAAGTTGTTCAAATTCCTTTATTTCATGAGTACTGATTGGAAAATTAATGTTACCGAAGTTAAGTTCAGAAACTTTAGAATTCACCAAACTTAAAATATTGGTGCTTATATCTTCGACGTTGTAAGTAGAGCAACTTATTGAATTGTTTGTTGTATTGTTTTTCATAGCAGCTACTAAACACCACTTAAAACAATATGCATCTCGGTTTTGAATGTTTACACATGCTTTTTTGTCTTCAATTGCCTTAGGTAATTTTATGTAGCTGGAACCTTTAAGTGGAGAATACTTTGCAATATTGATTTCAACATGTAGAATTTCGGCAAGGCTCCAGCCACTGTCTCTTTCTTGAAATTCCTCAATATCTGTAGAAATTTTTTCGATCATATCCTCGTATATTGGGTCTACATCAAACTCATTATGAACAACGATCATTTTTGTGTTGAAACTTTTAACACTAATTTCTTGTTCAGTTTCTTCTTGCTGATGTGGTTTTATAAACTTGGCAAATAATTCCATGTTGAACATGTATCTGTAAAGTCTCTTTAATTTTCGTAATTAGTTCATCTTTCACTTTGCTAAGAAAAACTTTCGGAATAAGTGTAGTTGCATCATCATTTTCGCGAATATATGTTACTACTCGTCCCGCATATGCTTCTTTTATACATTTCAATCGATCACCAATAGAAATTGAAACTTTTTTCTTGTGATCATTGGTTCGTATATGAAAATTCCAAAAATTACCACGTACATTAACTCCACAAGCAATACAAAATCTATGATCCGGTAAATTTTGCATGGTTGATGATGATGATGGTGATTGGCTACTTCCTTTAAGTTTTTTAGAAGGTTTACCATTTTCCTCACCTTGTCCAATTGCCGCATTCTGCTTCCGTTTTTTTGAAGATGTTGACTCCCCATCATCAAACGTACCATAATCAGCAACGCTTGTCGACAAACCTACAGAAGAAGAGGGAGTCGGATGATGAAGACGCTTGTGGCAAACTAATTTTTCCAACCGAGTATACTGCTTCCCGCATACGTCACACGTAACCACCGTAGATTTCTCATGCACGCTTTTGATATGGCGTTGAAGGCTTTTTGAATGAAAAAGGTCGCCACAAATGTTACATAACCGTTTCATATTCTAATTTACGTTCAACAAAAATGAACAAAAAATTTGAAAATTTAAACTTGATAAAATTTAACACACCGAAAACAGATTTTCTAAAAGAACGAAACTCAAATTTTACTAATTATCACTTTACCACTTTCTATTATTCTTTAAAATAAATAAAATAAATGAATTATATGAAAAAATAACCCGCGAATAACCGAATACCACAAAAGAATGATTTCTAATTATTTTATTTTTTCTCATAATATTTAACTGATTTTTAGGCTTAGTTATACTTAATATTAAATATAAATTTTTTCCTGCAAATTTGACAAAAAAATAAAATAAAATAAAATGATAAGAAAAAAATCTCAAATTACATATAATAAAAATCTAAAAAAATGTAATTGTGAAATTATTATATGTAATTTGATCGATACTTTTTGATATTATTAATTTCATAATTAAATGTGGCTACTTTTTTAAAATTATAAAGGGGGTTACCTTTTTATAAAAATCTTCTACATTTCCCATATATTTTGTATAGTAACCCCCATTTTTGGTAGCCACTTTTTTGGGAGCCCCCATGGGGGTTACCTTTTTATAAAAATCTTCTAGATTTCCCATACATTTTGTATAGTAACCCCCATTTTTGGTAGCCACTTTTTGGGAGCCCCCATGGGGGTTACCTTTTTATAAAAATCTTCTAGATTTCCCATACATTTTGTATAGTAACCCCCATTTTTCGTAGCCACTTTTGATACAGAACATACATATTTATACTACTCACTCTTGGTCTAAATTTACACCTGCGGTTTAATAATGAAAACTCTGTGGTGTAAATTTAAACTCTGTGGTTTAATACTGTTGTACTCTATGCTGTAAACTTACATTCTATGGTTTAATGCAGCGGTGTCCAACAGAAATTTGTTTGTAGCCACAATCACTATTTTTAAATAATTTCATTCGCCACTTAAAATATGTATGTATTTATAAAAAATTCATTAATTATTGTAAAAATAAAAATTGTAATTAACAAGTTATTATTAAGATAACAAAATCCAAAATTTGACAATTTTTTTTCATTTTCGCATTTGCCACCACAAGTTCATTAATATAGAATAGTTATTATTTTGTCGCATTTTTTTTTTAAAATAAATTTCTTGATTTGTTTTTGCTTTTTTGACTGGCAAAAATAGTGTTTTTTTTTTAATTTGTCTTAAGTATTGGTGCGAAAACTTTATTTAATATAAAAAATATTTCAGTGCTGGATTCGCCACATTCACAAAGTCTATTCGCCACATGTGGCGAGTGGCGACTGTGTTGGACACCACTGGTTTAATGTATAGACCCTCCAGTGTAAACTTAAACTCTGTAGTTTAATGTGTACACTCCAGGTGTGAATTTAAACTCTGGGATTTAAAAAAGTACATCAGAGTTGTAAGTTGTAAGCATATTGTAAATCGCCAACACACCACACAGAAAATGTGTATACCAAATTTATTGTAATGTAATTGCTTCATTAAAAGACGTGTTTAATTTATGACCACTAAAACCAGACTGATCTTTATTATCTAGTCTATATTGTTATACATATAATACTGTTATACAGTAGTACAATACAGAGCATAGACTTATAAAATCATATAGGGAGTGTAGTGTCATACAGTACATCACCCTTCTTAATAAGATTGGTTTACATTTATACCAATCTACAATTTGTATTTACATTTGTATTTAATTTTAATTTTAATTTAATTTGTATTTACATTTGTATTTAATTTTAATTTTAATTTAATTTGTATTTACATTTGTATTTAATTTTAATTTGTATTTACAATTTTATTTAATTTGATTTGTATTAAAATTTAAATGAGTGGATGAATTTGATTCGGTTCTTATAGGGCAGCCATAGGCCTAAATCTTGTCTCCACTTCAGGTTTAAAGTAGTGTTAAACTTGTTTAAAACTACAAGCGTATACACTACATATTCTATGTTTACTTTGACATGACGAAAAAAAAAAATTATTTGTAAACTTTTAATATTGAAGTAAACAAAATAATATTTTAATAACAAAACATTTAATTTAAAATAATTTTTTCCAATTCATAATTTTTAAATAAAAAAAATAAAAATATAAATAAAAATGAATAGTCCCAAAAAATTTTTACTCATAAAATATTTCAAATTTTTCAAATATTTTAATTATATTTTGCTTTCAAATAATAAATTATATTTTGCTTAAAAATATTTTTATTTACATATTTTTGACAACCGGTTGATTTTTTGTATTTTTTTTCCAATTTTTGATCCATCCAACAAAAAGTGTGCCATATTGAGTGAAAATTTCTTATAGGAGTAAACACAATTGGGGCGACAACGACGGCGACAACGACGGCGACAACGACGACTACAACGACAACGACAGCGATATCACTCGAGTGAACACAATTACGGCGACGGCGACGAAATAAATATACAGGAAAAAAGTAAACAAATAGAAAAATAAATAAAAAAATATATGGTTGTCGTTGTCGCCTGGCGACAAAATAGAAAAATTTCTAATTTGTCGCCAGGCGACAATGTCGTTTGTCGCCAGTCGTCTCAATTGTGTTCATTCTCATACAAATATATGGTTTCTATTTTTTTTTGATAGTCGCTATCGCTGTCGTTGTCGCTGTCGCCCCAATTGTGTTTAGTACTTAAAAAATTGTTAATTTGTATGGCTGGCACCCCTAAGTTTTACTAGTTTTGGGCAAAACTTATTACAAACAACTTCAAATTTTTATATGGACAAAACTACTTTATATCTTGTCTCCACTTCAGGTTCAAAGTAGTGTTAAATTTGTTTAAAACTACAAGCGTAAACACTACAAATTCTATGTTTACTTTGACATGACAAAAAAAAATTGTTTGTAAACTTTTAATATTGAAGTAAACAAAATAATATTTTAATAACAAAACATTTAATTTAAAATTTTTTTTTTTTTAATTCATAATTTTTAAATAAAAAAAATAAAAATAAAAATTAATAGTCACAAAAAATTATTACTCATAAAATATTTCAATTTCTTCAAATATTTTAATTATATTTTGCTTTCAAATAATAAATAACATTTTGCTTTCAAATATTTTTATTTACATATTTTTGACAACGGGTTGATTTTTTGTATTTTTTTTTAAATTTTTTATCCATCCAACAAAAAGTGTGCCATATTGAGTGAAAATTTCTTAAAAAATTGTGAATTTGTATGGCTGGCACCCCTAAATTTTAGTAGTTTTGGGCAAAACTTATTACAAACAAATTTAAATTTTTATATGGACAAAACTACTTTAAACGAAGAACGAAGAACGAACTACTTCAAACGAAGAACGAAGAACGAGTAAAACACGTTTCACACTGAAATGGAGACAGCACTTTAAACGAAGAACGAAACCACTTTTCTGTGTAAAACACGTTTCACACTGAAGTGGAGAAAGCACTTAAAATAGCTACCTCCCTTTTTACAAATTCTTTCAGTCATTTATTTTAGAATTTTAGATGTTTCTATTCCAAAATTTAATTAATTTAATTTACTTAAATTTTATTTTAATCTGAATTTTAGTTAATGCTTTTTCCAATTTAATAAAATTTTAATTCATACCTACTAATTTTATAAAATTTTAATTGTTCCTAACTTTTAATTCATGCATTTTCTAATTTTATACAATTTTTATTTTTCTAGGTTTTAATTCAAGATTTTAAATTTAATAAAATTGTAATATAAATTTTTTTTTTTTTTTTTTTTTTTTCATATTATTTGTTATATTTAATTAATCTATTTTTATGAACAAGTTTTTCAGAATTATTAATGTTATCAAATATTAATGCATTCGCATTTTCTAATTTTTTTATTACATAAGGACCACTATAAATTGGGTCTAGCTTATTTCTATCTTCTTTTCGTAACAACACTTGATCGTTTATTTTAAAGTTATTGAGATTTACATTTGTATCATATATTATTTTATTCTTCTGTTTTGCAATTTCTAAAAAAGTTTGTGCTAATTTATGTGTTTTATGTAAAATGTATTTGATTTCTAATGCATAATCATCGAAATTATATAAGGGGTCTATGTTATTAGTTAACAGGAATTCAGGTGTTGTTGGAGTTTTGGCAAAAACTAATTCAAATGGTGTATATTTAAATTGAAAACTAGTGTGAGGGGTGGTGTTGTAACAATAGGTAAAGTATTTTGAATATTCATCCCAGTTATCGCGGCTTTCGTTTATATACGATCTAAGGTATTCGTTGAGAACTCGGTGGTTTCTCTCAACCGAGCCAAGAGTCTCGTGGTGATATGATGTGGATGTCAAGTGATCGATTTTTAAAAGTTTATATAACTCCTTTGAAATTTTATTAACGTATTCTGTTCCTTTGTCTGTTAAGATAGTTTGCATAGGGCCATATTTTAATATGAAGTGTTCAAAAATTGCCCTAGCTACTGTCTCAGCTTCTTTATTAGGAATTGGTACTAGGATTAAGTATTTTGTTAGATCACAAATTAACGTGACTGCATATTGGTTCCCGTTAGCAGTTTTTTTAAAAGGACCAATAGTGTCTACGACTACAACATCAAAAGACTTTTGTGGTGTTTTTGTAATTTGTAGTGGTTCTACGTTTTTTTCTTTGGATTTATTTATTGGACATTTGTTGCAATTTTTTAAAAATTTGGATATATCTATATCCATGTTTTTCCAGTAATAATTAGATCTTAATTTACTGTAAAGTCGTTTTTGACCTACGTGGCCACCAAAGATTGGGTCTTCATGGTAAGTTTTTATTAATCGAGCTCTTTCTTCAACACAATCTATAATTATCGGTTTAGTTACTATTGAAATTTGTAGATTTTTTAAACTTTTATTGCATGCATTTTTAAATTCCTCTATCCTGTAGGAGTTAAATATCTCGTCTGTATTATCAATTTGTAATTTTTCAATTTCCAGATTTTTTGCTTTCTTTTCAAGCTTTTGTAAGAACAATTCTAGAATGGTTTCTTTTCCTGGAGAATTGAAACTAAATGTTGACTCTAATGCCAGCATTTCATCTATTTCGCTAGGTTCTACTTTAATTATTAGTTTTCTATTTTTGTAAACTTTAAGAGTTTTACTACAGACGTTAAAGTTTATTTTGGGTGTTTTCCAACTATTTTTCCCGTTAAATGCCTTAATACATTGAAAGTTGGCTTTATTTTGATTTACATAATATGAGTTTTGTACTTTTTCTGAAATTTTTTTCATAGATCTGGTTGTAACTTTTACATGAACGGTGTTTTTCTGAATTCTTTTTAAATCATTAATAGTTATGCGAGACAATGCGTCAGCTATCACGTTTGCCTTTCCTTTTATGTACTCTACCGTAAAGTTGTACTCTTCTAAGTCTAGTCTCATCCTAGTCAACTTGGAGGACGGATCTTTTAGGGAGAATAGGAATGACAAGGGTCTGTGATCACTTTTTATCGTGAAATGTGTGCCGTAAATATACGGTCTACAGTGTTTAATAGCAAAATGTATGGCAGTTAGCTCTTTTTCGATTGTAGATTTGTTAATTTCCCCTTTAGTGAATGTCGCAGATGCGAAAGAGATTGGTAAGTCATCACCCTCAAAATTTTGCGAAAGAACAGCACCCATTGCTAAGTTTGATGCGTCTACGGTTATGGTGAACTCTTTTGAAAAGTCTGGGTAATGAAGTATGGGGGGTTGAATTAATGAATCCTTTAGTTTTTGAAAATAGTGTTGACATTCTTGTGTTCATATAAAATTTGTTTTATTACGAGTTAGGTAATTTAATGGTCTTGCCAATTCAGCAAAGTTTGGTATAAACTTCCTATAATAATTCATAAATGCGACAAACCGCCTTACCGAATCTTTATCTTTAGGTACCGGATAACTTTTAACGATTTCAATTTTTGATTCGTCGGGAAATATACCTTTGTTTGTGCATTTATGGCCTAAATAGGTGACTTCAGTTTTAAAGAATTGACATTTATACGTAGGGTTGCCAGATAAAATCTTAAAGATTACCGGACAAAATTTTGAAATAATAAAACAAATTCTAGCCTATTGCATTAAAAAAATTTTCGTTTCAATATTTTCAAATTTCTTATAGAGTACGATTCAAATCACTTGACCAATGAGCTTTTAAGAAAGGGTAAAATTTGAATAAAATTATTATAAAAAATTGCATGATCTTTTTTCTTAAATAATTTCCCCTAAATTTTGTATGGAATTTTGTAATGGAAAGGGAAAGCTTTGCATAACGGATTGGTCAAGTGATTTGAATCGTAGAAATAAGTTTAAAGTTAAACTTGAAAATTCGTACAATAGTTATGTTAGTTCAATGGGAGTGAATTTAATTTCGAACCCTAAAATTTTTTGGCGCTTTGTAAACTCTAAGCGTAAGTCTGATGATTTTCCAGTGTCGTTGAGTTATAATGATGGCTGTTCTAATAACTCCGATGATATTTCCAATTTTTTTTCTTGTTTTTTTGCAGAGTCATATACTAATGTCACAGGCTTCCAGCCAGATGAAGAGTATTTTGAATATCTTGAGTCATTTCCCAGGACAACTTTCTCTGCTCTTCATATTGATGAAGATGAGATACTAACAACAATTTCTACTCTAACAGATGACTCCTCTCCGGGCCCCGATGGCTTGCCTGCTCTCGTCTTAAAAAAATGTTGCCAGCCGCTAGCTTATCTTATCTCAATCATTTTTAACAGATCGTTGACCTCAGCTCAATTCCCCGACTTCTGGAAGTCCTCTTTCATTAAACCATTCCATAAAAGCGGTCCTAGATCAAATGTTAAAAATTATAGACCAATAGCTAAATTATCTACCCTGCCCAAATTATTTGAACAGATCATTTTTAAACAGTTTTATTTTCATTGTAAACCTTTTCTATCAGATTTCCAGCATGGTTTTATTAAGGGTAAATCCACCACCACCAGCTTGTTAGAAGTAGTAAGCGAATCAATTACAGTAATGGAGAAAGAACTTCAAACTGATGTTATCTACACTGACTTCAGTAAAGCCTTTGATGTTCTTTCTCATGAGCTTATACTTTTTAAGCTGAAAGCTTTGGGATTTTTTTTTTTTTTTTTTTTTTTTTTTTTTTATTTATTTATTTATTTATTGATCCTTCATTTATTACAATGTATATAATTCGAATTAAAAATAATAATAACTAATTATAATGGATGACTTACATATACATGAGTTCTTATCAAATAAATTATTTGGATACAATAAAATTTACAATAACTCTGTAGTATATAAAAAAATACTAGTGGCGAGTATCGACAAAAAATAATCTTACATTAAGTTGAGGAGTTCTTGAAAAATATTCTTAAAAAATATTCTTATATCAATATAATATAAATTACATAAAAATGTTTGATTAGTAAAATTACTGAAAATTTTCTCAACTCTAAAATTAAATATAAAATACAGTTTGAATTAATTTAATTACATTTGTGAGAAAATAAAAAAAAAGAAAAAGAAAAATCAAGCAATTAGATGAAAAACTAAAATATGAAACATGACACTGTTAGGGAAATAATGAAGGCGATTTTACAAAGAAGTTCGCAATACAATTAGTGTACTAGTGTATAAGAATCAGATAATCAGATAAGAGACAAGAGCTGAGCTAGGAAACAACTCCAAACAAAGCCTCAATATCACTATTGATCTGTTCAAAAAGCCATTTCTTTATCTCTACCAAAAATCTCATTAACTTGTCTATTATCCGTAGAGTAGGCGGCAACTTATTGAATATTCGTGGTTTCCTCAATTGTTTTGTGGTTGGATTTCATCATACTTAACTAATAGAAAATATTTTGTTCAATTTAGACAATCTATTTCCGAAAGTTTCGTTGCCACCTCGGGTGTCCCTCAGGGGAGTCATCTGGGCCCACTTCCGTTTATAATAGCAGTCAACGACGTTGCCAAATTGTTGAAGCATTGTACCATAAATGCGTACGCGGATGATATGAAAATTCTTAAGTCTATTAGCAATCCTTCTGATTGTGATCAGCTTCAAAGTGACCTTGACAGTTTTACGAAGTGGTGTCTTAAGAATAATTTGATTCTTAACATTAACAAATGCCAGACCATCTCATTTACCAGAAAGTTATCTCCAATAAATTACTTTTATAAAATCGGTGATTTGAGTGTATCTCGAGTTCAGGCTGTAAGAGATCTGGGTGTAATTTGTGATTGCAAGTTGGATTTCCGACAGCACGTTGGTTCGGTAGTTGGAAGAGCAAATTCTGTTTTGGGATTTATTAAGAGATGGTCCAAGGAATTCGACGATCCTCGCATAACTCGCTCTCTTTTTACATGCATGGTTCGACCTTTGCTTGAATTTTCTTCTCAAGTATGGTCCCCTCATTTTGATGTTGATATTTTTAGAGTAGAATCTGTTCAAAGAAAATTTACTCGTTTTGCCCTTAGAGGTCTTCAATCTTCAAATTTGGCTGTAATTGATAACACCTTCATTTCTCATGTTCCTTATGCTGAACGTTTGCAGCAGCTCAACCTTCACTCATTAGTACGGCGCAGAGAGGTAGCTGATTTGGTGTTTTTACACCAAGTTGTTTTGGGTAATGTCTCCTCCTCGATTATACTTGGTAAAATAAATTTCCGTACAATTGGTCGGTCGTTGAGATCTGTTCAACTCTTTGGTGTTGAGGCACATCGAACGAGCTATGGCAAAAACGAACCACTTAACAGGATGATGCGAGAAGCAAATGCTTGCGGTGATGCTTTAGATTTTAATTTGAGCAAGGAATGTTTGAAGAGTAGGTTGTATGGTGCGGAATGACTTGTTGGTTGTCACTGTGGGTCTGGCCTGGAGATGTATCCTTCTCTTCAATTGTTATGTATCCCTAATGACTTTCCTTTCCTTAATCCTATGTTTAAATAGAAATCTTTGATATTCTGTGATATGTATTTTTGAGTTTTTTTTTTTTTTTTAAATTTTTATGTGATATTAATTGATATTAATTGTATTGATTTGTATTATTAATTGTATTGAGTTCGATTTGAACTATATAAATAAATAAATAAATGACCATTTTGACCGTTTACTCAAAACACTTGAGCGACAAAAAAAATACCAAAACGTAAACGACCATATTTGTCTAGCTTAATGCTGGATAAATGCTAGACATTTTTAGTTATTCGCAAATATCTCGAAAATGGTGCGTTTTACAGCATTTTTGAGGCTGTCCAAACTTCGGTAACCATAAATTTTTAGTTTGAATTACCTATTCAAAAAGCACTGAACCTAAAAAACCATCGAAGGGTTACTGAGATATTGAATTTTGAAAAACATAAACAAGTATTATTTTTATTTATTTATTTATTTATTTTTTTTTTCAAAATTCAATATCTCAGTAACCCTTTGATAGTTTTTTAAGTTCCAGTGCTTTTTGAATAGATAATTAAAACTAAAAATTTATGGTTACCGAAGGTTGGACAAAACGCACCGTTTTCGAGATATTTGCAAATAACTAAAAATGTCTAGCATTTGTCCAGCATTAAGCTAGACAAATATGGTCAGTTTACCAAAAGGCAGAAATATAAAAAACATCTAATCAACCAAATTTTTCGCAAAATAATAAGCATCGGGTGGAATACCGGACAAATGTATGTCCGGTCCTTCCCATTTTTTCCCACCGGACAAGTAGTTGAATTAACGGACTGTCCGGTTCAAAACCGGACACCTGGCAACCCTATTTATACGGATTTAGTTTTAGGTTGAATTTTCTACAAGTATCGAAAACAGATTTGATATTATTTAAATGGTGAGCTTCAGAACATCCAGTTACAATGATATCGTCCATATAAAGGAAACATTGTAAAGGTGAAGCTCCTGAAAATGCTAAAGTCATCATTCTGGAAAAAGAATTTGGAGCTACACTTAATCCGAAAGGTAGAACCTTCCATCTAAATGAGCCATTGTTAGTACTGAACGATGTTATGTCCCTTGAATGTTTTTCTAAGAGGACCTGTAGAAAACCCGAAGCTAAATCGAGAACAGAAAAGTATCTGGCACGGCCAAGATTATCAAGAATATCTTCTATCCGTGGTAACGGATATTTATCCGCTATGAGTTTTTTATTAACCAGTCGGTAGTCGATGCACATTCTCCATTTTTTGGTATTATCGCTACTCTTTTTTGGAACAAGAATGATTGGGCTATTGTAGTTTGAATGACTAGGCTCAATTAAATTGCTTTTTAACAGTTTTTGTACCTGTCTATCCACTTCCTCTTTTTGTGAGTGGGGAAGACGGTAATTTTTTGTATAAACGGGGTCCTGATTCTTCACATTTAGTTTTTGTTCATAAAAATTGTTTGTCGTCATTGGATCTGATTCTAATGAAAAAACATCTGAATAATTTTTGCACAACTGGAGTAATTTTTCTTTACTACCTGTATCAACATTTTCTGAAATTAAATTTAGTAATTCTTTTATTCGGGTCGTTGATTTAATATTTTCTTTTCCTGTGTATATAGTGTAGTTGGAAATTGGTTCAGATTTTATTGTGATGTTTTTTTTGATTACTTTTAACTCAGAGGTAGTGTTCATAACTCTAACTAATTGATTTGTAGGTGATATAATTGTAGACGCTACTAGAACCCCTGGAGAAATTTCCTGATTTAGAACAACACAGTCAGATTTAATTGGAATATTAGAATTACGAACGACTTCGGATCTAGCTGGTAAAACAATAACATCAGATGCTGGACCTTCTAGAACGGGAACTGTGATGTTATCATTATGGGTTCTAATCAATAAAGTCATTTCATCATAATTTAGACTACATCTGTAATGTTTAATGAAATCTTTACCAAGAATACCATCAGACGGTATATTGAAGTCTTCAGGCACTACGTGCATATTGCATTTTAATACCTGACTGTTAATAAAAATTGCTGTAGAGATTGTTCCGAGGGTTGTGATGGAATTCTGAGTAATACCTTTTATATTTATTACATTTTCTGTATTTAAGTTATTATTTAGATTGAAGGCTTTGGAAATTGATGTTATTTTTATTAGAGAGATATCCGCTTGGGTGTCTACTAGAAATGTTGAATTAAGTTTATTTAAATTTGTTTTTAAGATTATGTAATCCGAAAAGTTTAGACTTAAACTGTACACGGATTTTGAATATTTGGGTGTGTTTATTAATTGTCGTCGTGATTGGGATTGTTGTGGCGATTTTGATCGGCAGCCCCCAGAGTCCACTGGGGGGGCTTCCCCGTTTCCCGCGTATCTAGTGTCCTCGTTTCTATCATCTGTTGTATACCGAACGTTTCTATTTTGACGGGGCCCGTTACTGTTTGAAAAATAATTTCTGTAGTTTCTATTTGAATTAGGCGTACTATAGTTGTTCGAACGATTATTGTATCTATTGGAATTATTTCGTCCGTTGAAGTTAGAATTGTAGGATCCATTACTATTATTGTTATTATTGTTATTATTTGTATAGCGTCTCGAATAATTATTATTTTTGTTATGGTTTTTATTTTGTCTAAATGAAAGTACTTGTTTTTCCTGTAAATTTGTGTTTGTTTCAATAATGAATTTAGAAATGACATGATTTGAAAATTGAGTAGACGCTAACACCGATTTTACGAGGTCTGTCCGTGCATTGGCACGACACATTTCAACAGTTTTACTGACTGTCATTTCTTCCGCTTTTTTGCTTGGAATTCCCTCGACAACTAAAGCCCGCCGAAATTGTTCCGCCAATTCGTCGGTTTTTTTTGAAAAATCTTGGAGTGACATTTTGTCAATTTTAAGGGCTTGTATTTTTCCTTCCACGACTTTAGAAGAATCCGGTTTAATTTTTGAACGTAAAGAATTTATTAGGCTTGCTAAATTTTCGGGCACACCACAGACTGCCTCACGAGCTTTTCCTTCCAGTTTGGTTAAAGCGAAAGTTACCAAAAAGGTTTTTAAGTCTGCTGTAGTTGCTAGCGTATCTAATAGATTCAAAGAATCTACAAAAGATGCAGAGCTAGTGGTTCGCCGGAAAAATTTTTGTTAATTGTAGACGAGGCTAGTTTAAGGAAATCAGTATTAGTCATAGCACACATTGTGTCAATATTATTTTCACTTTCTTCGTAATCCAAATCTGAGTTATTTTGACTACTACAGTTGGTTTCTGAAACCACAAATTTTTCTTGATTTTTTAATTGGTCGTTAAATTTATTATTTGGGTCTATTTTTGTAAGATAGTCGACAGGCAATAGGAAATTGCAATTGAGGGCTGTTAAAGCTAATTGTAACCTGGAATGTATAGATGTTGCGTGAGATTGTAAATTTTTTTTTTCATCAACAACTGTTGACCAAATTGATTGTACGAATTCTATATATTGATTATATGAGTCTGTTATGTCTTCTTTAACCGAGTCTAATGTTTGTTGATTTGTAGGTTTTTCAGATTTAAGAATTCTTTTAGTTGCCCGTATAAAATTTTCTTTAAAGGACTTTAATTGATCGTTTGCATTAGCAGCTATATAAATGGATAGAGTTATTCATTAAGTAATAAGTAGTTGCAAAACAAAAAAAACAAATTAATCATGGTAATTAGTAGTTGCAAAACAAAAAAAAAACAAAAAGAATTTGAATCAAGGATATGCATTTATAAAATTCGAAAATGCATATAAAATTCTCAAATGTTTTTATAAAAAAAAACTTTCAATCATCCTATCCCAAAATCTCTCTTTTATTTTACATTAGCGTAAATTTTTAACAATAAAATATTGACAATAATATATTAGTTGACGTCAATTTCCCTTTTGTTTCTTTTTCTTTTTTTTTTATAACTAAAGTATTAAATTTTTGAAAAATACTTGATTTTTAAATTTTTTACTGAATGAAATGATTTAATCTTTTGAAAAATATTAGATTTTAAATTTTTTTTTTTTTTGATAAATGATTAAATTTTTAAAATTATGCAAATTTTAAATTTCTGCAAAATTAAATTATTAAATCTTTTGGAAAATAGTTTGTTTTTAATTTTTTGACAGATTTTTTTGACAAAAAAACTTATTATTTTTACATTTACCAAATTGTCAATATGATAACCCATGCAATATAACCAATACTATACAAACTGTTGTTGCTTATTTTATTACTGTTGTTGTTGCTCTTGATTATTAGTTACTGTTGTTGTTATTCTTTATATTTATTGCTGTTGATGCTTTGCATTGTACTGTTGTTGTTTATTTTATTACTGTTGTTGATGCTATTGATTATTAATTACTGTTGTTGTTGTTATTATTTATATTTATTGCTGTTGTTGTTATTACTGTTACTGTTGCAATTTTTTTATTTCTGTCAATGTTCTTGGTACCTAAAAATTTCAAGCAGACAAAAAAAAATGGTTGCATTAGAAAAATTTATTTATAAATTTCTTTAAGATTATTGTCTTTAGTTTATATTTCGATTCCTTAGTTTAATAGTTCAGTTAATATATTTTTTTTTGAAATGAAACTTCTTTAGAGGCATTGTGATTGAGAGTGAAAAAAATGTAAGTGTCAAAAATGTAACGCTGAATGTCCAAAATGCCTCGATTATTGTCAAAAAAAAAGGCAAAAAAAAGAAAAAAGAAAAAATTTATGTGTCAGCTGATGATAAAACCGACAGCCGCTAGCAACTTAATGAAGCTTATCAGCGCAATAACCTACTCTATATTGGCTCCGAATTAAAGTCGAAAATACTATTTTTTTTTTTGATTGAAAGGAAAATAAAATTTATTTTAAATTATTGAATAACAAATATTTCATTTATTAATTATTAGTGCTAATTTTCAAAAAGTTTTTGGAATACAAATATGTATTCTGAATAAAACTGTTCCAATGCACCTATTTTGTAGATAATTAATTTTTGAGATTAATTTTTCCTAATGTGATTTTTTTAGTTTGTGTAATTTATTTTTGACATTAAATTACACTAATAAAATGTAGGAGAAATATGTTTATTACAATTACTTTTCGGAAGAAATACTAATGTGAAATTTTGCAGGCATATTTGAAAATGCTCTTTTAACTAAAACAGATTTTTTTTTGAAGTAATTTGTAATTGAGTTGTTGGTATAAATTATTTTTGCCATTAAATTCCATTCATGTAGAATATTTTTATTCTAATTCCTTTTCAGAAGAAGTACTAATAAACGTGAAATTTTTCAGGCATATTTGAAAAAGTTATTTTAGGTTAAACTATTCGGGCAACAAAAAGAAAACATGATTTAAGCCACGCTGCTGTTTTTTCATACATTATTGTCGCTAATAACATAGTTGTAACCGGAATTTTGTTTACGGCTTAAAATATAGTGAAAAAATTTTCAAAAAGCCACTAGAAAATCAGGGATCAAATAACAAATGAGCTCTGTGAGAAAAAAATAAACTAACAATTGCATACTTTCAGGAAGTTGGCGGCAATTTAAAAAAAAAACGAATAAAAAAACAAAAAAAATTCCCAAAAAAAAAGGAAAAAGATATGACAAAACGAGAAAAAAAAAGAAAAAACCAAAAAGTGCAAGTGTGAACGCATTTAAAAAAGCCGTCATGAGTAGTGGCTTTTTAGTTGTAGTGTGACTCGCTTATAAGTAGTCGCTGGTTTTTAATTTTTTTTGTTTAATTTTTTCTAAGCCGCCGAATTCTCCCAAAACAAGTTATTTTAAGTCGACTGACCGCAGCAGTCGAAGGACAAAAATCAACTAGTCGCCCTCGAAAAAATCGATTGGCGTCATGTCTTATATGCACTTGGCCATTTTAAATATTTATTTAGCCGCCCCAGAAAATACTACTTGCCATGAAGTTTCACTTCTTCCGTTTGTCCCGAGACTCACATATTTTTTTTTTTTTTTAATTTTAATTTTTTTTTCAATGTGTTTTAGGGGTCACATAATTTTCTCAATGTCCCGTAACTTTGAAGATCATATTAATGTTAAATGATTAACTTCTTCTTTTTTTTTTTCTTTTTCAATGTAAGTCTTTGATTTCAAGTTTTCAATTTTAATTTTTAATTATTTCAATTTTCAATTTAACTTTTTAATTTTTGTTTTGTGCAATTTTTTTCAGTTACACTTTTTGTTCTTCTTAATTTTATTTAGTTTTCTTTTTCTCTATAGTAGTTTTTTCCCTTTTTTTTTTATTTTTTTTTTTTATTTTTCGACCCAAATTCCTTTCATTATTTTTTTCTCCCCTTTTATTTAATTTTATTATATTTTAATAATTCAATTAAACTTCAATTTTTCTTGTATTTATTTCTGGTTTTTTTTTTTTTTAATTTAATTTATTAAATTCTTTTTTTTTTTCTTCTTGGTCACGGTCGCCATGTAATGTAATTGCTTCATTAAAAGACGTGTTTAATTTATGACCACTAAAACCAGACTGATCTTTATTATCTAGTCTATATTGTTATACATATAATATCGTTATACAGTAGTACAATATAGAGCATAGACTTGTATAATCATATAGGGAGTGTAGTGTCATACAGTACATTATATTTTCTATTTTATATGGTTTTTAAATTTCAATACCGTGGCCTAGTGGTACTGTTGGCTGATTGCAATGCCTAAGGACGCAGGTTCGAATCCCGGAAAATTCAATAGGAAGAAATTAGAAAAAAAATTAAATAATAAAAAAAATTAAAAAAAACAAAAATCAAAAAAAAAAATTCAAAAAAAAAAAAAATTCAAAAAAAAAATTCAAAAAAAAAATTCAAAAAAAAAATTCAAAAAAAAAATTCAAAAAAAAAATTCAAAAAAAAAATTCAAAAAAAAAATTATAATAAAAAAATTCAAAAAAAAAAAAAAAAAGAAATCCAAAAAATTTTTTATTCAATTTTTCTAATGCCGTCTTGGGGATTCGAACCTGCGTCCTTAGCATTGTAATCCGCAAACGCTACCACTCAGCCACGGTATTAAAATTTAAAAATTTTTTACGTCTTTTTGGTGTAAATTTAAATTACAACCTTTTGGCGTAATTTTTTGTTTAATATTACGATTTTATGTTGAAATTTTCTCTATTGGAAGTAATTTTGCGTTAATTTCGCGTAAACTTAGATGTAAAATTATTCTTTTCTAGAGTAATTTTACGTTTCACCAAAATGTGTAAATATTTTGTGTTACACACGCAGAGTAAATTTACCACGATTATCGATGGTAATAAATTGCCATCGATAATCGTGGTAATTTTACATCAAAAACTTTCTAGAGTGTGTGTCAATTTTTTTTACACAATAAATTAAATTCCGTCGTTTTTTTCAACTAACTTTCACTTAAAAAAAATTAGTTTTATTATTAGCTGTTAGTTTTTATCAGGTTCTGTTATTTATCATTATTCATTAGTAAAATTAAGAAGAAATTATATTTGTATGAATTAAAAAATAAGAAATTTTGTTTTAAATATTTTAGTTCCATCATCATTTGAAGATGCATTTGGTTCAAGACATCAATTCAAAGATGAGGACAAAAATTACAAGCATCAAAGCGAGCCATTTGTGCCAAAATATCCAATGTACAATAATTTTGATAATGATAATGATGATTATGATAATGGTGGTCCTTCTACAAGTCAAACAACATACGGATGGAATTCTTAATAATTTTCAAATTAATCTAAACTTAAAGTGCATTTACAAAACAAACTTTTTATAGTTCTTAAGATTTTTTATGTCATTTATATCGGTATAGTAGTGCTTACATTATTTTAGTTTTTTATTGTGCCCGACTATTAGTCAGAACGATTAAAAATTTGTATCATATTTTAGGTTCCGCTAACAAGAAATACTTTTTGTATTTTAAATGATCCGAGTCTGAACTTTTTAATGATAACTTTTCTACCTCATTTAAAAGATAAATCACTAATTTAAAGTATCATACAAAACTGTATAAGAGCTTAAATACTTTAAACTATGATGACTAAGACGTTTTTTTTGATTGATATACGCGTTTAATTATATAAGCAGATCCTCTATCTAGTAATAGGTAGTTTATTTATGCTTGTGGGCCAGTTCGGGAAATCGTATTCTCAAAACAGCGGGCCCTGAAATGTTATTGTTTTACGAGCCTATACATTTACAATAAAATAAATAATAATTTAATTATAAGTGAAAGGCCTTAAATGTTGTAGCTACATATAAATATTATAATAGCTTCATAAAAAATATTATACAATAAATTTATGTACGGATAATACTTACTAATGGTAATAAAATCTTATAGTAGATTATTGTATATGTAAACTAAATTTGTTATTAATTAAGAGTTCTGTATACACAAAAATACATTGACACGAGTCAATACTTATATCACGAGACCGAAGGTCGAGTGATATAAATTGACAAGTGTCAATGTATTTTTGTGTAAATACAGAACGAGTTGTATAACAAATTTTGTTTACATATCCAATATACTGTTTTAATGCGTAGGGGAGAGGTAGTTGCAAAGAGAGAATATTTTTTCTTCTCATTTTTTCTCATTTTTTTTTTGTATTTGGCTGTATTGAAATATTGTGAGAAATATTATGTTTGTTTAGGTATTACGTAATATTCAATACGAAACATCATTATTTACGCTGATTTCATTTCATTATTTACGCTGATGCATCTAAATTTTTTCATTATATACGCTGATGCATCTAAATTTTTTCATTATTTACGCAGATGCATCTAAATGATTGCATGTGCATTGACGCATATAATACTCCATTTACTGATCTAAATTCTATAGCACTAAATACAACATAACGAACCCCAACGCATTAAAGTAATTGAATTAATTAATATTCATAATAAAATATTGTTTTTAATTTTTTTTCACATTGTATGCATTAAAAATGATGATTTCTTTGTATATAACAGAAAGTCCAGTGAACTTCTGTAACCATTTCTGTTTAAGCCTAGAGAAACTTATATACACATAATTTAAAGTCCAACAAATAATATGAATTTAATTTTTGAAGGATAAAGCAAAATATTTAATATACAGAAAAACGTTTTTTTTTATTTTTTTAACTGCTTTTTTTTCTTCCTTCGGGGTTCGACCCTTGGTCTTTAGCATTGCGATCCGTTCACTCTATCACTCAGCTAAAATATTGAAATTTTGGATATGGATGGATGGGCAAAAAAGAAAATATTAATTTTCTATATCTCTTAGATTTATATGTGCGAAATTAATTAATTTATAAGAAAAATCGTATAAATGAATTTGATTTCTTAAAAATTATTACTATTACCCTATTATTTTTAGTGGTAAGAAAACAAAAAAAATGTTTATAAAAATAATAAACAAATTTATTATTTTTATAAATTTAATTATTTATTTTATAAAAAAAACATCTAATTAAACGATAAATATCATTTATAAAATAAGTACATATTAATTTTTTATCAAATTTGTGAATTTGAAATACAGAATTTATATTTGGATTTATTACTTAGATTGATGATATGTGTTGAATTTAGTGATTTAATAGTAATCGTTTAAATGAATTTTGTTTCAAAAACATTATTAAATTAGTCCATTTTCTATATAAATGTAAGTTGTTAGTTTCATCTTTCTGTTAAGATATCTTTCCGATGAATTTTGGGTAATTTTTTCCTAAGGTTTTTCACTCATAGGGAATTCCATATCAATTGCTTCTTCATAAGACGGTGGCGGAGCTACGAAAAAGTATTTAAATTAATTATAGAAACGATGTAAAATTCAAACAACGAGGTTATGTAAGATTGCAAGCGCGATGTATGATAAAGTTATCAGATGGAAAAATTTTTTATAAAACCTGAAGTTAAATATTTAATTTTCTTAAAAAAAATGTTCTTATTAAGAATCTGAGGTTTAAAAAATGAATAGTGTTAAAGTTAAAAGATTAAGTTAGCTGTAACGTTTTTTTTTTTTTTTAATTTATTTTTCATCTCAATGAATTATATATGAAAAATAATACACCCGGGGTTAGAGACGATATTATTTGTAAAATAATGAGAGTAACTTCGACATTAAAAAAATATATAACTCACAAATTGGATTTGTATTGCTTTGTGTATCTATGAATTCTAAATATGCGGGTTCTGTATCAATAGGAGGTGCTGTAGGTTGATGTTGAATAACATTTTCAAATGATGTAGTGCCAATAGTTATAGGTATTGAAAAGTAAATGTCTCGTTTCATTTTCGCAGCAGAACATTTTATCTCTATGTTATAATTAATATTTATTAATCGACAAGTACCAAAATCATCGCTTGTTGGTTCAGTAGGTGGTATCTCTATTGCAGCACACAAAAAATTGTTGTTTTGTTTCTTTGTTGTCTCTTTTCTAGTTTTACCAAGGCGTATAATTTCTGTCTTTTCTTTTGTTCGTGGATATTCGCTTTTGTATGTTATAACTTTTTTGAGTTTAATTCGCATATTTGTTACATTAATTTTACTACCATTATTAATGTCAGCTGTTATTAGAACGGATTCACCAGGCACATATCCTAATTTTGGTACTGTGATAGTAACAAGAAATGAGGCTGAGGAGCAAGTCCACCAAGGAAATTCTTTGGATTCAGTTACGACATAAGGTAGCCTTAAATTTGGATTTTCAATATTCAAATCAAATTTTTTTAATACCTGAAACTCTCGTATTTGTATTTGCTTTGAATTGTTCAAAATTACTTCCACATAGTATTTAATATTTCCAAATGCTCCACTGAAAGTTGATGGAATTCTGCTTGGAAGCGCATTGCTGAATTCATATTTATAAAATCCAGCGTTTAATTTAAAATTCTTACCTAAAATGTAATAATAAAATTAATTATATATGATGAACGTTTTTTTTTAACTTTTAATATATTAGAATTTGAAGAAAAAAATTTATGAATTAAGCTGAATAATAATGCAATAAAACTATCCAGGCATTTAACTTCACTTTAGTAAGGCTTAAATTTTTAAAAGATTTCAAGTTCTGGTTTATATTCATTTTTAGCATAATCTAATAATTTTATATCTGTAATAATAAAATACAAAAAACAAACACAATTTAGTCTGCACTGCAACATCGTTTGATGTCATTGTTGACTCTAGCGTATAGCGTTTGTTGGCTTTACTATTTCATCCATCTGTTTTGTTGAGAAGAGTGAATCCTTAAGCCTGTTGTATTCCAGTATAACGGATTTTTTTTTATAAATTTTAATTAAAGAAAATTACAATATTGATTCAAGAGATAATAAAGAAACATTTGTACAATTTCAGGAATTTGGCTGTAGTTTCATAAATTTTAATTTCCGAAAAATATCAAAAACCTACCTTCGATTGAATTTGCTAGAACTATTTCCGTATCGACATAAATTTCATTTCCTACATAAGAAACACTTTTAAGTCTCTTTCTATCTCCGGCACCAACTTCTTCCGATACTGACCAATTCACTTCGCTTTTGCCAACTATTTTAAGTATAAGTGCTGAAAAATGTTTATATTATTTCGAGTAGTATATTCTTGTTCAATTAAATCAAAAGTGGAATAGAATCATTTTTGTTATATTGTTGCAAAATTATGCGTTATCGCAACGAATAACTTCATTATACACTTACAGATAGTGCTAAAATTGAGGAAATCAGAAATTTAGATAACTAGATTAGGATTTCTCATTTCTCGTGATTCATAGTATTTGTCGGATGAAATTAAAAAAAAAAGAGAAGTGCTTAAAACACGTTTTGAATATTTTTGCAGACATTTAAAATTTTTAAATTTTTATTTTCGTATACCAAATAAAAGACGTACATGGTACATTTTAAATAAAATACTCGAGGGACAACAATTTTTAGTCGGACAACAATTTTGGCTTAATTTTTTTTGATTTTGTAAAACATTTTTTTAGATTCCGTTTCCGAAATACCGCCATAACTCGGGAACTTAGCCAAATGGTTAATAGTTGCGATTCTTATTTTTGACACAATTATACAATATTTTACTATTAAATTTATTGAATTTTTTATTTCATACCCATATTTTTTACTTACATTTAATTTTTTTAGGTTTATTGAGAGTTAGCTCAACTTTTCCAGACAGAAGATTTCCATTAAAGAATATATCTTGCAAATTATCAAATTTAATATTACAATTTAAAACCATTCTCTTTTTTTTCTATTTATTTTTTTCAAAATTTAATTTCAGTAGAAGATTCTTTTTTATCCAAATTATTGGGAAGCACTAATTTAATTGAAACTGATTATGTAGAACTGTTCTTATTAAAACGTTAATCAATATGTTTTTCTTATCTTCTATATTTAATGCGAGTTAATTATTATCTTCAAAATAATAATAATAATAACAATATAATTGAATATTATGAGTCACTATATATTTTATAGTTCACTTATTATACTAATAAAAAACCCGTTTAATACAACCTAGCCCAACCAAGAATAAATGTACGGTTTTGTTGTTCGATTGATTACCTTAAAAACTTTTGTTATAAATACGCGACCTTTTTTTTTATATAAAAATATTCAAATTACTCCGTAGCATTTTTTACACGATATTGTTTAAGACACAAGCTGTATCCGCGTGTTCATTTGTTTGATTCAAATCTTGCAATTTCCTGCGAACTGATCCTCCTGGAATTTTACACAAACCATTATTTCCAGTGACAATACAATATTTCATTAACTCCAGCCTGTCGGTAATGTAATTTCGTCGTTAACTAAAATTTTTTTTAACAACATTACAAGTTGAAATTATAGGGAAATTATACATTCATTCAAAATTTTAGAAAGTTGGTTTAGTTAGAGGGACTGAGTAAAAAGTTAATTCTATGTTCACATTCACTATATGTATGTACATCATTTATTATTAAATAAATAAATAAATAAATTATCAAAAGCAACGAAGATTCAAAATTAAATTTGATCAATATTGGTCTAAACCTCTAAACGTTTGTCGACCAGACCAAATATGATGTATCAACAAACAAACTGACATTGTGGATTTTATTAAATTAAGAAAAGTTAAATTTTTATGCTATCTAAGTACTAAAGAATATATGAAAAAAGTGATATATGAAAAAAAGTGAAATTATAAACTATAATGGGTAATCTCTATGTTATTTATAAATACTTGATTTAAAGTATTATGAGTTGTAATTCTGAGGTTGCTGAGCGAAGTTCGAGAATTGTAAGAAAACACAATTTCACCATCTTTATTTTATTTAATCCAATTTATTCGATTCAAAATTTAAGAACTTATAATGAACTGGTATATATCAACACATTTCATTACATACAATAATTGCAAATAACAACATTTTTGTAGCATTATGTTTATTTTCGTAATTTTTAATTGAATTAAAGAATTATTCACGTAAAATATTTTTAATGATATGTGTATAATGTATATAATAATTAGTTATATTGCTTAGTAAACGTTACAAGTTCAAGAGGATGTTTTAAATGTATGGAACAGAGCATTGTCTCTTGGTATGTCGAGGCAAAAGGGTTTTGAAAGCTTTCACTATTCTACTACCTTTTGTAGCTCTTTAACAACCAACATTTAAGTTTGCAACAATTTAAGGTATTTTTGACATGTTTCGCTAAAGGTGCTAAAATATTCCCTTATTTCAATATTGAAGAATATTCCAATGTAAATGCAATACAGCTCCTTGTCGATTTAAAATATAATTTTATTCCTACGAAATTTATGCTTAATGATCTTTACTTTGATTTTTTATATAGATTTGATAAAAAAACATTTTGTTTTGTTTTGTTTTAGTGAATTTTTAATAAAATGTTTTTATGTATTTATTTAAACGTACTAAAAAACAAACAAAAATTAAAAAAAAAGACAACAAATATACGTAAATCTTAAAATATAATTTTTTTAAATTATTTTTTCCATATTTTTAATTAAAAATGAAATTGTTGTTTTTGGGGCAAAAGGCATTCACCACAAGTTTCACGGTTATATGGCTGATTTTTTTGTAATCAATTCCTCTTCTTCTTTATTGTAATCAATTCCTCTTCTGCCATCAAAGTTATATACAGGATATCTAGGAATGAATTCGACGTTTGAACTAATTGGATGTAATTCATCTTCCGTTATGTTAATTCTTTTCCCTTGCATAGATACTTGATATGAAGGGGGACCTGAAAATGTTATTAATCTTACAAAAGAATACATTTTCTTAATAATTTCTGTTTTCCAATAGCTTTCGAAATTCAATTAATGGTAAAATGGAATTATAATTATAAAAGTTTTAATATTTTTTTAAAAATTATTTCGATTCCAATTTGAAATTTTTTACTGTTTAACAACAATAATATTTTTTTGATTATTGTAATTAAAAATATTTTATCTATACAAATTTGGATTTGAAAACTTAAATTTCTCAGTATTTTATTTTATTTACTTTATCTGAAATTTCTTTAATAATAATTAGATAATTAGTAATAAATATCATACTTAGCATTAGTTTAATAGACTTTATAATAGTTTTTATTGTTAGATGTAATATTTAAAACTGTAACTTACTTAAATTTGCAGCTAGACTGAATTTTGAAAATTCAGAACTTTGAAGACTGTTGAAAATAGGCTCATTATTTGCTGTAGTTGGCTGTTGTTGAATTTTATGTACCAATGGTATATTACCTATAGTAATTGGTATTGCTATTCTGGGACTTTTATGTAATCCCCTAATTTTTGCTTTAATACCTAATTCGTATGAAATTTGAATAATTTTACATAAAACCATACAAGTTGGAGGCACGGCTGGAATTTGAAGTTCATTATAGAGATCTTTTTTAGTGTGTTTAGGAATCGGTTCACTTTTAACTTTGACTGCGGTTATAACTTCATTTTTTTCTTTTTCATTAGGACGTTCACTATGATATTTTATGATTTTATGTAATGAAAAAACTACACTTTCTACATTAATCCGTGATTCATTATTTATACAAACTTTAACTGGAATTATTTGCCCTGGGACATAACCCGTTTGAGGTGTTGACGCTGACATTGTTAATGGTTTTGTTGTACACCAAAATTCCTTACATATTTGAATTTCTGCAGGCATCTAAAAAAAAAACATTAAAAAACTAGTGGACGAAGTAGATAATGTAGTTTATTTAATCAGACAGCTAGAGCCTATAGTTTTAGTTCATTCAGCAAATGTTTGTGGTAATCTTTATGAAATTTTAATTTTGATAATGTCTTTGAAGCCTAATAAAAATTATGAAAATTGAAAATTTTGTATATTCACTTTTACGCCACATTATCCTTTTATGCTGATGTCCAAAAAGTAATGAAAGTAAGGGAAATGTAAGCAGTGTTCATTAAAAATATAGTGATCAACCACTGACTGAATTACACATCTTACATTTTATAAACTAATATGAGTCTAAAAATTTATTTTATAATCAAAAATGTTAATGCTTACTCGTAAAATAGGTGTTTCATAATTTAAATCAACCACATTAACTACTGTAAAGACTACTTTTTGAGTGTGGTTGATTTTCCAAGGCCTATCCATAACAACTTTAGCTGTGTAACGAATATAACCCCAAGTACCCTCAACCGATGAAGGTAATTGATGTGGTAGTTCACATGAAAAATTATATGTATGAATACCAGGTTGCACTGTTATTGTATTGGTACTATTTTCTAATAAAAAGAAGAATAAAATTCAAAATAATAATTTTTTTATTTGTTTTAATAGAAGGAATCAACGTTCACATGAAAACAAATATTTACCATGGTTTATTGTTCTACTAACTAAATGCGTCTCTGAAAAAAAGTAATCTTCTGTTCCGTGAAAGATCGTGTCTGATCGTGAGGATGATTCGCTTTCTGTCCAACGCACAATTGAACGTCCAAAAATGTAGAGTGATATTCCTAATCATAAAAAATAAAAATGAATTTATTTCTTAATTTGTTTGAAGTTTATTGTCATATCTTATAAACTTCGAAAGATATTCGATAATTTTAAATCTTTTTAGATTAACGAAGTTCGAAGTATTCTGAATATATATTTGGTTGGCGAATCTTTGAACTTAAAATTTCATGCTATTGAATGATTCAATATATTATAATAGAAATATTTATGAAAACATTATATTTCAAAAATTTTAATCGCAGAAGAAAAGTGAAATTATAAACTAAAATGGGTAATTCCTATTTAATATATAAATATTCCTGCTATTTTTGGCTTTTGTTTTAGAAAATATTCAGAAGGAAATTGTCTATTTGTTATGTGGCCTTTTATTTATTTTTGTACACATTAAGTGCATTAAATTTTATTAGTGTTATACGAAAATTGAAATTGTTCTTTTATTTTTGCATATGGTTGGTTATGTTATGATGGTTAAAATTATAATAGACTTTTTTCTTCTTCTTCGTTTTGTTTTGCATTTGAATTTCATTTGTGAGTCACGAGAAGAGAAACTTCATGGAGTGCGAAGTTTTTCTGTAATGGAGCTTTATATTAAAAACAATTTCGTATTTTAGCCTGTTAAAAAACTACTTTTTAAAACGAGAATTAAAAAAAATGAATCTAAAGCTGAATTATATTTATTTCTTCCTCTGCTAAGAAAGCTTCTCAAAAATATTTAGTTAACGCGATACTACACGATGACGATACTTTATATCACAAACAGGAAGTTATAAATAAGTTCATAAAACTTTTTTGCTATAAAAAATAATTAACTCCATTTAATAGAAGTTGTAAAATATTCATACATTTAAATAAAAATAAAAATTACTATGAAATGAAGCTGAACAACAGTTGCTATTTTTTGTAGTGAAGCCGTACGAGCTTACTTAATATTTTATGAATGAAATTTTAATATTTTACTTAATATATAAGCAATGCTGAGATAGATTCAATTCAGAGGACTTGCTTCGTCTCAAACATTTTTGTTCCAAAATTTGATTGAAAAGCCGTTTTACATTATTTAAAAGTTTAATTTAGAATAAAAAATTCATTCACAACCTCCGGACAGTTTCATGCTTTAAAATGGTATAAAATGGTACAAAAGAATAGATGATGATAGCAAATAAAGTTTTATTAAAAATTATTATTAATCGCTTGCACCTTCTTTTCAATCATTATTATTTATTTAATTTTGTAAACTACATACCATTGACTTGTTTTGGCTCATCTAATGAAATTTCAACTTTTCCAGTAATATTTTGCCCCGGGAAGAAAACGCCTTCGGAATTGTTGTTATCAAATGTAATTTTACATTGATGAACCATGGTTAATTTGTTCTTCAGAAAACTTTAATTTAGTAATTTAATTATTTTTTTAAAGTTGTTTCCCAAAATGTAATTACTCACTAACTGAGTAATAATATTTTGTTTATACTTTGTTTTAGACAAGAAAAAGCTTTTCCAAAATTTCAGATGTATTAATGTAGATATGTTTTTCAATCAATAATGTTATCTATGAATTTTTTTGAAAATTAAATTGTTCTAAGTTCTAATTTTGAGTTTGTAGTTATTAATAATCTAAAATCCACGTATAACTCTGCTAACAATCGTGCATTGAAATTTTTCGTATTTACAAACTAAATTTATGAACCGATTTACAAATTTTTTCTCACTTTCAAATCAGCAAATTAATGTCTTTAACAACAAATATATATGGTTGAATGAATTCAAAATAATAAGTATTTCCATTTGATTTTTGAAGCAATTACTTAATTACAAAAGAAATTTATAGTTTTTAAATCATATTGAAATATTGAAATTTTAAAAATAGCTTTTAAGAAAGTAGAAAATTTGGACTTACAAGCGGCCGGCCATAAATAGTCAGGCGCTAAAATTAATAAACGACCATTTATTATAAAACATTTTGAAAACTATGAGAAATACTTCTTTAAACCTTATATTTGGGAATATTTTCAAATACTTGCATTCATTATTATTGTATTTTATTTTTTAGTAAAATGTATGCTTGTCAAAAAATTCTCTAAAACAAAAACAAAAATTTCTTGGTTTCGGAAAATTTTACTGAGTTTTATTTTTTCGTTTTTTGTACTTACATATTTAAATAATTAAATCGTGTAAAATTTTTTTTTTAATTTTTTTATACAATTAAAACTATTCTCAATAATAATTTTTTTAAATAAAACCAAAGAAGGTTCAAAAATTAAAAATCATCAATATTTGTCTATTCGTTTGTCGACCATACCAAATATGATGTGTCAACAAACAAACTGACATTGCGGATTTTATTAAATTAAGAAGAGTTAAGTTTTTATGCTATCTAAGTACTGAAGAATATATGAATGATTCAATATACATATTATAATAGAAATAAGTATGAAAATATGATATTTCGAATATTTTAATCGCAGAAGAAAAGTGAAATCATAAACTAAAATGGGTAATCCCTATTTAATATATAAATACTCAATTTAAAGTATTATGAGTTGTGAAAACTCATATTTAAACCAATTTGTATTAAATTTTGATTTATCCAGAATTGTAAGAATTGTAAGAAAATTAATTCAACATTTTTATTTTAGTTAATCCAATTTATTCGATTCAAAATTTAAGAACTTATACTTTAGGTGTATATCAATTACACTAATTACTTTATTTTCGTAATTTATAATTGAATTAAAGAATTATTTATGTAAAATATTTTTAATAATATGTATAATGTATAAAATAATTATTTATATTACTAAATTCAGTACTTAACGTCACAAGTTCAAGTGGATGCTGTAAATGTATGGAACAGACAAAAGGATTTTGAAAGCTTTGTTTATTCTACTACCTTTTGTAGCAATCAATATTTGACTTTGGAGCAATTTTGGGTATTGGACCTGTTTCGCTAATGTTGTTAAAATATTTCTTTATTCCATTTTTCATGAATATTCCAATATAAATGCTATAGTATAGAGCTCTTTGTCTATTTAAAATAAAATTTTATTCTTACGAAATTTATGCTTAATGATCTTTACTTTAAATAGATTTGATAAAAATTAATTTTGTTTAGTTTTAGTAAATTTTTAATAAAATGTGTTTATATATTTATTTATACATACATAAAATACAAACTAAAATTTAAAAAAAGGCATTTGCGGTTCATAAGTTTCACCATTATATGACTCCTCTTCTAGCATCCAAATTATATACAGGATATCTAGGAATGAATTCGACGTTTGAATTAATTGGATGTAATTCATCTTCCGTTATGTTAATTCTTTTTCCTTGCACAGATTCTTCATATGAAGGGGGACCTGAAAATGTTGTAAATCTTATAAAAGAATATATTTTATTTATGTTTTCTATTTTTCAATCACTTTCGAAGTTCAATCAATGGAATTTTAGTTGTTTAACAACAATAATCAAATTTTTTTGGTTATTGTAATTAACAATATTTAATTTAATATATAGCCTGTTATAGTTATCCCTTGAAACAATAATAAATTAAAATAAGCTGATGGTTCACAACAAATTTGGATTTGACAGCTAAAAAATTTCACTTTTTAATTTTATTTACTTTATCTGAAATTTCTTTGATAATAATTAATAATAAATATCATATTTAAGCGACCGAATAACTTTATAATACATTTTATGGTTAGGATGTCTTGTAACTTACTTAAATCTGCAGCTAGACTGAATCTCGAAAATTCAGAACTTTGAAGACAGTTAAAAATACTTTCATTATTTGCTGTAATTGGCTGTTGTTTAATTATATGTACCAATGGTATATTGCCTATAGTAATTGGTATTGCTATTGTGGGACTTTTATGTAATCCCTTAATTTTTGCTTTAATACCTAATTCGTATGAAATTTGAATAATTCCACATAAGCCCATACAAGTTGGAGGTACGGCTGGAACTCGAAGCTCTCTATAAAGATCTTTTTCAGTTTGTTTAGGAATCGGTTCACTTTTAACTTCCAGAGTTGTTATAACTTCATTTCTTTGTTTTTTTCTAGGATGTTCACTATGATATTTTATGATTTTTTGTAATGAAAAAATTACACTTTCTATATTACGCCGTGATCTATTATTTATAAGAACTTTAACTGGAATTATTTGACCTGCAACATAACCCGTTTGAGGTGTTGAAGCTGACATTGTTAATGATTTTGTTTTATACGGTCCGCACAAAAGTTCTAATTCCTTACATATCTGAACTTCTGCAGGCATCTAAAATAGAACATTATAAATTTAATGGAAGAAGTAGGTAGTGTAGTTTATTTAACAAACAGCTACAGCCTTTTGTAGTTTTAGTTAATTCAGCAAATCATTGTGGTAATCTTTATCAGATTTAATATATGAAGACTAATAAAAGTTATGAAAATTGAACATTTTGTATTTTCACTTGAACGCCAAATTTTATTCTTTATGCTGCTGTCCAAAAAGTACTTCAGTTTGTGTGGGGAAATGTAAGCAGTGTTCATTAAAGGTATAGTGATCAACCACTGACTGAATTAGACGTCTTACATTTTATAAACTAATATGAATCTAAAAATTTATTATATAATCAATAAGGATAATGCTTATTGCTTACTCGTAAAATTGGTGTTTCATAATTTAAATCAACCACTTTAACTACTGTAAAGCCTATTGTTTGAGTGTGGTCGAATTTCCAAGGCCTATCCATAACAACTTTAGCTGTGTAACGAATACAACCCCAAGTACCCTCAAACGATGAAGGTAATTGCTGTGGTAGCGCACATGAAAAATTATACGTATGAATACCAGGTTGCAAAATTATTGTATCGTTAATATTTTCTAAAAAAAAATAGAATAGAATTCAAAATAAATTTTTCATATTAAAAATGTCAAAAGAAATTTTTTGTTTTTTACAATAGAAGGAATCAATGTTTAGATGAAAACAAATATTTACCATAGTTTACAGTTCTACTAACTAAATGTGTCTCTGAAGAAATGTAATCTTCTTTTCCGCTATAGATGGCTCTTGATTTTCTAGAAGATTTTTTTTTTGTCCAATGCACAATTGAATGTCCAAAAATCTTGAGTACTATTCCTAAATAATGAAAAAATAAAAATGCATTTATTTCTGAATTTCTTTGAAGTTTATTGTTATATCTTATTAACTTCGAACGAAATTCGATAATTTTAAATCATTTTCGATTAACGAATTATATTTTGTTGGCGAATCTTTGAAAACTTCTATTTAAAAATAATAAGATTTTATAAATTTTAAACATTTTTTTGAAGTTCAGTCAACCCTCCTACAACGCGACAGATACGTTCTTAGAAAATGGCGCGTAGTAGGAAATGGCGTTGCAGGAGACATGAACCGTATAGAAAAAAAGGGGTTAGGTTCCAAGTATAAAGAAATGCAATTAATTTTATAAAATGAAACTTAATTAAGTTAATACATACCACATACTCAAGATTTTATTCGAAATCCTTCAATAAAATTTTAATAACTTTAATAAAATTTAACAAAATAATTCACGGTTTTTAAAATTAAGAACTAAATAAAAAATTCAAAGATATAGAATTAAAATATAAAAAGGAATATTGATGAATATTATTGTTCATCACTTCTAAGCGGATTATGCCGCGAACGTTTTGCTGGAGCTATATCCGAATATGAACTACTGGAACAAGAGATAGGTTCGTTACCTCTTCTGGTCGATTAAAACATTCCGAAATAAGTGTTTTTTTTTAAAAAGTAAATTTTTTTTTAATCGCGTTGTAGGAAAAAAAATCGCGTTGTGAGAAAAATTGCCGCCATTTATGAATCGCGTTGTAGCGAAAACGCGTTGTAGAAGTGTCACGTTGTAGAGGGTTTACTGTACCTACATACTTGATATACGAACGTATATAAAATTTATTTTTTATTTTTTTTACCTAGATTTTTATTGAACTTAAAATATCATGCTATTTCTGGTTTTTGTTGGAAATTGTCTATTTGTTATGTGGTCTTTTATTTATTTTTGTATAGAGATAGGTTACATATGTTATGATTGTTAAAATTATAATAAACTTTTTTCTTCTTCTTGGTTTTTTTTATTTGGCGCCGCAAATCCTAATGACTAACCACCAGTCAGCCCGCCGCCCCCCACCCCTGCCCCTCTCGTTCTGTGACACCCCCTATTCTCCCTGCACCAAAATGGGCGAAATCGTGCAAAAAAAAATTTAATCAAATTGTGTAAATTGTAAATTGTGTTTTCGGTGAATAAAGAACGAAGCTCAACAAAAAATTTGCACTTAAAAAACTGAACTTCGTCTATGGTGTTTCATAGAATCATTTTCTATAAATTCAATAATATTTTAAATATTATTAATGTTAAAGATGCATTTTTTATAAGCACGAAAAATGTCAGGTTACGAGTTTGATAACCAAAATTAAAAATGTAGGGAAAAGTAAACTTTTGAAAAAATTGATCATGACAACTGCAGACACATTTTCAAACTTTTTATTTTTTTTTATTTATTTCATTTTAATCTATCGGATCATAACCTTACAGATTTTTAACTTAAAGCGCTATTTAAAGGTAGTACACAGATCGGGTAAAAATTTATTAGAAAAAAAATAGATGGAAAAATAAAGGACAAAAATTTTATTTTCGAAAAAAATCATATGATTATTGTTTAATCTGTCATTATTCAAAATAATTGACAAAAAAAAATTATTTACTTACCACATTTTATAAAAAAAATTTAAAATTTTAGCTTTTCATACTGACTCAAATTTTTTTATATTATTTTTCCTATGAATTTTTGTTTTTTCCTTTGATCTTACTGCCTAGGTAGATAAATTGTAGGAAAAATTTTGACAAATTATTTTCGAAATATCTACAAAAGAGAACTTTTAAATTCTGTTATGTATTCGAAATAGATATCTGTAAAAACTTTTAACATGCCAGTATTTTTCCCAGATCTGTGTACTTAATTATGTACTAATGAAGAAAAATTGAATAAAATATTTTACTTAGCATTTTTCTCCGGAAAAATTTTATATGGAAAAACCTATTTTACCCGATCTGTGTACTACCTTTAAATAGAGCTTAAATTAAAAATTTACATAATAATCAATTTAATAAAAATATAACACCTCATATACAATTCATAAAAATAATCACCTATTTATATAATTTTTTATTCCTGGCATTAAACCTTCTTCGCAAGAGCTGTCGTGAGTAATCTATGAATTTGTTTGGTATTTTAGAAATAGTATCAAATAACATTTTAGAAGGAGTTATAGTTTTTATATTAACCCATTTAAAAATTAAATAAAGGTTAGATTAATTAGAATAATTTTATGATGTAATCAATTCATCATTGGACAAGGAGAATAAAAGAACACATTTCTTTCTATGATTTCGCCATAATTTTAATAAATATTTTTATTAATTATAAAACAAGTTCTTTTCCTAATTTTGTTTGGAGAAGAACAACGAACAAATAAAAATAAAAAATATAATGTGTCATATTTTGGTAAATTGACAGATATCATTCAAGAATGAGCATATATATATATTGTTACGAAACCTTTAACATACATAAAAACATGGAAAATCAAATGTACAAGAGAATAGAATTTTTGATGATAACAAATAAAGTTTTATTAAAAATTATTGTTAATCGTTGCACGTCAATCATTATTATTTATTTAATTGTGTAAATTACATACCATTGACTTGTTTTGGCTTATCTATTGAAATTTCAACTTTTCCAGTAATATTTTGCCCAGGGAAGAAAACGCCATTGGAATTGTTGTTATCAAATGAAATTTTACATTGAAGAACCATGGTTAATTTGTTCTTCAGAAAACTTGAATTTCGTAGCTTAATTATTTTTTTAAAGTTGTTCTCCACAATGTAATTGACTCACTGAGTAATAATATATTGTTTTAGACAGGAAAAAGCTTTTCCAAAATTGCATATGTATTAATGTAGATATATTTTTTAATCAATTATGTTATCTATAAATTTTTTTTGAAAATTAAATTGTTCTTAGTTCTAATTTTAAGTTTGTAGTTATTCATAATCTAAAATACACTTATAACTCTGCTAACATTCGTGCGTCCAAACTTTTTAGTATTTACAAACTACATTTATGAATTAATTTAGTTATTTCTCACTTTCAAAACGTCAACTTAATATTTTAATGTCTTCAACAACAATACCATATATTTGTATTTGTATGTACATAAATGGTATAATAAAAAAAATTTTCAGTTGATTTTCGAAGCGATTACTAGTTTGTAAAAATATTTACTATGGAAAAATAAAAAAATAATAATTAAATAAAAAAAATTAATACTTTTTAAATCATATTAAAATATTGAAATTCAGAAAATTTTAATGTACTCATACATTTTCGAAAATTTTATGCGACAAAAGCACTTAAATTTTGTTTTAAATTTTTTGTACAATTAAACTATTATCAATAATAATTTTTTTAAATAAAACCAACGAAGATTCAAAATTAAATTTCATCAATATTTGTCTAAACGTTTGTCGACCAGACCAAATATGATGTATCAACAAACATTTAGTTTTGACATTGTGGATTTTATTAAATTAAGAAGAGCTAAATTTTTATGCTGTCTAAGTACTAAAATGAGTGTGATTCAAATGAGAATGATTCAATATACATATTATAATAGAAATATTTATGAAAGATATGATATTTCAAATATTTTAATCGCAGAAGAAAATTAGAATTATAAACTATAATGGGTAATCCTATGTAAAACTGAAATACTCAATAAAAAAGTATTATTAGTTGTGAAAACCCATATTTAAACCAAAATTGTATACTGAATGAAAAGATCTATTACCGTAATAGTAAAATGCAACAATAGAAATTTGACTGTTGCCGAAATCAACTTATGGTTGTGGCAACCTCACGTTAGCGTTTACTGTAATAATATATATTTTTACCAAAATCAATTTATTGGTTGTGGCAAACTCATGCTAACTATTACCGCAATCATATATATTTTTGCCACAATCAACTTACTGTTGCTTTTTTTTTGTTTTGTTTTTTTTTGTTTTTTTTTGTTTTTTTTTTGTTTTTTTTTCGCTTTTTTTTATATATATTTTGTTTTGTTTTTTATTTGTTTATGGGCATCCATCTAAGTTCTATCACTACGAGATGTTGGTTAACCTTCTGTGTTCAATGTGATGTAGAGTCTTCCACTGAGCTATGTCAGTAATATACAACAATGTATTAAATAGAAAATATAAATTCGGTATCTATTAAAACTACCACACACTTACCAAAAAATGTTTGTATTAGCACACACAGTGTGAACACAATGTATGTGTTGACACACATCAAATACTTTATTTGAAACCGATCATACTTTTCCTGCAACTAACAGTAGTTTTTTCCAAGAATCTTAAAATAATACTCTTTTAAGGAAAAAGAAATTTTATTAAGAGAAAATAATTTCTTTTACCGCAATGTAATGGAATTAAATTTTTTTGATCCAACAAATAGATAGTTTTTGTAAAAAAAATGTTGTTCCAGTAAATTAAAGTCATCATTTTAATTCTATTTCAGTCAAAGAATCTACAAAAAAAACAAAAAAATTAAGGAAATTATTTACCAAAACATAAATTCTGTTGCAGGAATTAACATAATTTTAAGGCAAGGGAAACTCTTTTTTGACAAAATATTTTTCATTCTCTAAAAAAAAAAACAATGTTGTTGAAACAGAATTATTGTTTCTGCAAAAAAATATATTGGTCGAAAATGAATTCAAAAAAAAAAAATGTCTGTCAGTGTATTAAATATAATTGATCCATATTGTGTGGTTGATGCGTGAAGTTCGACAATTGTAAGAAAATGAATTTTTAACAGTTTTATTTTAGTTAATCCAATTTATTCGATTCATAATTTAACAACTTATACTTTAGGTGTATATCAATACATTACATTACATTACATTACATTATTTTCGTGATTTTTAATTGAATTAAAGAATTATTTATGTAAATGTATGATATGTATAATGTATAAAATAATTATTTATATTACTAAATTTAGTTAGTACTTAACGTCACAAGTTTAAGAGGATGCTGGAAATGTATGGAACAGACAAAAGGATTTTGAAAGCTTTGTTTATTCTACTAACTTTTGTAGCAATCAATATTTAACTTTGCAGCAATTTTGGGTATTGGACCCGTTTCGCTAATGGTGCCAAAATATTCCTTTATACCATTTTCAAGAATATTCCAATCTAAATGCTATAGAGCGCTTTGTCGATTTAAAATATAATTTTATTCTTACGAAATTTATGCTTAATGATCTTTACTTTGATTTGCATATAAATATAATGAAAATAAATTTTGTTTTGTTTTAGTAAAATTTTATTAAAAGTGTTTTATATTACATCATAAAGGAAGTATAAATAGAGGAATTAGTCCCATACAAAAAATGCTAATAAAAATAGTGAAACAAAAAATCCATATCACAACTCCATGAGCTTTTTTTTGTATTTTTTGAGAATTCCACTCTCACAAATGCTCTTAAAACTTCAAAAAAAACCACAGTTCTATACAATTTTTAAAGTTTTAAAAGCTTTTGTGAGAGTGGAAGTTTAAAAAATACAAAAAAAAAACTCCTGGGGTTGTGATATGGATGTTTTGTTTCACTATTTTTATTAACATTTAACTAATTCCTCTATTTATACTTCCTTTATGATTACATGCATAAACAAACTAAAATTAAAAAAAAAAAAAAAAAATACACATAAATATTAAATTTTTTTTAAATTATTTTTTCAATATTTTTAATAAAAAGGAAATTATAAATTTATTTTTGGGGCAGAAGGCACTTGCGGTTCATAAGGCGGCAAAAAAGTCTCACGATTATATGGCTGACTTTTTTGTTGTTGTTGTTGTTTATTGTAATCAATTCCTCTTCTGCCATCAAAGTTATATACAGGATATCTAGGAATGAATTCAACGTTTGAATTGATTGGATGTAATTCATCTTCCGTTATGTTAATTCTTTTTCCTTGCACAGATTCTTCATATGAAGGGGGACCTGAAAATGTCGTTAAAGAATATATTTTCTTAATGTTTTCTGTTTTTCAATCCCTTTCGAAGTTCAATTAATGGAATTATAGTTTTAAAGTTTTTATTTTTTTAAAAATTATTCCGGTTCCAATTTGGAATTTTTCGTTGTTTAACAACAATAATATTTTTTTGGTTATTGTAATATTGTAATATATTTTATCTATAGACTGTTATAGTTAAACCGTCAAAGGTTTTTTAAAAGTGTGAAAGTTTCTTTTCTGAAATACAATAGTTAATTAAAATGAGCTGCTGGTCCGTAACAAATTTGGATTTAACAAAATCAATTTCTCAGAATTTTTTTTTTATATACTTTATTTGAAATTTCTTTGATAATAATAATGACCGAATAATAGCGACCGATTAACTTACTAATAGATTTTATGGTAAAATGTCATATTTAAACTGTAACTTACTTAAATCTGCAGCTAGACTGAATTTCGAAAATTCAGAACTTTGAAGACTGTTGAAAATAGGCTCATTATTTGCTGTAGTTGGCTGTTGTTGAATTACATGTACCAATAGTATATTGCCTATAGTAATTGGTATTGTTATTGTGGGACTTAAATGTAATCCTCTAATTTTTGCTTTAATACCTAATTCGTATGAAATTTGAATTATTTTACATAAGGCCATACAAGTTGGAGGTACGGCTGAAACTCGAAGCTCTTTATAAAGATCTTTTTTGGTGTGTTTAGGAATCGGTTCACTTCTAACTTCGAGAGTTGTTATAATTTCATTTCTTTGTTTTTTTCTAGGATGTTCACTATGATATGTTCAATAACATCTTTATAACCCAATTTGTTCAATTCAAAATTTAAGATATTTTAATGATACTTCATACTTTAGGTGTATATCAATACATTACATTTCACTAATTACAAATATTAACATTTTTGTAGCATTATGTTTATTTTCGTAACTTTTAATTGAATTAAAGAATTATTTATGTAAAATATTTTTAATGATATATTGTTTTGTATAATGTATTAAATAATTATTTATATTACTAAATTCAGTACTTAACGTCACAAGTTCAAGTGGATGCTGTATGGAACAGAGCATTGTCGAGGCAAAAGGGTTTTGAAAGCTTTGACTATTCTACTACCTTTTGTAGCTGGAGTAACCAACATTTTAGTTTGCAGCAATTTTGAGTATTGGACCCGTTTCGCTATAATAGTGCCAAAATATTTTTTTATTCCATTTTTCAAGAATATTCCAATTTTAATGCTATAGAGCAGGGGTGTCAACTGATTTTTCTATAAGATCTACTTCGCGCAGTAAAAATCATCTGCGAGAAGTAAATATTTAGGAACCCAAATTCTAAGTGTTCGTCTGTTAAATTCAGTTCGGTATTTCGACTTTATTATTTTCGTTTGTGATAATTCTGATTCGCACAAATTGGTCGAACCAAAACAGGCGCATAAATTTTCAGCAGATTTTTTTAGATTCGGATATTTATTCATCTTCTAAATATTTCCAGAATTTATCTTCGGAAGCTCTTGCTTTAATATAAATATCATTTTGCAATGTAATAATTTCTGCTTCAAGTGTAATGTTATACATATCAAAAATAGTTGAAAGGTTTTCTGCAATTGTTTCTGCTTTAATATTGCTATCAAATGAAAAACTCATAAATAAAACTACAGTATAAAATTTTTTAAAATCTTCGAAACGGTTACCAAATTCTTCAATAATGCCTTGTTCAGACAACGACTTAATCATGATTTCGTAATCATGATTTACGTAGATAATCATACTTTGAAAACGTGTGTGAACGCGATTATGAACGAAAACAAAAAAAGTAAACAACATGAAAGCAAACAAAATAAAAACATAAATATTATTTGCTACTCAAATTTTTTTTTGTTTTGTAAATAAAGAAAATATGTCAAAAATAAAAGTCAAAAATAACTAGGAATGAGTGGAAATGCGTAACATGGATGGTAAAAAACTATAAACTCATCCCTGAAATTTTTCATGATTTTCGATAATCATGATTTCCGATGACACTTTTTTTGTATGAGCAAATCATGGAAAAAAGAATGATAATCACAAAAAGTAAGATTATCATGATCAGAGTTCATTGTCTGAACAAGGCATAACGTTCTTAATTTCTTTGATGTATTTATTTGCATCATAATTAGTAGAGCAGAACTTTTTAATTGCGCCAACATGTGTGGAAAATTAGATAATTTTTTTTGATTCTTGAAATTGAAATTGGCAATTTGAAACGAAATAAATATCGGAAATATGAATATTTATTGGCGATCGACGTAAAATCATTACGCGATCGACCGGTAGATCGCGATCGACGTTATTGACACCCCTGCTATAGAGCTCTTTGTCGATTTAAAATATAATTTTATTCCTACGAAATTAATGCTTTGATTTTTATATACATAGATTTGATAAAAAATTTTACCTTGATTTTTATATAGATTTGATAAAAATAAATTTTGTTTTGTTTTATTTTTAATAAAATTTGTTTATATATTTATTTATCCTGATATAATAAACAAACTAAAATTAAAAAAAAAAAAATAAGCAAATATACAAATATTTTTAATAAAAATTAAATTATAAAGTTATTTTTGGGGCAGAAGGCATTTGCGGTTCATAAGGCGGCAAAATAGTTTCACGATTATATGGCTGATTTTTTTGTTGTTGTTGTTGTTTATTGTGATCAACTCCTCTTCTAGCATCCAAATTATATACAGGATATCTAGGAATGAATTCAACGTTTGAGTTAATTGGATGTAATTCATCTTCTGTTATGTTAATTCTTTTTCCTTGCACAGATTCTTCGTATGAAGGGGGACCTGAAAATGTCGTTAATCTTACAAGAAAATATATTTTCTTTATGTTTTCTGTTTTTCAATCGCTTTCGAAATTCAATTAATGAAATAATAATTTAATAATTTAACAGTTTTTATATTAAATTATTTTGGTTCCAAATTGAAATATTTCGTTGTTTAACAACAATTATATGTTTTGTCCTGTTATAGCTAAACCTTGAAAAAAATCTTAAAAGTAGGAAAGTTCCTTCATGACAAATTTGGATTTGAGATATTAAATTTTTCAGTATTTTATTTACCTTATCTGGTTTGATAATAATACTAGCTTGAGTGTATTTGGAATTACTTTAAGCGACCAAATAACTTTATAATAGATTTTATGGTTAGATGTCATATTTAAACTGTAACTTACTTAAATCTGCAGCTAGACTGAATCTCGAAAATTCAGAACTTTGAAGACTATTGAAAATAGGTTCATAATTTGCTGTAGTTGGCTGTTGTTGAATTACATGAACCAATGGTATATTGCCTATAGTAATTGGTATTGCTATTGTGGGACTTTGATGTAGTCCTCTAATTTTTGCTTTAATACCTAATTCGTATGAAATTTGAATGATTTTACATAAAACCATACAAGTTGGAGGTACGGCTGGTATTCGAAGTTCTTTATAAAGATCTTTTTCAGTATGTTTAGGAATCGGTTCACTTATAACTTTGACTGTGGTTCTAACTTCATTTCTTTGTTTTTTTGTGGGATGTTCACTATGATATTTTATGATTTTTTCCAATGAAAAAATTACACTTTCTACATTAAGCCGTGATCCATTATTTATACAAACTTTAACTGGAATTATTTGCCCTGGAACATAACCCGTTTGAGGTATTGAAGCTGACATTGTTAATGGTTTTGTTGCACACGGTCCGCACCAAAATTCCTTACATATTTGAACTTCTGCAGGCATCTAAAATAAAACATAATATAATAATAAGGGTTAGAAAATCGGCGCAAGAAGTAAATAATGTAGTTTATTTAACAGCTACAGCCTAATATAATTTTAGTTCATTCAGTAAATCAGAGTTCAGAGTTCAGAGTAGGTATGAAGGTATTTCCAATAAATTATAGAAATTGAACTTTTTGTATTTTCACTTGCACGGCATATTATTGTTTTATACTGGCGTGCAAAAAATAGTCTACTTTGTGTGGGGGAATGTTAGCTGTGTTCATTGAAGATAAAGTGATCAACCTGAATTACATGTCATACATTTTATAAACTAATAAGAATATATAATCAACAAGATTAATGCTTACTCGTAAAATTGGTGTTTCATAATTTAAATCAACCACTTTAACTACTGTAAAGCCTACTGTTTGAGTGTGGTTGAATTTCCAAGGCCTATCCATAACAACCTTAGCTGTGTAACGAATATAACCCCAAGTACCCTCAAACGATGAAGGTAATTGATGTGGTAGTGCACATGCAAAATTATATGTATGAATACCAGGTTGCAAAGTTATTGTATTGGTACTATTTTCTAATAAAAAGAAGAATAGAATTCAAAATAATTTTTGATATTAAAAATGTACAACCAAATTTTTAATTTGTTTAATAAATAGAAGGAATTAATGTTCAGATGAAAATAAATATTTACCATAGTTAACTGTTCTACTAACTAAATGTGTCTTTGAAGAAATGTAATCTTCTCTTCCGCTGTAGGTAATTGTGACCGTTTTTCGAGATTTTGCTGGGCCCTTTGATTCTGTTTCTGTCCAATGCACAGTTGAACGTCCAAAAATTTTGAGTAATATTCCTAGATGATAAAAAATACAAATTGCATTTATTTCCGAATTTCTTTCGAAATTGTTGTCATATATTATTATTTTCGAAAGAGATTCAATGATTTTAAATCCTTTTAGATTAACGAAGTATTCTGAAAATATTTTGTTAAAGCTCATGATTTGCCGACTCAAGATCTTAAGAATGAATACCTTGATTTTAAGTACAGAGAAAATAATTTTCTTTAAATTACCAAAGAATGGGCAATTTCATTTTTTGTATAGCTGAAGAAGGAAAATTATTTATTATTGCAGTTTGCTCATAATGAACTAAACTATAGTGCAACAAATCTATATTACCAAAAATCATTTAGATCTTAAAACATTATCTTCAAATTAAAATTAAAAAAAAAAAAATTTTTAAAATTCTTTAAAGTTTCATAAAATTGCTTGGGGAATCATTGAAAACTTCTTTTTGAAAATAATAAAATTTTATAAATTTTAAAAACTATTTTATCAAGTACATAATTTCTATACGTATATACAAAATTTGTTTTCTATTTTTTTTTTTCCCCCAGATTTTTATTCAATTTAAAATTTCATGCTATTTTTGGCTTTTGTTTTAGAAAATATATTCAGAAGGAAATTGTCTATTTGTTATGTGGTCTTTTATTTATTTTTGTACACATTAAGTGCATAAAATTTTATTAGTGTTATATACGAAAATTGAAATTGTTCTTTTATTTTTGCATATGGTTGGTTATGTTATGATGGTTAAAATTATAATAAACTTTTTTCTTCTTCTTCGTTTTGTTTTTTTGTTTTTGCATTTGAGGCTTTAAATATTTGAAAAATATAATAAAAAATATAAATAAATAAAATTCAATTGATGTACTTTATTTTTCTGAAAATAAAGTTTGGCAAATTGCATGTAGGAATATGAAAAATTTATTTATTTTGAAAATTTTAACATTTTACTGAATGTAAGCAATGTTAAGACAGATTCAATTAAACCTTTTTGGGGCCAATGAGAATGCAAATATAACAAAGAATGGGGGCATTTAAAAATATGTATGTACATCAATGAAATTGAAAATTTTATTTTATTTTAGAATTTTTATCTATATAGTTATGCTGTATCGGAGTGTGGTAGTGTGGTTTTAACCCCTAAAATTATAATTTTCGTGTTCTATATTTTTTTTTTTAGAATTTTTTAGAGCAAGTCAGTGTACGAGTTTGGTTATAAAAATTCAAAATCAGCGAAATGCGAAACAATCTGAATGAAAGTATGTAAATAAATTATGTTATTTTATCCAGTAACAGTATACATTCCCTTCTGTCAAAAACAATTAGTTCTTTTTCTAATTTTGTTTGAAGACTTTATTGAGAAGAACAGCGAATAAATAAACATAAAAATTATAAAATGCAACATATTTTGGCATATTGGCAGATTATATTCTAGAATGAGTGTACATATTGTTCCGAAAAATGTAACCTACATAAAAACGTGAAAAATTTCATGTAAATTTGCAACTGAGATGTTAACAATATTTTCAAATACAAAGGAATATAGAATTTTTTGATGATAGCAAATATAATTCTAATAAAAATTGTTATTAATCGGTTGCACGTTCTTTTTAATCATTATTATTTATTCAATTGTGTAAATTTAATAAAATGTATACAAACCTTTGACTTGTTTTGGCTTATCTAACGATATTTCAACTTTTCCAGTAATATTTTGCCCAGTAAAGAAAACGCCATTGGAATTGTTGTTATCAAATGAAATTTTACATTGAAGAACCATGGTTAATTTATTCTTTTGGAAACTTTAATTTCGTAGCTTAATTATTTTTTCAAAGTTGTTCCCCAAAATGTAATTGACTCACTGAGTAATAATATATTGTTTTAGATAAGAAGAAGCTTTTGCAAAATTGCAGATGTATTAATGTAGATATATTTTTTAATCAATTATGTTATCTATGAATTTTTTGAAAATTAAATTGTTCTAAGTTCTAATTTTAAGTTTTTAGTTATTAATAATCTAAAATATATGTGTAACTCTGCTGACATTCGTGCGTCCGCAAACTTTTTAGTATTTGCAAACTACTGATTTAATTTTTTTTTTATTTTTAATCAAGGTATGATAATTTTTCCCAATTTTCCTAGTTTTTTATTACTTACAAATCATCATTTTAATATTTTAAAATGTCTTCAATAACAAATATTTTGTTCAATCAAATCAAAATAAAAAGTATTTTCAGTTTATTATTTGTAAATATATTTACTATGGAAAATTTAAAAAGTAATAATTGTAATGATTATAATGAATATATCGACTATGGGAAAGATATTGAAAAGAAATAAAAAAAATGAAATACGAGAACTATTAACAAAACGGAGATTAAAATTGAATGCATTTCGATATAACTATACGAATTTTGTTTGTATAACACCGATATTTTAAGTTTGCTTTGACATCACATCACTATCGTAATTCTTTGAGTTTATATGAAATCCACCTATATTTACAATTCAAACTATTTATTTGAGAGTAAGAATTATCAGTTTATCAGTTAATAAAGATAACAAGGTATTGTTTTTAATTGTAGTTAGTTTGCATTGTACAACACTCAAAGTTTCTCAAACTTTTTTATGCGGAAAAATTAAAAATTAAATTGCCAAATATTTTAGGAATATGTATTTTATTTCGCATTTTAAAACTCAGAACCTCATCTTTTTTCTAAAAAAAACTCCCGTGAAGACACATCGTCAACTGATTCAATACTTGTCGTATGTTAAGGAATTCTTCTTCAACATACGACAAGTATTGATTCAGTTGACGACATTATTAAAATTTTTGTGTCAATAATTACTGATGAGAAACTAATTTTCTGATTTTTTTAATAAACATTTATTTGCTTTGCTTTAAATTTGTTTGTCCGTAATTGAAATAATGTTTTTCATCATTAAAAAATTCGCTAAAATTAATCTACGAATTTTCATATTTTTATTAAAAAGATTACGGGTAAAATTTTTGTTTAATAAATTATTACGTAATAAGCTATTTCCATTCACCTAATAAATCCCACATAAATTCCGATATTTCAGTTGCCGTTTACATTAATTAAGTGGAATACGAAGTGGAATATATTGACTTTTGAAAATAAATAAATAGAATAATTTTTTTTTTATTATTTTTTCATATAAAAAAAAAATGTATTTACGTTTTTTTATTTATTTTTTTGTCACTTCGACAAAAAAATTTCTGACCAACCAAAAAATAATCTAAAAAAGTACCTAAAAAATTTAGGGTTTCCAATATCCGGATTTTCTGTAACCGAGGTTATCGGATAGTAATTCTAGAATTATCCGGCGGATATCGGATAACCGTATAAAAATAAACAAATAATATTGAATCTAATTATGAATTATATTTATTTTTTATAAATAAAATTTGAAATATATATATTATTACATTTTTTGATTTTTTTCATTTAAATAATAGTATTTCAGGAACACTAATGCATTAAGTGATACACAAGAAAGACGAGATCTAATTTTGGTACAAAAATTTTAAAATTTTCAAAAATTATTACAATGACTAGCCTACTTTGCTTGGAAAATTCAACAAATTTAATTTAAAAACTTAAAATTATAATTCCTAGCCTATTTTTCTCGGAAAATGTAACAGATTTAATTTAAAAAACTTAAAATTGCTAACCGTGAGATTTTTAACGGATATCGGATACGGTTAAGAGTATAAATAACCGCGGATACCGGATATAGATATATCCGTTTTGGAAACCCTACTAAAAATGTACTTTTTTGATAAATTTAGAATCCGAACACTAACTTAAGTGGAATATGAAAAAGGGTAATAGAAATACCGAAATTTATTTTTATACGGGAATTTACTTGAAATATTCCGGAAAACTGAATATCCCACAAATATTCCACTAATGGAAATAGGTTATAAGGTTTTAGTTAACTAATTGACTTAGATAGTCGTACGTATATACTTAGACATTGTCATGATGATATTCAAATCAGCTTATATGAAAGCAATTTCTGAATTGCTACTTAAAAATGTATTTAATTTTTATGTATATTTTATAGAATATAAGTATACATATAAAGCTAAAACATAATATTATTTTCATATTGTTATTGTTCATACTTCTATAAAGATTGCAGCGTTACCAACTTAGGGGTTTTCCCCCTAGATTTAGGGGTTTTTTTTGTTGACAGAGGGATTTTTAGGGGGTAATTTGTTTCAGGGGTTTTTTTAGGGGTATGATGTATGATCTTAAAAGCGAAGATTTAGATGACATTTGTAATATTTTTGATTACATTTCATAAGATACCTTATTTGCTAATTTTATTATAAATAAATAATTTTATTATTTATATAATTTACGATGTGCGTTATATATTTTTCTTCAAGCATCTATTTGAAATCCTCATAGGTATATAAGTATAGCTGTTATAATATCTATAAAAAAAAATTTAGGGGTTTTTTAGGGGGAAATTTTATTTTTTTAGGGGGAAACATTTGAAAAGGTTGGTAACCCTGCCTTCATCATATGCGCCCAGCGTTACCAACTTAGGGGTTTTCCCCCTAGATTTAGGGGTTTTTTTTGTTGACAGAGGGATTTTTAGGGGGTAATTTGTTTCAGGGGTTTTTTTAGGGGTATGATGTATGATCTTAAAAGCGAACATTTAGATGACATTTGTAATATTTTTGATTGCATTTCATAAGATACCTTATCTGCTAATTTTATTATGAATAAATAATTTCATTAAACCACATAATTTACGATGTGCGTTATATATTTTTCTTCAAGCATCTATTTGAAATCCTCATAGGTATATAAGTATAGCTGTTATAATATCTATAAAAAAAAATTTAGGGGTTTTTTAGGGGGAAATTTTATTTTTTTAGGGGGAAACATTTGAAAAGGTTGGTAACCCTGAAAGATTGATAGCAGTATGATGATGACGTTCTTCATAATAAAATAATACGTTATGTGCATGTGTATTACTTAGCTAGGTACATGATATTAAAATTATACTAGGGTTTACTATAGGTATTGTATTATATTATTATATGAAATGAAATTATACATTAGTACATACGTTTTGCATAACTATTCATATCCATACTAAATGAGTGATTCATTCATAACTTACTGTAAATGTAAAATATATATTTTCTTAATATGTATACATGTAATTAGTACATACGTTTTGCATAACTGTTCATATGCATATTAAATCAGTGATTCATTCGTAAGATTTACTGTAAAGTGTAAACGTAAAATATCCAAATTCTTATTATGTATATATATATATATATATTTGTAATTGGTATTGAGAAGTCTCATTAATTAAAAAGTATTTCATTAAAAATATTTCATTTAATTACCCATCTTTTTGTTTTTTAACGGAAAAATTTTGTTAAATCTACTGAAAGCTGTGAAACGTATTTTGTGATTTTCATATCGTTCAAACTAAATTGAATTGTACAATTGTGTGTATTTGTCCTGCAATATAACATAATAAAAATTAAACGTCAATCACATTCAAAATTTTTCAGATATGTATGTATGCTTATGTATTTACACCATTTACACAATACTTTTCTAAAGAGGACTCACCGAAAACAAAACCAAATCTTATAAACACACAAATCACGACACCACCTAAACCTAAAAAAACAACAACAATTTTTTCTAATGTTGAAATTGTATATATGTACTTGAATTTTTATTTTAAACAAACATATTTTCATATATTAACTAACAATAACTCAAATTTTTTAATTTTTATTTTATTTTGACAAGGAAATTCATAGAAAATTTAAATAAGTAAACCTTATTTATGTCAATCAATATTTTTTCAAAACAACTTTCATGATTTAAGTAAAACTTAATTAATTATAGCATTTAAGTTGATGGAAACGGCCCTGAGATGTATATTTAAATTTCATTTCAAGGCTTAAGTTTAGTTTTTATCCAATCTTCATAACTAGAAACTCTTGTATAAATTGCAGGCCAATTTTCTAACCCACAAAGATTTCCAAATGACACAACACCTTCTATTGCCAGAAATCCATTTTGTAAGGCCATTAATGGACCCCCTGAATCGCCGTCACAGGTATCCTGAGCAAAACTTCCTCCTAAAAGTGTTAAAAAAAATATATGTACATTTATAAAAATTTAATATGAGATTTTTAATAGAATTTTTACATTTTCGTTATAAAACGTTATTTTAATGAAGAAAATTATACTCCCGTTCAGAAAACTTACCTGCACATAGTTGCGAATCAATTATGTTTACTCTTTTTGTTAAAAATTTTTTGATGCATTCGTTATGATCGTAAATTGGTATTGCCAATTTTTGTTTAATTCTACTCGATCTTGCTATAATAAAATTAGTTTTAAATATATGTATACTTAATATTTATAAATTTAAAAAAAAAAAAACATAAATTCTTACACATTAAAGTTCTACCCCAACCAGCTACTGTAACATTAGCACCTATACTTGATTGCACTAAATTTGCAGATGAAGGAAGACAAATTGGTTTTATGAAGTCATTGAAAATAACATCTTGTTTCAATCGAATCAAAGCTATGTCATGATAACGATGCACTAAAGTGTCGTTGAAATTTTCATGTGGAATGATTTCTTCAATATCGATATTAATTGTTGGATTTGCGCATTCATTATAAGCATCGCAATCATTTTCTGTTGATACGTCAAACTCACCAAGCCGAACAGAGATCCTTTGATATAAATAAAATGTGTTATTATTTATAAAAGGGTTCACAACTTTTTTTGTAAATAATAAAAGAAACTACTAACTACGGAGATCTATAAATTTTGGTACTTGAACTTTTGTACGCAATATTATTGCTGTAAGATTTTTTTGACAAGAACTGTTTCAGACAACTTAAAAGAATAAACTTACAATTGACCAACTTTAGTGCTAACTGCTCCTGTCACACAATGTGCGGCTGTTAGTACGTAACGTTTATTAATCAGAGAACCTCCACAAGCTAATTCCTTGTTGCCATTTTCTGGAATAAATTTAATTATTTTATACTAGCAAAATAGTTAATTTCTTTGTATTGTGATTCGAACGAAGTTTTCACATTTTGTATAAAATTTTAAGGCCAATTCTCTTCATTAAATTAAAATCGAGAATATAAACAATTTCATAAAAAAAGTAATTTATAGAATATAGCCGAACCCGGTCACACCTTCTGGCGTTGCAGCTGCTTGTCCCTCATAGGTTAAACATTTATATAATATTCATGTAAAAATAAAACCTGTATTCGAATGCAATCATGTGCCAAAATTTCAAATTAATCGGTGAAAACCTTTGAACATCATAGATTTTGAATAAAGATAGATTTCATATAAATCAAAATACAATATAGAATAAAAAAGATAAATCGTAGATAAATGAATTAAAGTTTAATCCGATAATCCTGTTTCCGTTTAATTTTTCGCTTATCAGTATCTCAATAATAAATAATTAAACAATTTAACTATTCTTCCCAAAAAAAAATCTGACATTTAAGCTGGTTTTACGTACTTTTTTTGTATTCTAATAATGCCATCCATGGAAATTCATCTAAATAAGTATCGACACCATTGTATATTTTATTGGGTAACCCAATTTTTCCGCATTGTGGAGGTCTGGGAAGCTCATTTCCTCCAACACTTTTTCCTATTTCTGGAGATTTAGTGGTTTGTGGTACTTGATCAGTAATAAATTCTGTGTCATCCGTGCAACATACCAATATTGCATTTCCGTTTTCTCCGCATTGTGATTTTTGTAGGAATTCTTTATCTCTATCTCCTAAAGGTTTTCTCTGTATTGTCGAAATTAATGAGGGGCAATCATATATTGAAATACATTTTCCTTGATGTTTGTTTGGATTTGAACACTGGGCTAAAAATACAGATTTTTTTTAACTATATTAGTTAATTTGGCATGAAAAAAAATTAAGGAAATTTAGCAGGCAAGATTACTTAAAAATATGGATGTTCTAAGGCAGTGAATACTTACCAATGATGAGCCTTTAATAATAGAAGATTAAATTCTAACAGTTGAAGAAGAAATATTTTATAACCAAATTGTTTCAAAAACAATCAAAAAATTAGAACCTCTCGATGGCGATATTTACCAACCCTGAATTGTCAATTTCTCAATATACCAATTGATGCATATAACTATATTAACATTATTAAATTAATTTTCAGGAACTTTACCGACTTTTAGGAAGTTTTTAAACATAATTGCACAAATTTTTTTTTTATATTAATATATTTTTCGCATATCTTACATTGGGTTTTTATTTTTATTATTAAGTTGAGTGTAATTATAAGCGTTAACGCTAAATTTATATTAACTGTCATAAATTTCATTTCAATAATTGTTCTCTCTTAAAAATAAAAAAAAGTAACCTGTTATTATAAAAAAATTAATTAATAACTTGAGCTAGAATTTGAATATTAAATTAAAAACAATATAAACTTCGCAAACAGCGGATCAAAATTGTACTAATCAGAAGAAATAAAATAATGAAATGTTGAATGGGTCAAGTTCAGAAGTAATACAAGTTTCGCTTTTTAATACTTGTTTGTTTAATTAATTTATGTATATACAAAATGAACTGATGTATGCAAAAACATGCTTATATTTCACGTAACATTGGATTAATAATTCATTAAATAATAATTTTTATAATCAGTTAAAAATTTAATAAAAGTTGATATTCTATTAATTATAACAATGTTTACTGTAAAATTACTTGATAGTTCACAAATCCATAGGCCCGAAAGTTATTCGCAACTCTGTGGTATAAAAATATGTACCAACTTAGGTTAAATTTTTTATGCAAAATTTTTATAGTTTTATAGCTTTATAGTTTATATATAGTTTTTATAGTTTTTATATATAATCATTATCGAAACCATAGTAGAAAATTTGAATCCATGTACACAAGGTGTCTAGAGATCGATAGGCCTTGGTAGAAACTCAATAATTAAGAATTAATTCGCAGAATTTAATTCAATTTATGTGATTTTGCGATGAATTTGAAATGAGAATATATTTTTTTTTTCTTAGAACCGTAGAGAAGATTAATCAAAAAAATCACAATTATTTTTTATTAAAAAGTATTCTAGATTAAAAAATAATTAATAATCGCGATTTGTGTATGTATATAATTTTGTGATTCTGGAATATTTATAGATATATTGAATACATTTTTTTTATTATTAATTTATTTTTGAAATTTACGTTCATACATTTTATATGATTCAGCGGGAGTTCCAAATGATTTTGCATTAAAATATAATACAATCTACAGTGTGCCGTGTAGTGTTTATCATATACAAACATACTTGCATGTTACATTGGCTTAATCACCTTTTAGTTTTTTTTTTATTTAATATTTTTAAATTTCTTAAAAAAGTACGCAATAATACTTATATAAAATTTTTTATGTTAAGTAGAATGAGATCCTTGTTTTATTGTTTTTTATATGAAATATTTATTTGAGTAAATTGTATATTTTTTAATTTAATATCATTTGTCATGTGTATTTATATATTTATAATTTAAATAGACTCTCGAATTGATTTTTAAAATATAGAAATTGGTACTATATATATTATTTAATAAATAGATAATAAAAAAAAAATTTTTTGCTATAAAATGTTAACATATTCGAGTTTTTAACTTTAAAGTAATAAGCTGAAAAATAATATATACAGTTTGGCTTACATAATGTTTCACTTAAAAGCTTGATGTATACTAGAAATTATTTGCGGTAAATAAATAATTTTAGGAGCAAAACTTATTTATTATATTCATATATCAGTATTCTAGAATAGTGTTAAAAATCTTGAAATTCATAATTTGTTATCTATATCATAATTAGAATATTATTTTGTACGAATTTTATTAAGTAAAATAATTATTTTTATGAGTAGGTATATGGTATATCCTTATTGAAAAAGGACATACAATATTAAGTATAATAATAATTATCTTCTTGATTAAATTTTGCCATCAATTTCTTCTAAACTTTTATTTATTAAATTGTATGAAGAACACATATTGTCAATCATGGCAAATTAAAATTTAATCTTTTTATAATAATTAATACTATTGCCATTTTAAGATCTACATATAAAGTTGTCATATTATGTATATATATATATATATATATAGGTTTCCTTTTGAAAAAAAAAAGATTCAGATACATTTCAGTTTTATCAGAAGAAGAACTATATATATATTTTTTTTTAAACTAATGAAAACAAATCATCATAAAAATATTGGAATATTTCAAATAATTCAAACAAAATTTATCATTTTATTTTATAATTAATTTATTAATAAATTTTTTTTTTATAAATAAATTTTAAGAAATAGATTCTTGTGCAAAATAAAATATATATTAAATTTATGTTATTATGTTATAATATTTATTAGAAAATCTTCTGACTAAATATTTTATTGTTTTAAGAATATTATTATTATTGTGTAGTGCGATTATGAGGCAAAAATAAAATATTATTTTGTATCTTAAATTATGCAAACAAATTTTGTTGAAATCATGAATACAGAATTTATATTTGTAATTTTGCCTCAAAAATACAAAAAAAAATTACATGCAATCAGTTAAGCGTGCATTATTATGACAGATGGTTGAAAGAAATTCGTTTGTATTTGGTTTTAGCTCTGTACCAATAAATTAATTTTTTAGTATAAGGTACTAGATATATATTTTTTAACTGGGTACTAAAAAATTGTTTTTTTGTACGGAATATTTGTTTTTATTCTTATTTTTTAAATGCTTCGTTTGTAAAATATTTATTTTAATAGAAAAACTAAATATGTTGGTCTGAGAAAGCTTCAACGGGGCACGGATAGAACAAAATTTATTGGGGGCTGATTTTAATTAATTTTGCTAAAAATTTTCTTCAATATTGAAAACTTCCACTTGTATTATTATTTTTAAATTCTTAATTAAAATCGAGAATAAATAAAAATAGCTTGAGAAAAAAAATCACTAAACTTTTAACGCAAAGGAAATCTTAAATATTTAATCGGAAAATTGTTTTCTATTTTCTTCTCGATTCCTTATTAATATTCATGTAACTACAGATTTCGAGTAGGTCGTCGTTGGGGCCAAATACATATGACTTTTTAGCTCTGTCCTTCTTTCTAGTTGACCCTGTGAGGAAGATTCTTTTAACATATCAAATACAAACTCATAAATATTCAATCATCCCTCATAATTTTGGAATGTGATAATAAGCTGTATAATCTCTGGATGTAAATTTAAATCATAAATAATCTGATTGATACTACATTACATAATATTGATGAATGCATAATGATTAATGAACAATTTTTGCTCTAATTTCTTGGGTATACCTTATTCAATTCTACTTAACTAACAACCAAAATATTTTACAATAATATTTTAGTACTATCATAATACCTAAAGTTATATGTACTAATTGAATTTTAATATAATTTGTGGGTGATAATTTTAGTAAGTTGCTGTTACTGAGAATATAAACTTAATAAAAATATGTATTTAATTTGTGTACTTTAAATAATCTTAAATAATAAATAGAATTATGTTTAGTTAATGCATTAATTTGATTAAAATTTCGTCGATTATTTTCGCAAGTACGAAATTCATGATCTTTCTTAATATTATTAGACTTTTGAGGAAATCATTGTGGAGATGAGAACCAAACGTTATTTCTTTAAAAAAATCCACTGTATTTTAATTTTGTGAAAATAATATCATATGTTTTGATGATTTCCTAACATCGGCATCGTTTAAAATTTCCTAATTCTTAAACGAAACAAACTTTCATTATTCAAATTACAATTATGTCGATTCAACAATATCTATTTTAGTTTATACAAATGTATCGCTTCGCTGTAGAAAAATTTTCTTCACGTTATGAAAAATAGAATTTTTCTAAAACCGAGCAGTACTTGTTAATTTTTTTCTCGGCAAGGTCAGAAAAATGTACTTTAAATTTAAGTGTAACTAATTAAAAATTAAGAATTTGGGGATATATTTATCAATAACTGAAAAAAGTTAACTAAACTCGATATACAATATGATATCAATGTTATTAAAAAAAACTTATTCTATAGTTTAAATAGTTATTATAAAACAGTTTTAAAATTAAATACTTATTTGCACTGTGTTTTTAACTTTGTATTTAAATTGTATTCCTAACTTTCAGTAGTTTTAAGTTTCATAAAAAGTATTTTGTTTGTATTATTTTTTTGCCTCCGTTTTAACTACTGTTCCTGTACTAGAACTTGTCCCGGACGACGATGAATCTGGACTCGATTTATCTCTATCTTCTGATTTTGTGTTTAATTTTTTCGACAGCTTTAAATTTGTCTTCTGTAATTGTGGAATTCGAGAATTTTCACAAGCACTTTTATGAACTTTTGGAAGATGTGAAATCGATTTTTCAAGACATTCTGTTGGTGATTGTGGCTCTCTTTTAATCTCAATTTCATTAATATGCTCTCGATTTGTATTTGTTGGGTGAAATAAAGTTATTGATGGTGGTTTTATTCCAGAAGGCTTAACAATATTACTGCTTTCGGCTGCAGAGCACGATTTTACTTCGAGTTGCTGAGACGGTTCATCATCAATTGAACTTTCTTTTTCTAAAAGGTCTTTTCTTTTCAATGTAGAATATAAATTTTCTTGATTTTTTCGAAGTAAAGGACCAATTATTAAAGTATTTTCTGTTATTTCAGGTTCTTCTTCTTCTAGACTTTGTGCCAGCATGAGTGGAGAAGTTGTCGGTGTCTTACTATCTCGTCGTCGTCCAAGAGTTGAAACCCGTGGTGGAGGTACAGGGGGTATTCTTCCAGAAATTCCATAAAATGAATTGGGGCGTTTTGATGAGGTCATATAAATATAATCGTTGTCAATTGTTCCACCTTTATTAGGTAGAACTTTAGGAAAGTTTCTTCTTTTAATGTTTAATAACTGCTCCTCTGGAGTAAGAGGATTTTTTTCAACACTTTTGTCTCGTGATGTGACATTAACATCAGCATTAATGAAACTCGTCATTTGCTCGGTGTTATGAATTCCATAATAAATATATGCGGGATTTGAATTTAAATCATCACGATCCATTCTAGAGCTATCCGTTGATTCATCTTCTATAAATCCAAAAGATCTATAGTTACTATCGGCTTCTTCTGATGGATTTATTAACTCAGTGTCAACATCAATTTCTTGGCAAATAATGATGGGATTATCAACTGATTTGAATTTTGTCACCTCAATTGGCTCTTGTCTTAATATACTATCGCTTCGAGCTTGTGGAGTTGCATCAATGGCTATACTGACTTTTCGTCTTAAAAAGTTGCGAGCTCTAGATGAAAACGATGATGGTGATGAATCTTTTTTAGACATTTTTCTCAATCCACTACCTTGAGACATCCAGTCTGATACTTTTGTATGAGTGTCAACTGTACTTGTACTTAATTGTCTATTTATTTTAAATCCAATTATTGGTGAACGCTTTCCAATTGCTAAATCATATAGATTTTGCCTTCTCATTAAATCATATATGCAACTATCATCACCATCATTATTCCGAGAACGTTTTAAATCATCATCTGTTGTTCCATCATAGGATAAAAAACCTAATTTTCTAGTTAAATTATTATTAACTTTTTGCTTTCTCTTTAATAAAAATGTTGAATAAACAATAATATTTAATATTAAGAAAATGACAATCAAACCAATTAGAATATAAAGAGTGCTTTCTGATTTTAAAATTTCATTACTATCTTCTGGATTTTGATTAGATGAGATTTCAATTGAATCCAATTTTTCTTCGTCTCCTTTTTTAATTAAGGATGTACGTACAGAACCAAATGTTGGTTGTGTATTTAAAATATTATCAGCTGAATGTCGATTATAACTATCAATTGATGATGATGGTAATTCTTTTGAAAATGGTTCTCTCAATAATTTTTTTAATTCATCAATAGAATTTTCAGTTGAATAATAACCATTTAAATCTGAATACCTCTTAATACTACCAGTTAAGATTTCATTGGGATTATTTGCTGATGATAATGAAATTCGTTGTGTCTGTTTTGGTGCATTGTATTGAATAAATGGTTGTTTAGCATTCAATGCATCAATGTGATTCAATTCATCTGGTAGTTCTTTATTCCAGAAATTCATATAAATTTGACGATATCTATAGCCAACTGATGGAGGAATCCCTAAAATAAGAAGAATGAAAATAAGAATTAAATTTTCTGAATTTTTTCGAATAATTGGATTGATTTTAAATTACAATCAACGTGAATATCTGTAAATTTGAAAATTTTACATGAACAAAGTATGATTGTGCAATATAATTCTATTTTAGTTATCAACCATACTATACCAGTACAGATTATTAAGAAGACAGATAATACCATGAAAATCGTGACGTACAATTTTTATTCACTTTTTTTCAATACATATATAAAGCCTTTTTTGATAATAGATAATTGTATTAAAAAAGACTTTCTCGTTGAAGATAGTTACACTGTTTAATAAAATACATAAACTAAAGTCGTATTGCGTAAATTTAAGGTTTTATTTGATGCTTTTTTATGAAAATAGTTTTAATATTACCTATATTAACATAACATTGATTGCGTTTATTGAATTGGGGCCAATCAATATCATATCTGTCCCATTCCATTGGATGAAGATTTATAAAATGTTCTTTCCAAGGCGCCTTTGGATTTCTAAAATTATTTATATAATTTAAAAATAAAAATAATTTAAAATTTAGTTTAAATAAAACCTACCCAGTTTTCGCAAAGTTCGACCAATATAGCATAACTGCTTCTGATAGAAGCTTCTCTTGAATGCTATATTTTTGATGAAAAGGTCCAGATGGTGCTAATGGTACACCAAGTACAAAAGGTAATTCTTCACCGACAATGCTATGTTGAAGCTACAAATATTTTAAAAATATTATGTAATTTATAAGAGATGAAAATAATACTTATACGCCTACATTGCCGTACGGTCCAGAACCACTATTGTGACCAAAAACATACATATAACTTCTTGCATTTACTTCAGCATGGAAAACACCAGTCTGAATTAAAGGACCAACTATTCTTGCGTCTGATAATATATCCAAAACAACATCTCTGTGCTCATGACTTGTTGCTTTTACAGGGTTGTTATAGACATCCGTATACCTGGAAAGTGAAAAATATTGAACAATTAGACAATTAATCTTAATTAAAAAAAAAATGCAATTTTCTTTACTTTTTTATTGTTGCTGCAAATGCAAGATCTGGACGTATTTCATATCGATTATTCAGATATAGTTTTAGAAAACGATCTCTTTCATCTTCTCGTAAACCATCTCTAAGGCCAACAGCATCAAGTGTATGATAAGATTCCATTTCTGTCACACCAAATAATAAATCATACCTGTTTTAAATAATTGGAATAATTTAAACTTTATCTATGTAGTAAAAGGGTTCAATTCATGAATTTAAATTTATAAGTTCATGTTTGGCGTTTGCGCACCCCTTATCTTAAAGTACTGAAATATATATTTCCTAGCATGTAGAGAAAAATTAAAGCTTTGAATAAGCAATTTCTTAAAATATCATTTGGCGGATGAAATAATAATAGTGTATATTTATTTATTTTTTTTTAACATTAGCACTAACTTAACTATGCAATATATTTTTCTTTTAGACTTAATAGATTTATGTAGGTTACGTTATCCTTTTTGTTTCAAAATCAAAAGAATTTGGTACTGCTCTGCTCCAATAATTCTTTAAAAAAATTTAACCGAATTAAATACTGACTATAAAGCTTGAACTAAAGCTATACTTATTATATTATATTTATATTGTTATATGTATATGTATTTACCTGCTAAATAAATCTGTATATTGGCTCATAACTTTATATGGCTGATTTGGTATGACATGACCATCAACAATAGGTCCTAGTGCTGTTGAAAACAGTGGAAATGATATGGGTATTTTGAAAAAATCTTGATATCTACAAAAAAAAAATATATATATATTAAAAAACGAATTGAAAAAAGTAAAACATTTTTTTTTTAATCAATAAATTCAGTTTTTATTTGATTTTCATTTTATTTTTAATTAAATGCAACACATCGTGAATATAAATTATTTTTATTTTTTAATTTATTCCATTCATCTACCTTTTTTTTCTCAAACAATTCAATAAAATATTATCGTCATTTAGTGGACAATTCATTCCATGAGCTATTTGCATTGTTAGTGCTAGAGAATGATTAGTTGTGGCCCAATCAGACATAGCAGTTCCAGACATTAATATCGCACGATGAAATAATCCTAGATACAAAATATACATGTATGTAATATATAATTGTATATATTGTATTGACAATAAATATATCAATGGCAATATATTTTTGTTTTAAACAGAAAAAAAAAATAAAAAAAATATGTGAAAAAAGGATACAAATTAATATTCCAGGGAGCTTATATGTATAATTTATTCTTTAATAAATTTTTTCCCTTTTTTTTTTTTTTAGTTTACTATCTATTGAATTCAGGTGTACAAAGGGGTAATAAATAATGTAATTATGGTAGAAGAATGTTTCAAAGTGTTGACTCAATGTAAAATTCCTTTTTTTTTACCATTTAATAAGTTTTTCATTGGTATATGTATAAAATGTCAGAGTAGAAACAAAATTAATAAAGAAATGTCTAAAAGTATAGAACACTTTTATGTTTGAGTCATTTCATAAAATTTTCCAATAATTACAAACATTATGTAAAATGATTTATTTTTTATTTCTTGCACGTTATAAATAAGGTTCTTTAGAAGACTGCTCTTAATTAAAAAAAAAAAAAAAAAAAGGATAAATTAGCTTTACTTCAGTTTTGATAACTATATGTTTAAAATTATAAAAGATTTTATTAAATAATATTTAAATATATTTTACGAACCTACTGCCACCGGTGATACCATTAAAAAATTTACAAATGATGCTCCAGTACTGTGACCCATTAGTGTTACTCTACTCGGATCTCCATTAAATGATTCAATATTTTCTTTAATCCATTGTAATGCTGCTATTTGATCTAATAAACCAAAATTGCTAATTGTATGCTCATTAATTCCTGGTTTCAAAAATCCTGAATAATAAAACATTTTTTTTTTTATATATATACTCAAATACAATTAATTACATTAATTTATCATCATTTAATTACTTAGGAAAACATATTAAAGACTATAAAGACACAGTCATATATAAATATTTGAACATCATATACATTAAATGTATGTAAATACATATAAAAATCATATAGGTAAAATTTTTTTTTTTTTAGGTATATAGTTATAGTCGAAATCAATCATTTTTTATGACAAAAGTTAATGGATAATCCTTCAAAAACTATTAAAATTAAATCGCATTTAAGAATTTTATTTACGAATCTTCATATTTAATATTTAAGATTTAACTTTTGAATGTAAGTAATTTTTATGTCCCAAATTTTGTTTGAGTAATATTAAAAATACGTAAAAAAACGTGCTTATGGTTCCCGTTCTTCAAAATTATTTAGGAACTATTTTTTTCTTCTTGCATTTTATTGGTGACGTAAGATAATCTAAATTTTTAATTTAATTAATGTTAACAAGGACATATGATTATAATAATGGATATTATTGTAATATAGGATAGATAAATGTACATTGGAAAGTAATAAAAAAACATAATCCATGTCGAAGACCACAGGGTATCTCAAAAGCCAGTATTTGGGAAGAGTGACAGATCAGCTTTACGCAGAATCTCAATATATATCTTTAGTACCAAAAAGCTTCATTTTCATTCAAACATCCATTCCCGTTTTAAAAGAAAAATTATTGTAAGTTAACTTCGACTCTTCATAAGGCGAAGAAAAATCCAAATGATTACGGTTTTTTAATATTTAATAAAAATATTTTACATTGTTATCGAATGCTGACTTATTCATAAATTATTCGATGTTATTGGAGGTCCATATTAAAATATGTTATAAAATTTAAACATTTTTGATAAACACTAGATCGATATTAAAAATAAACCTATATAAAACACCACATAAACCGGAACTGAATAAATTCAAATCCCTGATACCAACTGGATTATTTTGTGTTCACTAATGAAAATTCATTATTGTACATTTAATTATTACAACATATCAATGATATGTTTACTTATTTGATGTTTAATATTTATTCACTAAATTCCCTAACTTGTGGAAATGGAATTGTTTTTAATACTAAAAATTATCCATAAATAAATATTATTTGCTTGTAAAGACCAAGAAAATTTAAATGAAAATTTAAATTATAATTTAGATTTGAAACCAAAACACACAATAAAAAAATTTATCTGATATTATAAAATTTCAAAATTTAGGAACTTACTAATTCAAAGTATATATCTGGCCATAGTACAATAAATATTATTTGCTTGTAAAGACCAAGATAATTTAAATGAAATTTAAAATTATAATTTGGCTTCGAAACCAAAATACACATTGTGTTTTTTGATATTTGATGTTATAAAATTTCAAAAATATTATACATAGTTGAAAGTTTGCAATATCAAAATACTTGGATCTTAAAATGTGTCAAAAATCCTTTCAAAACTACACAACGATATGACGGTGATATCTGAATCATGGCCATACCTATACCGTATTTTCAAATTCGCATGTAAAGTGTTTTATGTTTGGGTTAGTTTAAAATGTTTTGAGGTGATTTTATTCTTAATTCTTAGATATGGGAATAACATATTATATTATTGCCGTGTGTGCACACAAAATATCTTCAATTTTTATTATAAATTTATTTAATGCATAATGTATTATAATAAATACATGGTTAAGATAATTGACATATTAATGATATTTATCGATTTTTGTTTCTGCTATGTATGACCTTTAACATTATTTATTTACAAGAACATTTATTATCATTATAAATATATTCAATAAAAAAAAAAAAAATATATATATATATATATATATATATATATATATATATATATATATATATATATATTTATATTTACCTAGAATTCCTAATCGATAGTTGACTGTTATTACTATAACTTGACCATAACTGGCTAATACACTGCCATCATATGGATTTCCACTATTCCATTCATAAGATTCACCATGTATAAAAACAATCACAGGATATTTATTACTATCCTTATCAAGTTCATCTGTTAAAATGTGTAGAGAGAGAGTAAAACAGAAAATATTAAATGTACATAATTTTAGTAGGACAGAATAGAAATGGACATTTGGGTAAATGAACGATAAAACTATAAAAATTTCAAATAAATTTATGACCATTAGAAATTCTCTCTGTGATGTTTAGTAATTTAATTTTTGATTGCTGAAATAATGTTTTTTTTCATTTTTTGATTGGGCTATAAAGTTAGTGGTCCACTAGTTTTTAGATAAATGTTTATTACCTTTTTTAGGAGCATAAATATTTAAGTAAAGGCAATCTTCATTTTCCTTTTTTAAATATGGCATTAAGCGAACTAATTGCTCATATCGTCCTTTAGATATTTTAATATTTGATGAATTAAAATCTGGTATATTTTGTGGACAAACTGGTGGATAGTGTACAGCCATTTTTACAGAATTCCACGGTAATGGTGCTCCTGCGAAGTGAAAAATATTATGAAAATTAAATTTAAAAAAAAAATATAATGTACAACATTATTTATTCATAAAGAAAAAAAATATGCATAAAGTTATATTTAATTAAGTATTATAATTTTTATTCTTTTAGATTTAGATCTTTCCGTGCTTTCTTCCTTGAAAGTGCGAAAACCTGATATGGTTATATTATGCATTTTGCAGGAAGAACATCTTCATCTAAATTAACTGTGTACGATTTCATAAATTAGGAAAAAAAATTTGCAGACATTTATGGAAAAAATTATGAGTGAAATGTAATGTAATAAGGTACATTTTCATATAAGATCGTTTTTAATGTAGAGATTTTTGCTTGAGCATTTCTAATGTTTTATGATTTTAAATAAATAATATATGTTTCTAAAGTAAATACATTGAATATTTTAAATAAAGTTATTTTACAATCAGGTTCGCAGCATTGTAGCATTGTAAATATTACTTCTCAGTCATTAAAGTTAATATTCAAATTTAGTTATATAAAGGGTGAGGCCCTTTTACTTATAACTAACTTAATTAAATTCCTTTATTGCTGCTCGCTAGTTACTGAGATTGAAATTGGATTATCACTGCGTAACGAGGTAAGTTTAAAATAATTTTTCAAATTGTTTACATAAAAATCAATCAAAGAGCATACTTAAACTCCAAATTCTATGCCTGTTAAATTTTTGTCTCAAAATAATATTCTATTTTTATTGTAAAGGATTTTCCTTTAATAACAAAAACTAAATTGATTTTGATTTGAATATTTTATATTGATAAAAAAAATTTTAATGTATCTACATAGATATTGACATATATTATTCACAACATAAATGTACCTATATTTAAATTTTTGGCTAATTTTGAAAACCTATGTTCAATGAGATAAATTCATTAAATTGAAATTATGTGAATATGTAATTATTTTAAATCAATAAACTAATAGTTTAAATTAATTTAAAGTCTTTTGTGGTCACTTAAAATAAATATAATAATCTTTTTGATTGAACATTTTGTTTATATACATATATATTGTTTATGTAATTCCATGTAAATCATTATAAGATCAAAGTGCTTTGTTAAGCACATTTGGTTTTAAATAAAATTAATTTATAGATGAATAATAAATCATATATTTATTCATGTAAACATAAATAATATTCACAGTTGTATAAAAATGATACTATAAATTTTCCCTTAACCTAAATTAATTATTGGTTAATGCTAACATTCATATTTTTTTTTATATATAATTAAATGTTATAAGTTACTTGCATAATATAGAAAATATGCTTATATATATATATAGAATTTCCCTGTATAACGAAACGAAATATTTATTTGACAGAAATTATGAAAAAGTTAGTTAATTATCTTTTTGTATTAAAATTAGTTTCTATTGTTTGCAACTGAAATTAATTTAACTTCAAAAACAACTGATGGTTGTACAGTAATGTATGTAAGTTATTATTTGGAAACTTTAATATTACCCATAAAAAAGAAATTTATATTGGCTATAAGATAAATCAAAAATAAGCCAAAATGTTGAATTATAGAATTCTATTGTCAGTATCTATTCAAGAGTATAATAATGTGAAATTTTCCTATCTGTATATGAAGTTGGGATAAATAAGTTTCAAATACTTTATTAAAAAAAAATAATTATTACCTGGTGGCATAAATCGCATACTGCCAATTGGTGCTTCAGCATATGGTATACCAAGAAATTGATTAACATCATTCAATTCGCTAAGTCTATTCAAATTACGAACGAGTCCTTTAATTTTTCCTTGTTTAAGTGTAATTTCTTCAGTATACATAATTGTATTCCTAATGAAAGATTTTCTTTTGCCATTCAAATACGGCTGATCATTATTCGTTTGATCAATATTAAATGGATTTTTCATTAAATTGCTGTCATTGTCATCTAAATAAAAAATATCAGCAGGAGCATGATCATCATCATTGGAATTTTTGGAATTTACTGTTCTAAATATATCATGATGAGATTTTTTTTGAAAATTTTTTTTTAAATTTTCAGAATTTCCGGAATCAAGATTTTCATGGAATTCATGATTCAATAATTGATTTGTCTCGTCGTTGTCGTCCAATAATGGAAATTCATCATTGTTGTTAAATTGAGCAGCATTTAATAAACTTTTATTCAATTCGTTTAGTGATAAAAGTAAAATAAAAAATTTGTAACACATTATTGTTGTTACAATTTATTTTTTATTTTTTTAATGTTTTTGATGAATTGGATTTTGGATGAAAATAAAATTTGTTTTTTTCTATATTATATGTTTGGCATCCACAAAATTTGTTTTTTTTTTTTTTTTTTCAAAAAATATGCATTTCATATTATGTTTTCCAAAAAAAGACAAATTTTTTTTTTTAGTTTTAGTTTTTAATCATTTTTTTTTTATGTTACATTAAAATTGCGCCCTTTTTTTCGAAACGAGTAAAATTTTTGTTTTATTTTTATTTCTTACAATTTTACAATTTATTTTTAAACATTGTAAATATTTATCTTTAATACTATACTTATAATGTTGAGATATATGTATTTAGTTTTTGCTAAAAAAAAAAAAAATATTTATTTTTAGATATTGGAGGAATTTCAAAATTTTTTCTTATTTCGCTTTCAATACACACATTATAATATACATACTTCTTTTCTAGTCGGTATAAAAATTAAACAACAGCCATATAGTTCGATCACATTTGAGAATTTTATTAAGAATTTTTTCAATATTTATATAAATATTTTATTATGGAGTTGCGAAAAATGAAAGTGAACTCTTGTAAAGTCGGAAATTAATGTTTTATTAAATAAACGAAATGGTAATTCTACATAATTCTCATTGTTTTCAATGAGTAATAAAATAAATTTACTTTTCTATCCAAGAATCAATAAATTAAAAATCCTCATAGATGGTTTCAATGGTAAATAATAGTGCAGCGATAGTATTACAAGGAAAAAATTTTAGTTATAGCTTAAATAATCACCATCAGCAATGAAACTATACAATTAAATATAAATTTATTTATTAATTTATTTATTAACATTATGATAGCTGACAGGTTTAATAATAACTAATTACTAGCTAGACGGTAGGTACAGAAAATATTCATTCAACAGTAAGTATATGGTAATCGAAAATTATGAAATAATTAGAAACTATGTACGTAAAGTTACAACTGAATTAATATAAGTTAAATTAAGTAAAAATAAAAAGAAAATTACAATATTAAAAATTTTCATAATAATATTAAAAATTGTTGCAAAGAAAAATATGATAATTTTATACAATATAGATGAAATGATAGTAGATAATAGATGTTTAACCAAAAAATTGAAGGCAGAAGACCTTAAAGTTAAATTAAGAACAAGAGTTTCAAAATTGAAGAAGACAAAAATAAAATTAATGCTTAATATTAACATTCCAAAATATCAAAAAATTGAGAAAATATTAAATTTACAGTACAATTATTCATTATTAAGAAATTAATGGTAATTTTGATTTAAGAAATAAATATTTCAAAAAAACATCAATTTAATTGAAAAAATCTATTATTAGTTTGATAGAGGTCATTAATTTCAATAATAAATATTAATAATTTATTATGTTTTATTCTTGTTGAATACATATATACCTACACCTATTTACAATGAAGGCTTCAGATTTGCATTGATTTTTGAAAATAAAACATAAAATAAACAAAATTTCTAACGAAGTGGAGAAAAAATTTGAAATTATTTTAATATAATATTTTTTTTTAAAACCTTTTTCTTTTTTACTTAAATTTAAAAAGCATTGTGATTCGCGCGTGAACTAATTCTGAAAATTTTCCGGTTAATACATCAACAATAATTTTCGAGAAATAAAAAAAAAATATATTTATATCTAAAAATTAAGTGGACAATATAAAAATAAAAATAGGAAAAAAAAATTTGGGTTTTTCCTGAATTTTTCACAAAAATCTACCAACAATATATATTAAATTTTTTTGGTCAAATAATTTTCTCATCAAAATAATTCATCATTGCGATATTTGCTCTAATAAAAAAAAATATTGACAAATAATTTTGATTGTAACCACCAAAAACCTAATTTCTGCAATGGAAATTATAAATAAGGAAACAAATATCGAATTTATGTAAAAATCCATAAAGAACAATTTTTACCAAAAATTATACAAAGACTTAATTCAGTAATAATGAAAAATTATGAAATATCAATAATTTGTCACCGCAGCTATGTTAAAATAAATGTTACCGCACTGATACTGTATAGTATTTGTAGCTACGTCAAATACTACAAATACATTCAAATCAAAATACTTAAATAAAACTTTTGGTATTCTAATTATTAATAAATCTTTTACTATTTTTTAAGCATTTTTGCTGGCCGAAATATAAAAATATTTTTCTACAGCCTTGAGTTGATTAGAATTATTTACTTTTTATTTATGAATTTGTGAATTATCTGCTGTATTTTCAATTGAAAGGTCATATTATTTTTAAATCAAATTAAATAACAATAATTAAAATAAAAAATAAATACGATTTATGACAGTGTCATCGAATTTAAAGTACACATAACATAACAAAACAATCATGAAAAATCATCTTTTCACTGACTCGAAATAAATTTTGGCAGTAAATGATAATCTGCATAAATTTTTTTGTTAATATGTATATACTTTTGAATATATATCTACGTATAAATGATAATTTTAAATTTATTTTTAGCATAATTTAAAAATTTATGTAAATAGCGCATTTTTAGATTATACGTAGTGTGTATATGTTTTTTTTTTTTTAATTTTTGTAATATTATTTTATTATAATAGTAATATACGGGTTGCATTCGATAAATTAAAGAACTAAAATGGTATATGATTACAATAATAAAATTAAATCAGAAAATTTAATTTAAATATTTACGCATAATTTGATTTTGGTAGCATAAACAGAAGCTTAGAAAATATTAAATAGATACTCATTAATACAGTGGAAGTATATACTTGAATCTTGAAATTTTAAGATAAAGTGCCAACAACCTTTTATATTTATTTATTTATTGCATGTATATTCAGACTTTAACCAACAAGTTCAAATAAAAGGACTATTCAAAATTTCAAAATCATTCGAAACCTATAAATTTTTGAATCACATCTCGTAAATATCTTTCGCGCTATATATTACAAAAAGGGGGAAATTATTTTTAGAAATTTTGAGTTCAAAATATTTTTATGTGCTTATTTCTAGTAAAATTTACAATTTACAACACTTTTTGCAGAAGCGTCATATTTTTCTTTTTTATGTTTTTACGAAAAAAAAAAAATTAATAAAAAATTACAGGTAATTGAACCTTTTTTTTTGATATTTGGTTTTTTTTTTTGTGAAGCATAATTTTTGTTTTTCATTTAAATAATAAAATGGCGTCAACATATAGACATTAGCTTTTAATTTTCCTCTATACTTTACTCTTGTTGGAAAATACTTTCATTAAAGAAAAAAAAATTTAAATTACTCTACAAATTATTATTATTATTAAAATTTATTTACCTTTAAATATTGATGGAAGATACACACAGAAAAAACACGGCTTAAATTCAAGTAAAAAAGGCATTAATTCAAGTATTCCGCGACTCATTATAGCGCCAAGCCATTTGCATACTTGATAATTATCTTAAAAATACTTGATTTAAGTCTTGTTAAAAAAACTTAAATTACCTCATACCTTTACTTAAATCAAGAATATTTGACTCAAATTAAGTTTGTAAAATTCTTAATTTGAGACATAAAAAGGGTTAATATAAGTTTTTCGTATCTTTACAAAAACAAAGTTCGTTTTACCCCAAAACCAAAAACCTTTCAAATTCATCAGCAAAAACACCGCAAATACAAAAAAAAAATTACTAAACACAATTTTTTATTTTATTTATTTAATATTTTATTTATTTTTTTTATTTATTTATTTATTTTTTTTTTTTATTTATTTATTTATTTATTTATTTTTTTTTTTTCTTTTTTATTTTTTTTTTATTTTTTTTTTATTATTTATTTTTTTTATTTTATTTAATTTTTTTTATTTATTAAATTTTTTTATTTATTTTTCTTTTCTTTTTTTATTTATTTTCTAATTTTTTTTTTTTTTTTTTTAATAATTTTTTTATGCCCGCTTCTAGCCTCGAACCACTGTCCTAAACATTGCAATCCACGAACTCTGCCACTGAGCTATGAACTACATTTACAATGCGTAAAATGGAAAATATAAATATAAAATGGAAAATATAAAATGGAAAATATAATATAAGAAAGAATGAAGTTTTTATCTGTTTACATTTAATCCTATTATGACTTGATTTGAGTTACTAAACAGAGAGTTAAATTGAGTAAAGTTAAATCCCAAAACAAAACTTAAATGGCTTGAAATAAGTTTTGGTTTACTTGTTTTAAGTTTCATTTTGGTTTAATTTTGTCTTTTTTTATGAGGATTAGTTGAATCATAGGGAGAGTTGAATATGACTTTAGTTTTGGTTTCATTTGAGTTTTTAAGGGATTTTTCAAGTAATTTCATACTTGAATTAAGTTTTTTCAGTACGGATTGAATCAAACCCGTCAATCTTGAATTGGAATATGACGATTTTTTTCTGTGTGTAAGAATGTTAATATTAACAAGATATTCTTATGCTTCCAATATCGCAATGTTTGAGAATGAAATATTCTTGCAAACATTTTGGGTTTTGGATGTGTATAAATTTTATAAACATAAGGTAAATTTATTCGTTAATTTTTAAAAAAATTTGTCTTGATTTATTTGCATCATACTTAGTTGTAATAAGAAGCATGTTAGAGAGTTTTGAACTTGCTCATTTCTTAGATTTTTTATTAGTAGATATAGTAATCAAACCTGAAAGAAATTTTTCGTTTTAGTATCAAGCTACGGAACCGTCAAAATGATTAACATGATACCTCTATCAGATGACATCAATTGCATGATATTTTATTATATATACTTTATAGAATTAAAGAGTTTTTTATTTTTTTTATTGAATAAGAAATTATTTTTTCTGAAGTTTTTTTTTTATTTTTAATAAATTAATAATTTCAAGTACAATTAGTGTCAAATGCAATAAAATGCAATAAAATTTCATAAGTCTTATGTGTGAATATATAGTTATAATAATAATTGGGGTAACTATCGACAATAAAAAAAAAATGTTTGTTAATAGGTTCCATCATCAGAAAATTTTTTTAAAGCTTTTCTCGTATACATGTGAATAAATTTCCAAGCCACTACGAATGAAATTAAGTTACAAAGTTAGCAAAAGAAGCTGTAGATTTCGAAGACGACAAGAGATTTATTTGTGAAAATTCCAAAAAAGAGTTTTAATTAGATGAATGTTCCAAGTCTAACTTTACAATAAGAACTATTTACAAAATACAATTTAAAAATATATTCAACATGCAATTTTAAAAATTCCAAATTTAATTGAAAGTTCTAATTTATTTTTAAAATAATAGAAGTAAAGAATTTTGAATTTTTCCTTACAAAAGTCTACATAATTCTGAAATAAATGTTTTACCTAGAAATTTTTATTTTATTTTTTTGTTTAACGTTTACAAAATAATAACTATTTATGTTTATATTGCAACAATTTTATCTTCAATTCAATTTTAATGTAGAATTTTTTTTTATTTCACAATCTAGAAACCCTAGATTTTTAATTAAAATGTGAACTTTGTTTTATTTCTATTTTTTTTTTTTTATAAGTTTAATGGCATATGAAATTCTTGGCGCCTTCACAATTTTAATAAAATATATTAAAAACAAATCCTCGGCATAATTATCTTAAAATTTTTTTCGGTTCATATTTTCGTCAATATTATAAAGTTTTCGATAAAACGAATATTAAAAAAAAAAATATATGCATATATGTATATATTTAAAAAATTATTTATTAATATATCTAAATTTTATAGAAATAATACGAGCTTTGAAACACCGGCTTTCTTTTCAAAAGCTCAAGAAATGCTTTATTGCACTGAAAAAAAAATTATTATTAACAAGAACGTTTTTTTTTTTATTGTAAAATAAATTCAAATTAAATAAATTTTCCGCTTATTTTTTTTTTATGATATTTTTCAGAATTTCTTTACCTTTTAAGATACACGGATAAACTAATGCAAAAATAGTACAAAAAATGTTTTTTTTACTAATGGATCTTCTTTCCGTGCTTTTAAGTGTGTGATATTTATAGAATTTTCATTTCAAAATGAGATCAGGAATGTAGTAAACTTATTTTACAGAATAAAATAAAGAAATTTATATGTTATGAATACATTTTCTATGTATTTTATTCACGGATTAATAAAAAGAATCCATTGATTATTTGCAACCATTGGCGCTCATGTGTCAAATTTTTCTTTGGAATCCGCAAAAAACCACGGATGAATGTTTGTTGAGAGTAATTACATAATGAGATTCGTATCTTGATTTTTGATTCAAGAATAATTATTTTTTGTTTACATATTACTTGTTATTTTTTGACGTTTTTAAACTAATCAAGAAGTTTCTTTCCCAACTATTTTATTACGAACGCCATAAGAAGTATATCAAATGTAATGTGCTGTAATGTACCTATGTTCAATTAATTAATAAGGTATAACAGGATCAACCTTCTATATTTCAATATTTTAAAATTGATTGAATAAAATTTCGTTTGTTTATTACATTAAGATCATCAAACCAACAAATGAAAATACATTGACAAAGACCTAATACCTATATGTTTCAATAACGAAGATGAAAATTTAAATCTAATTATCTTCATCATATTCACATTTTATATACCTACGATTGTAAATTAATTTATGTAATGAAGAATACATATTTTTTTAAAATTGAAATTGGAAAATAATTTTATTGTGCATGTGATCGGGAAGTTGTATTTACAATCGTAAATTTAGCTCGGTAAATGGTATATTACATGTGTCAATACACATGTAATTATTTAATTAAGTAAATTTTATTTACATTCTCCGTATTAAGTAAATTTTATTTACTTACTTCATTTTGAACTTTTGTTACTTTTTTTGCATTGCAAATGTATTGATTGCAACTACCTCTCACATGCACATTAAAACAGTACACAAAACGTGTTAATAAAATTTGTTATACAGCTCTTTATGTATATACACAAAAACACATAGACACTTGTCAATATTATATCACTCGACCTAACGGTCTCGTGATATAAGTATTGACTGGTGTCTAGGTGTTTTTGTTTATACACAATTTTTCTTAACATGTGTTGTAATCTACTATTTCTATTCAGTTTCAATTTGATTTATTTTTGTATATAAGATGTACACAAAATTCAAAATCGTAAAATTTTTCATTTACTATATATTAATTTTAAATTTCAAAGTATTTTATTTTCATTTTATTGACAATTATTGAAAAAAGAAAATATAATATTCTTTTCTATAGTATCCCTCATTTTTATAAAAAAAAAATATTTTGTTTTTATTAACTTTTTGACAATAAAACAACGACGTCACAAAATAAGCAGGCAATTAAAAACGAACACAACAGCAGCTGTTTCTTATAGAGAATATAGTGTAGATGATCTTATGCGGTATTTTCCTTAAGAATTTTTTTTATTTTTAAATTTAATTTGTATTAATGTACGATGTGTGCCTATTTACATTTTCTTGTGTTTTCTTTTTAAGGCCAAAATCGACAATGTTGTTTTGATTATAGTATGATTTTATGTTGTCAAGATTAATGAACATATGAAATACATAAACATATGGAAAAATAATTAAAAAGAAGTGATTATTTAGAATCTTTGGCTTATGGATACTGAACGGTAAAATAAGTTTCAAAGGAAAAATGGAACAAGCCCATTCATTGGAGATTTTTACTCTCTTCGAAAACTTTAAACGTTAAAATATTTTTTCCATTACAATTATTAAAGCAAATTTTATTGAGATCAATTTTTAACTTAATCTTGAAGTTTTTTTGTTAATTAATTTAATCCATCATTTTAGCTGTACTATTTCAAAAAAAGCACAAAACTTTTTTTTATAAAGCATTCTGTAATTGCATACACAAGATAGTTCAACTTTATTCGGGTTGTAATTTATAATTAAAGGCATCATAACAGAGATATATTGATTTAAGTTCAACTTTGATCCCTATAAATATATTTTCATTAGATTTTATTTTTATTTGAATTTGCACTTTTTTTTTTATATGGCAAATAAAGTGTGGTATATATATCTCGTCAAGTTAATTAGAGTATGTTGTTTTTTTTATCCGAAGCTTGTTACATAAAATGAATATGACATAAACTTTTTGTATTTTTATTTTTTTCATTTTTTTATATTTTTAACTATGTTATTATATTGTATAATGATAAAAAAAAAATAAATTTTAATTTGAATTTTATTTTATATGCAAAAAATATTTTTAAACATGCCAAACAAATTGACATTTTTTTGAAAAAAAAAAAAAATAAAAATAAAATAAAATAAAAAAAAAAAAAGTTATCCTTTTTGCTCATTTTTGCACAACTTTTTGTGACTGTACATATGTATATATATATATAGATTATATTTTATTATAACTATGAATGTATTATAAGGCTACATGTAGCCTTAGGTTATTTTATTTATGAAAATAATGTTGAAATATCATTTCATAGAAAAATAATCATATGATATGTATGTATTCGTAATATAATATGCTTTATTTATGTTCGTAAATATTTGTTCTTCTAGGAGATTTAATAAATATATAGTGTATTGTATAAGTATGTATTGTATATTTCATAACAAAAATTTAAGAAAAAAAAAAAAATGAAAATATTTTTTATACAACATATTTTCGATAATGATAATGTATGATATAACCCTTTTAGGAAAACCGGTTTCTTTTGACCCTAGTTTGTTTCGACCCTAAATTGTTTGGTTAGAAATTATAAGTTCCAACGTTGGTTTTGATATAAGTAAAATTATTCTATCGAACTATAGAAATCATAAGCAAGCAAACTCATCAATAGTTACTTGAAGAATCTACAATATTTTCATCTAACATTTTCATTCTTGTTTATATTATGTTTCAAATATGCATCATATGATGAAAATTCAGGTTATTAATTAATATTACATGTATTCAAGTATTTGTGTTAAAAATCATGTTTTAAAAAATTTATTCCTTTTTTATTTTTGGAACTTTATTAAAATTCTAAATTTTGTATTATTGATTTGGTTAATAATAATTATTTCAGTTTTAAAAAATGTGTACTAAAAAGGGTTAAAAAAATACTCATATGCAAAATGTCCTTAAAAGTCAAAAATAATAATAATAATAATAAAAAAGAAATACATATATATAATGTACAACAAAGCCAAAAACAATAAGATATTATATGAATCTTTTAAAAATATTCTACAATTTTATTATTTTAATAATAAATTATGTTTTATTCTTTTTCTTTTTCTGTTCCATTTCTATCAAGCTTTCAAATAGGATTTTTAATTTTTCAATGTTTTAATTAAATTCTTTCATTTGTAATTTTATTAATTGCTTCTGGAATTTAAAAAAAAAAAATAAATATTTTGAATAAATTTTTGAAGCGTACTATTTTCAAAGATTTCTAAAATTTTACATTGACAATATAATTATAATATTTTTGTTATCATAATTTTTCTGCATAGTTGAATCTATTTGAATTCTTATTTATTTTGTTTCTATATATGAAAATTGTGCGGTATTTTCTCAATTAGAACGATAATAATATACAAAAAAAAAACAAACGAAAACAATTTTAAATTTTATTAATTTATTAAAATATTTTATATTGAGGCATTATAATATATAGCATTAAATATAACACGAGTACATATCACATGTATAATATATAAGTATAAAATATATATTTGTCTGTTCATTAAGTTTGTAAATGAAAAAATCACATAACTATCTTGCATAATTTTCATTTTAAATAATTTTCTTAATTTTCATCAGAAAATTCATTTATCTCTCTTGATGTTTTTCATGTCATATGAAAAGTTTTTCTTCCACATCGTATACGCTCACGATACAAATAATAGTATCATTTTTATTGCATTTAATATTCCCTAGAGTTAAAGAAAATTTCGGAGTCCTTTAAATATTGATTTTTGAGACTATCTTTCAAAATGTTTATTGAAATGAACAAGAGTTTGTAAGATAGGTTCGTAATCCGGCAAAAATCATAATGAAAACTCCACTACTAATCGAATAAATTTTAATTTACATATTTTAAATTCAAAAGTGAAGAAACAACAGACTCGATATCTCATTTATTAACAATCTTGGTTTTCTTTTTACTTCATAGTTTCCATAAATTTCTTCAATTTTTATCGAATTTGTAGTTGTTTGGTCAATTATTTTTAAGAAACTTCAAGATACTAGAGATATCTATACAATTTTTATTAATTTTATTCAGTTTTTCCACAGGTTTTTCCTAACTGATCAAATTAAGTACTGTATACTTAAAAGTAATTTATTCGGTAGTCTTACATTAGTTAAAAACTCAAATATTCTGACGTTTGAATATTTGAGCAATATCTTTAAATACAGAAAAATAATAAATTACATACACATTAAATTTTCTTAACATTTTCTATTTATTTTCTATTTTACTATTTGATTTTGATAATGAAATTTCTTTATACTTTATACTGTATGGGGTTTATATTATATATGGTTTGAAAATGATTTCTATGGAAATTTTTTTTAAATACAATTTTCATTTTTATAATTTTTCGCTATCCTTGAAGTTTCAAGCCCTTCAAAAACATATAAATACAAAAAACTTTAGTTATTCTTTGAAAATAAAAATTGAAAATACAAACACATGTGTTCAATTGTATATTATTACTATTATATATGATTCAAATTGTATATATTTGAGGGTCGCAACTAAACGAGAAGTGAAAAATATAAATAATTTTAAATAATGCGTGAATTTATAAAAAATAATCTTAGAATTAAGATTATATTTCCTATTCCGTTTCCGCGTAATTTATGTTTCTTTTTACGCGCAGTAACTTTATAATGTGAGGCAACTGGTATTGTTAAAAAACTTATTCCCAATACTACGCTTCTTTAACAAAGAAAAAAAAAAATTATAATAATATAATTCTAGAATCTAGAAGAATCAATTAATTTTCCAAATCTAAGTCAGAAATAATAACATTCTATCATATTGAAAGGTTTAATTCGTTTGTTTTTTAATGTAACCAATTGAATTTAGTTCAGATATATAGCAGATATTGTCTTTATATGATCCAATTGAGCATTGCCTGGACTGATTAAATAATATCGGCAATTTATCGGTGGGCAGAGTACTGATATCGCTTAGTTACAAATTATAAAATCATTATTTTCCCATTTTTAAATCTCTTTCTAAATCAATGAAGTTAATAATAAGTTGGAATATAACTACAAAATATTAGTTCAAACGATATAAAAAATATTGGTTTTAAAGTTAAATAAATTTACTAAATAAAAAATGACTTTAAATTCGATGTAATATCAGATACTTTTGCTTTCGTGTTTTTGATTACATTATTTCATAATTTTGCACTATGTAAAGAAAATTTTCTTTTCACATTTCCTTCAATGTTTACGTTATTACGTTTAGTGATGATATAATAATGAAAAACCCATCAAATGCTGTTTAAATCATTCATTTTTTCTAAATTGATATTGTATTCAATATCAATATCTTCTTCTTTTTTTTTTTGATAATTTTATGTCATCATCAAAAAGTTTTTTCTTTTGCAATATTCGAATGAAAATTGCTTTCACTTACATGTTTGAAATAATTTTGGTGAAAAATAAAAATCAATTTAGCTAATAATATCTAAGGTAAAGGGAATATGATTCCGGTATCCTGTTTTTTTTATTTTATTTTTTTTTTTCCAAATAAAATCTGATTGTCAACTGATAAATTTTTATTTTCATCTATCAGCTTGTTGTACCGGAGTGAGACAAATGCGATAAGTTATATAAGAAAACTACCAGTTTCTCCAGCAGGTTGATTTTAAAACTTATGAAATCTCACTAAGACCGGAACTATAGTAAAAAGACTTTGTATTCTGTTCTAAACCATAATCTTAAGATCGGTCTTTCGTCTCGGTTTTGTCACTGTTTGTATTAAATTGGAATTCTTGGTTATCTTAAATTTCACCTAAAATTGTATTCCTTTGTATATAAACCACTATGAAAATATTATACGTACATAAGGACTTTTTTAAGTGCCTGAATAAAAAAAATATAATCATTATGTTTTTAACAAATAAACTAATTTTGTTAAATTTTAAATGAAAATTATTATTGAAGCATTTTTTTGTAAGAAAATAAAGTCCATTTGTTAACATTAAAATATATAAGTTTTCCACTATTGAAAATAAGGAATAATGGAATAAAAAAAAATAGTTCTTTAACTTGAAAAATCGATTATATTTTTCTTTTATAAAAAAAAATTTGTTTTTGAACTTAAAAACAAATTATACACAATAATACATGCCATTGTATACAAACGTTTCTTTTCGATTTATTAAATTTTTAAATTTTACGAATCTATACTTTAAAATTTTATATACGCCAGCGGTTGGTCTCTTGGACATATTTTACGTTCAATATGGCTTACAGTGCTAATAATGTTTTTCAATATTCTAACTTTTTTTTCTATTTACCTTTAAAATATTACTAATTTTAAATCAACAGGAATAATATTTAAATAATTTCTAGGATGTGAGTTTCTGATGTTGCCTTCTATTACTTGAAATTCTTGAATTTTTCTATATGTGTATAATTTAAATTTAAACTATATTAATAGCTAGAGTTCACTGAAAAATTGAATTGTGCTTAACTAAAGGACATAAGGGTAAAATTTAAATAATGTTAACTTCACTTTAGATAAGCTGGATCTTTAAAAAACAAAGTATATACTGTATGACATTTCTTATAATGATACATACAAGCAAGAGCTATAGAAAACAATTTGTTTGCATACAATTAGGTTGATGTAAAAATAATTATTTTAGCGATAAAGTCTCAGGTTTGTACATCAATAATGAAGGCTGCGATGTTATTTTATTAATTCTCAAAATGAATAGATTTATATAATTTTATTTTAAGGAACGAAATAATTGCATTGCATTGCATCTCTGTGATAATTGAAAATTAAGTTTAGTTAAAAAGTATATTCATTATTATAAGTATCTTTGTGAAATTTCTAACTTTATAATTATATTTATGTACGATTTACTAACAAATTTTTTGAATGATACGTTGAATGGGTTAAAATAGGGTTGCCAAATGAGTTAAATCAAAAAAGAGTACATTTAAAAAAAAAATCTGAAAAAAGAGAACATTCGGGTGAAAAAAAAGAGATCAAAAATTTAATATTTATTCAGTTTTTTATTTTTATACAATAATATAAAATACTTCAGTGATGCACATAAAAAATGAAGTAATTAATTTTCGCCGGTACAAAGCTTAATTCAAAAAGTTTTCAAAAAGTTTCAAACTTAAATTATTTATTTCAAAATTTATAGAAATTATACATTATATTATTAGTACATACATTTAAACAAAATTAAATTTATTAAACAAAAATTATTTCAATAAAATTTCTCTTAGTTAGTAACGATACATAACTCATAAACCAATTCATTTTAACTTGCTTACTTGTACAAAGCTAAATTTCAAAAATTTTTAACTTAAATTATTTATTGCGAAAAATATATTAAATTATAAATCCAATAAAACCTATAGACATATTAAAAAAATCAATTTAATAAACAAAAATTATTGAACGAAATCATATTTGCCTGAGCTAGCAACTGAATTTAAGAATTCCACTAAGCTTCTATCATAGAAAATACTCGCTCAACGTTTGCGTTTTGCCCAGGTATCGCAAAAAAAAAAATTGAGCCATTTTTATAAATACAGAACTAGAATATTGTTTGAAGAATTGAAGCGATTTTAAGCTAGATAGTAGCTATTTCAAAGTTTGTCATTAGTTTCTGATAACAGAACTTTAAATCTGACAATTCGTCGAGAACATTTAAAATATCTTGAAAACAATGAAAGTCTAAAAAAGAGACTAAAAGACACCATTTGAAAAACAAAAAAGAGACAAAAAGAGTGAAGTTAAAAAAGAGACCATGTTCTCTTTTAAAGAGACCATTTGCCAACCCTAGTAAACAGAAATATTTAATTCTTTTTTTGAGTCTGTTAAAAGAATATTTTTGTATTTATTGAATAATAATTTATTGAACCATTCCAACTCATCACACGTATTTTTACAACATGAAGGTGAAAAAAAAAAATTTTATTTTCCTTATATATATGTATATAAAATTTTTTATTTTTAAGAAAATAACGTTGACTGATTTTTTCAATAAGGAAATTCGGGAAAATGAAATTTTTCAAGAATATTATATTGGAGGAAACACATGTGTTTGTCTTTTATTATTCAAAATTTATATAAAAAATCCGATTACTTTTTCTTTTTTTTTTTTTTGTGTTTAAGTAAAATGCTTTTAAAAAATTTAATTTTTGTTTGTTTTTTTGTTTGTTTAGAGCCAAAAATTTAATAATACTATTAATTTTCTTAGCATTATTATGGAAAAAGAAAAAAGAAATAAGTTATAAGAAAATTTGAAATGAAAACAAAAGTTAAACATTGAAAATTTCTTGTGATATTTTGCTCAATAATTTTTTTTTTTGTATTTATATTGAAAATCTCTTGTGTAAAAAATATTCATTATGAAAATTATTTTTATACTTTATTTGAATGCCACAGCATTGAATAAAGCCTCTAAAAAAAAGAGTAAATTTTGGAGTATGATAATAATGTTCTCATCTGTATATATTGCACTGCAAAACTGGTAGTCTGAATATCAGTAATATTTTTTTGTATTAATATTAATTTTGTTTGCAATTTTATAATTTTGTTTCTCAACGTAATCTTCCAAAATCATTAGTTACCAGTTTTCTATATTACAAGTCTATAATTATAGAATTTTTCGCAATAAAAATTTTCATATGATGCCCCCTAATAGTAGTAAGATTTTGTAATTTTCTCGCATACATTTAAAATAAATAAATTTGATTGCATTGCGAATTCATTAAATTAGTAGTCGGTCGCGAATGTTTTATATTGAAATAAAATATAATATGTAATTTAAATATAAAAAAATAAATAAAATATAGGTATATTGTTCTCTCATAAAAAATAAATATTGTCACTGACGACTACTTCTGAACTACATGAACTCATAAAACTCGCATTTAAATACTACATATATGTACTGATTTAAACAAAATAATGAGTATTTTTGTTTTTATGCATATTAACTACATTACAAATAAAAATATTAGCTTTTGTTGTAGGCAATAATATTAAAATAAAAAAGCTTTAACGAATTTTATTTATGTACTTTATTTACGCTATTATGTGTAATGTCTTTATTTATTTTTAACATTTGGTAATAACCAAATTTTTTTCCCATTAAAACAAAAATAAATTTTGTAATTTAATTACTCCTATATATATAGGCTTAATTATTTTTTTACCTCATTATTATTATAAATTTTTGAAAGTTCTGACAAAAAAATCTCCCAGGCTTACGAAATATTATTTCATACAAAATAAAGGTAGTCTCTTAAAAGACCTGAAATTACAATAGAATCTTAAACATTTTTAAATGTAGTCTAGCTAATAAAAAAATTCCGCTCATACTAAGATTAACAGGACTCATTAAATTTAATGCTGTTTTCATGATTCCTATTTAACATAATATTATGAAAATAAACACATAATTGAATACACTAAAAACTCAAATCACAAATTTAGATTTTGCTTAAAATGTGTTATGAAAATTTTGTCTTTAATTTGGAATTTTGTATATGACAACAATCTTTCCATTTATATATTAAATTTCTTTTTTAATTTTTATACCATAAACCTATTTTTTGGCAGTTTATTTTGTTTTTCATTAATCTGTTTTTGAAAGAAATTATTTAGTAGAGCACTTCTAAGGAACATTGTAATAATAACATTGCAGACGAATTTCCATCATTTTCAGACATTCACATTACGTTATCTATGTATATATATATCTTATGTAAGTGTACATCTAGTTTTACAAAAAATATATTTATTAAATTTATAATTGCTTTGGATACTTGTAAGTTTGTTTACATTTTTGTATATGCATATACAGTACTTCTTGCAATGTACAAAAACAAACTTTAGCTATTTTCTTATATATATATAAATTTTTTTTTGTTAAAACGATGATGTTGATGGTTTTTCTCTAAAGTTTTGAAAAGCTTTTTATTCAACCAACTATACTTTTTTTTTTCCCATGAATTTTCTAAAATTTATGAGATTTTTACCTTGAAGTCTTGCACACAAGGGCATTGAGGAACAAAATTCTTTTCCACATTTAATGCTTATTTGAATAAAGAAAAGTTTTTGTAAAAATAAACATGAAGAATTATTCTTGAATAATAATAATAAAAAAAAAAAAAAACAAACTTGAGCCATAAAAGAGGTTGATTTAAATAAAATTTGCATTTAAGCACACTTTATCCCATAAGTAAACATTAGATAGACCTACATAAGTGAGATTTTTAAACAAATAAGTAATATATAGAAATTTGTAAAATAAATTATTAAGTTTTTAAGAATAAGTTCTTAAATTCGTTTGTCAACAAGTTTAATATACAATAGGTACTATGGAAAAAAAATATTAAATTTCAATAGTTCCAAATACGTTTTTATTTAAATTTATAATCCACATACATACATTATGTTACTTGCATACTTTGGGACAAGCTTTTTGTGGGTAATGGGTTACCACCAACGACGAGCCATAAAAGAATACAGCTTGTATGAATTTTAGTTACCACATAAGTATATAAAAAGATCTTAAAAGAAATTGAGTATAAAATTTCATTTTTTTATAATATTATATTCAGATTAGTTTTCAGATTTACATTTTAAAATCAATGCGATATTATAATAAATCCTTAACATTTAGCTTTCACATAAAATTTTTACATTAAAAAAAAAATATTATTGCACCCACTTTACTGCATTTTATTAACTAACGAAAAAGGTGAATAAAGCTTTGATTACAAGTATTTTCATTATATACTTCTACAAAGGCTCAATTTACGATTTCGAATACCTATAGATATAGTATATAGATTATTCCAAAATTTCATCTTATTTTTTATAGAATAATATTTTATACTCGTATATTACCTTAGAAGAGGTAATTTTCATATTTTATTAATATTGTATGATAAAGTTAAAATATATCAAAAAAAACTTTTTCTTCAGGGCTTCTGTATAGAATTTAATGTGCACTAAAATACATACTTTACTTCTTAGATAGTTAGAGAATCATAACATTTACTTTTTATTTTTAGCTGATTAAAACGCTGTCAAGTGCGAATTATTATATTATTACATTTTTTTTTCACTTATTTTAAATTTATTTTTTTTTAACTACAAGCTCTGAAGATCTGATTTTGAATACAAAATTTTGAAAAAAAATAAAATATTCATAAAATTTTAGTGTTTACAAAAGAGAAAAATATGTATTTCTAATTACATATAATATTAGTTATATACAAACCTATTTAAAGATAAGGTTCGACTAGAAAAGGATAGAAATTAAGGCCACAACAATTTTATCTATAATTATATGGAATTCTTTATAAATAAATAAATTAACAAATAAATAAACAAATATATAGTACACTTTCGATTTCTTGGTAGAATTTTATCATAAATAATTAATATAAGTTATTTTGATTTATGTTGTAATTAAAATGATCTTTTTTTTTTTCGTACTAGTTTCCAGGTTCTACCTCATCTTCAGTAAATAATTGTCTATATTAAGGTCGTTTTGTAGGTTTACAAGGCAATCATAAATTCGAACTTTTATTTCTATATCCATAATTGTAAAATATAACTCTTGTTGAAAAGAGAAAAATTATAATTTCCCAGAAAATATTGGCTTTAATATCAACAAAATTCTTTTCGAAAATAAATTCTACAAACGAAACTTTTTTGTCTATATGATTAAATAATTTATACTTAAGCTTCACATCTTTAAATCCAAATGATTACTATTTTATTGAAGAATTTTATAAACACAAAAAATTTTATCAATTTTACATACTATAATCCAGATACTTTTAATTTTATTTTTAAATAATTAAAATGAAGTTTTATAAAACTTGAAATCTTATTATATAGCGACAAAATTTCTGTACATTTTGTAATGAAGAATTGCAGCCACAGGTAGTGTTGTAAAAAAAAGATTTCAATCTATCTTTCGTACATTTATAATTTAAAGACAAAATTCTATTTAAACATTTTCAGTGAAAGTAAAACAACTTCACTTATAAAATATATTTCTTAATTTTTTGTTTTAATTAAATTTTCTGTGAAATATTTTTATTACCATTTAATATTTTCTTAGTAAGCAAAAGTCAAAAATGCGCGATATATTATGAAAATAATTACAAAATATTTAATTTATTTCATTAAATGAAGGCTTAGTTAAAATATTTTATAATGTACATAATTAGGTTTAATAAATTTAAATAAAGTTAGTTGACTTGTATTTGAATAAAAATATACAAAATTCATGGATACGCACACAGGTCTTATTTGTATACAGATGTGGTTATAATATAAAGAAGATAAGCCAATTTTTTAATAAAATTATTAAAAAAAGTGATAAAAAATATAACTTCCAGAAATTTTTGTTTCTTATTAAATGATATAGACAATCAGATAAAGGGTTAATTTTATATTTATTTTAAGTTCTAGTAGTTTTTAACCGAATTGGATCTTTAAGTAGAAGAATTAATTAGAAATTTATTTTGTTAGAAATATAATTGGAAACGGTTCTGATAAATTGATTACTGGATGAAAGGATGAAAATAAGTGTATAGCTATACTATATCATATCCGTTGTATTATATACGAAAGTTTATATTTCTGACGGAATGAATAAGTGTATGTTAACAATATTTTAATATTGCATTAAAAAATATTTCATCCTAAAGATTTTCTTGATATACATTATATATATGTAGTAATTTTTAGTCATGAATCCTATCAAAACTAGAAAATAAAATGATAACATTTCTAAAAATTTAATAATTTTCATTCTAACACTGTTATCAATATTATGATTACCTCCATGGTTTTTTTTTTAATATCTTTTATTTTTTGACACAATTTTTCAGAATATTTCTGGTTATTAAATCAACAAAATTATTAAATCTTGCGTCAACGTAGGCAATAAGTGAAATATGGTTAATGTGACTTTTAATGTCCTAAAAAATATAAAAGAACAACATTTCGGTGAATGCTCAACTTTCGAATATTTTTGTATATATATAGTATTGATTCTAGCAAATTCTTTTATTAAATTTATTTTTCGTTTTTCTTCGGCTATTTCTTCTTGAACCTATAGGGCTATTTATGTTCAAAATCTTAAGTCTGTCAAATTCATTTCTTCGTTCATTTCCCCTAATATTTCTGTAGTCTGCACCGCAGAGTATAAAATATGAATTAAATTTAAAATTATTATTTAAAATAATATATTTAAATTTTTTAATATTGCATAAAACTCATTTTTTTTCGTAAAAAATATTTCATCCCAAGGATTTTCTTGATAGAATACATTATATATATGTAGTAATTTTTACTCAAGTTTTTGTTTTTTTTACTTAAAAATAAAAATCATCTATCTATGTCAGCCAACTGACAGTATTTAGTTTGTCTTTGTTATAAGAAATATTTTATATAATTATATGTACACATAATAATGTAATTGATTGCAAAATGAAAAAGATATAATAATAATAATAAACCTAAACAAAAAACAATTAGATGAGTTCGGAAATGATGATTATGAGTTAAAACTTACTTTTTTTTCCCCATTGAACAATTATTTCTCTTGTTCTAAGAATTGGTTTCTATTCATTATTAAATATAATATATTATACAAAAACATAATAATATTATTAAATTATCAATTCGTAAGACTTTAAGAAAATTATAGTTTTTTATTCAAAGAAAAGCGGAAAAGATAAATGAATTATTTTTTAGCGTTGGAGAGTTTGGAAAACGAAGTGACGTTTAGAAATTCTTTTTAATTTTTTGGTTGCTTTATTCCGGGAGCTCGGTTAAACAACCATATACACATTGATGGTTCATTTTGAAAACTAATTTATATTTTTTAAATTTATTCTCAATTTTTTAGTTATACAATGAAGATCGTGATCTTGACAGACTTTAAATGAGATATCGGAAATTATTTGTCGATTTTCTGTTGCTGTAAGTAGCCATTTAGGGAATCTTCTGAATGTGGATTTCTATTTTCTTACCATATACTCATTTATTCTTAATTTGGAACATGCAACCTGGGGTAAATAAACTTAACTTAATATATAAATTTTCTAAATTAAAATTTATTACCATTGACCAATTGTAAAAGTAAAAAAGGTTAACCAAGATAATTTAACATATGATTTACAGTTTTCTTTTCGGCTTGAAATATATTGGTTTATTTTTATCTAAAAGTTTTAAGACAAGCTGCTTAGTTTCTAAAAGGAAAAATAAAAAAAAAAACAGAAAAAAAAATTTACCAAAATGAAAAATAAATTTTCTTTGTAATCACAGGAATATATATAATATAAATATATTTCTTTAAAGAACTTAATTGTCCTTTAAAAGGAGAACAATAAAGCTTTACCTTTAGAGAAAGAAAATTACAACTAATAAATATATAGCTCCTGAAAATAATAATATAAAACCACAAAAAACAATAATAAAATTTGTATTTTTAGAAAATTAAAATTATTTCTTTTATTAGGCTTCCAGACAGTTGTGTTGTCCTTTTCCTTTTTTTTTTCTTTTTCAATTTTATTTATGATTATTTCATTCTTTAAGGACACGTATTTTTTTTAAAGATTAAAACGGAAAAATAAAAAAAGTTAGACTTGAAAACATAGAAAAAAAAAAAAAAAACAAAAGATTTATGTTGTAAATATGAAAAGAAAAAGATACACCATTATTTTTAAATTGTTATTTTGTGTGAAGAATGTCCATCAAAATGAAATCGCAACACATTTTTAATATAAATTTAGAGAAAAAGAAAAAAAAAAAAATTAAATAAAAAATAAAATCGTAACATAGTCATAAAAAATGTTTTATTATTATCTCCTTATTAAATTGATATAAAAAATTTTTTTTTTATGTTTATGAATGTCATTTTATGGGGATATACCATTTTATAATTTTTGGGTTTTTCGGTTTAATAAAAAAAAAAAAAAAAACCTGGCTTGTCATGGCATAAAAAAGTTTAACATTTGTATACAGTCTTTGCAATTACTGGCAATTTATGAATAAAAGTTTTTATTTTATGTTGATACTGCTGAATGTTAATAAAAAGATGAAAATGATTCGAGTATTAAGTTAACAATTAATTTGTTTGATGATTTTATTACTGAATGGTGGGTATATTTTTTTTTAAGTAAAAGAAGTAAAAGTATTCTGATGAGTTCTAACCTTGATACCAGATTGAAACAATTCAATAATGTAATGGAAAAGTATATTAAATTTTGAAGAAGCAATGCAAAACTCACAAGTTTCCTGTGTGCATATAATTATGTGACTTTGGAAGCTTTTACAGAAATTACTGTATGCTGACTTACGGTTATCATTAACACGGTTGATTCGACATAACTTGAATTTATTTTCCAGATTCTCTAGTAAAATTTGATATTAACTTCGCTAATTTGTTCGATAAGTTTTATAAGAAAGATACAAAATTTCCCTTTTACACAAACGTATATTTTTTCAAGAGGAAGAACTTTCCCAAATAAAGAATATATTTCTTTTTGTTACCGTTTCGGAGATACAGTTTTCCAACTTTTTATTATACCAATAAGAAAACTTTGTAAATTTATTTATTTTTATTAAAATTAAATAAGTTTATTATGTTCACAATTAGAATAATTCAACATTCAAAAAAATAAAATTCAATATTATATAAAGTTTCTTGTCTAGATGAGGCCACAAATACCAAATATAAATCAATCAAAATATATTCAATATTTCAATTGATACAATAAAGTTTTTTTTTAGATTGAATTATTTGAATATATTTTTAATTTGTCCTAATAAAATACTATATTGCATTTATATTACATATGGATATCTATATTTATTATATGAATTACATTTTTTTGGATAAAATCAAGAAAAAATGTTATACATATTCACGACCTAAAAACATTTGCATATATGTATAGATTAATGAATATATATATATAGTCGTAAGTTTCACATAAAAAAAAAAAAACTTTAATATCCCTAAATCTAAAAAAAAACAAAAAACAAAAAAAAGGTAGACAGAAAATCAAAAGCCCTAAAGTTTTTATATTGTGTAATTTCTCATTGTTATTCGCTTTTTTCGACCTCAATATAATTTTGGTTCTCATTTTTAACATGCTTTAATTTTTTTTTTTTAACTAATTTTACTAAAATTATATACCTAAATTTAAACTTAAGCTTAAAAGAAAATGTTATCGGAAAATCATGTGGGAATAGATGAAATATATTAACGGGGAAAGTTTTTGATAAAAAAAAAAATTAAACTTTTATTTTAACAAGTCAATAGCCAATTATGAACAAAATTAAATATGAGAATCATTTTCTCTATATATAAAGTTAAAGCCAAAGAAGCTCTGCTTTTAGGCATGCGCTCGTATATTTAAGCTTTTGTCTCTAGAAAAATAAAATTCGGTTATATGAAAACTGGCAATGAAGCTTTTATTTTGATTTTTTTCCCCTGAAAATTTTTATTAAATTCCCTAATAAATTTTCGGATAAAAAGCGCTCCAACATAATTCTTCTAATATTATGTATACAGTCTCTCTAAGTTCTAAGATATTAGATTTTTCGTTACTCTAATAATATATCTCATAAAAAAAGTATATTGAATAAGAGCTTTTCATTCGGAAAATTTCTTCTCCATTTTTCTTTCATTTGCTCCGAATTTTCTCAAATAATTATCGTATGCGAAAATAAATTCTGAATATATACAATTTCTTTATCGAAATACTTAAAAAAAAAGAAGAACGGAATTAGTTGCTCACGGAAAATGAAAACGTTTAGATTTCAAACTATGCGTTGCGGTATATATTAAAACAAAAAATTGAATAAAAAAGTTAACTTTAATTTAACTTTTAGAAAGAAGGAAAATGAGATTAAAATTTATTCCATTTACGGATATAAATAAAGCGTATATATTATTTTTATACATCACGGACACAATACATAATTTATTATAACAGGATATTATTATTATTATATACTATACAACCCATGAAAAAAAAATTTTTTTTTCCATCAGATTGACATAATTTTGTGCGGAATTAAATAAAAAAGAAAAAAAAAGAGAACAACTACTATCTTGGGAATTCAAGGATATCTTTTGTTTTTAAAATAAATTAAGCATAGGAAGCATCATGGAAAATTAAAAAAAGAAAAAACAGAAAACCTCTACGCATAATTAAAAAAACAAATTGTCGCAAACTTTGTGCAATAACAACCTTGTGCTACATTTAAAAAAATATATATATATAGATCATTTATATAATATTTGTTTTATGTTTACGAAAAAATTATCGTCTATGTGCTTGTGCATTTTACTACTTTAAAGATTTAAATTTGATTAATTTTATAATGGTTTCTAGCGTTTTTTTTTAGATAAATGGGTTAATGTTCATCTGACTCTTTAAAATGTATATAACATTTTTATGTTTTCTAAAGTTTTAAAAGTTTTAAAGTTTTGCAAAAATATAAAGATTATGAATTTATGTCAGGGTTAAATATTTATAAGATCGGCCGGTCTATTTTTTGACATTACATCAACTTGCGTTCGGTTTATACATTGTTTGTTCATCCATGCAATAATAGTGAATTTAGAAATGATTATATCGTCTGCTGAGAAATGAAACAACGTATAATGAAAAGTATAGTTTCGAGTAATTTGAATTTAAAGAATTGAAAATTAAAAAAAACGTATGCAAAAATATCAAGTAACGGAAAATTTTCATCTAAAAAACACATTTTAATCAACATTAAGAATATTGCAAAATAGTTGTACTTATAAAATCGAGTACGAGGAATCGAATGGTGCTATTATCTAATAATGACGTATAATTATCATACGTTGTTTCATTTCTGAGCAGACGATATACAGATACCTAAAAATTCGAATTTTTAATCAATATTATTTTAAAATAAATATAAGTTTAATTAATTTTAATCTCTTAAGATAGAGAATTAAAAATTTGAAATTAAATTAAATTCTTTTTATATGATTAGGGGATACAACAATATTGCATATTATTCAATAAATTATTAAGCATCAGTTGCTCCATTTTGTCCCTTGTTGAAAATATTTTAAAAACTAATATTATTTATGTTTGTTACATTAACATATAATAAATATTATTATGTTTTTGTGTTATGTATTAGAAATAGAATTATTCTATATTTAGAAAAATAGAAATATGTAATAAAAACAAATATGTAAAATTTTATTATTAAAAGCTTATAGACATTTTATTATACCATTTAATGTTATAGAGTTCACTTACATTTTATAAATAATTATGTACAAAACTTAATCCAACTTGTGGGCCAAACAAGCACATTCTACTTGATAAAAAAGGTAATAAGAAAATCTATCGTTTTCTCAATCCATTATCAAATTTCTTTGCATTATAGATATTGCACAATTTTATCCTGTTTGCTTTAAATCTTAATTACTTTCTATACTCTATAGCCTTTAAGATTAAATTTTGTACGAGTTTTCATGAAAAATTTATAATATTTACGATGCCCTACATCACGGATATCATGTTCAATATGTCATTTAGGTGTTAAAAAGTTGTATATCTTTTTTGATACCAATACACAAAACTATATACCTACATATGATGTTATCAAATAAAGCAACCAAATGAGCTTAAAAAAGAATAGAAAAAAAAGAACGAAACATTTTTGATATGTACATTATATATATATATATATATTATGCATGTGAACGATAAGTATATGCACATCATAGAAGTACCTAAAAAAAAAGAAATGATATACATCTGGGATGTCAATTACATATAAATTTTAATATAGTTTAAATATCATCGAGATATTTGCCAAAAAATTTCGATATCTATAAATTCGTGAAATATCTAGTACATATTATTCTGACAAATTTATTAATGGATTTTGGTATAAGAAAATTTTTATACATTTTCCCTAGAAATTTATTATAAAATTATCAATATTTGGCAAGTTTTTGTTTTTTTTTTTTTCATTCATAAGATTTATTAGAATTGGAACAGATAATAACAAATAAAAAAGAGTAAAATCAATGCTATGTTTATGTGGTGAGGCATTTTTCATTTCCTAGAATATTTATTAAAATTAAATTTGAATAGAGTTTTATTAAAGGTTTGATGATATTTCTATAAAGCGTTTAAGATTTAAGGAAAAAAAATTTTTTCGTTGTCAAACGAGTCAACAATAAAAGTTTAGATAGTCGTTAAAGTAAATTAAAAAATGGTTTATTTAATAATAAAGGTGTTTTTTTTGCACATTCCCTTGTAAATTATATATATAAGCTTTTGTCAAATATTTGGTCTTAAGAGAAAATCATCAATAAAATAACGATGAAAAAATGCAATTAAAAAATTTATGTTCACCAAAACTTTTTATATACTATGTATAGTGTAGTCCAAATTTTCTAGTTTTCCCGCGAAAAAGAGATATCATATTTATTTTGTGTTTTTTTTTTTTGTAAACTTCTAGGATTAATTTTCCAACTAAAAAGTTTTTTTTATTCTATAGCAAAGGAAAACATTTTTTCATATTTTCCTGAATTATTCACTAAAGAAAAAATTGTAAGAGAAATATACGTGTATATCGAGGTGTATATGTATATTTCCTTTGGGAATATACCTATCAGTTTTTGTATTCTATTTGGTACGGTGGAAAAAATGTTTTTTTTGAAAATTAAATGAAAACTTTCCTTTTTTTTCTTATTTTTTTGATGTCGGTCGAGAATTTTTAATATGTTTGTTTTGGTATACATCGGTTTTAAATATATAGGTCGAAAAATATGAAATAAAATAGATTTTATTTAAACACAATCAAAAAATTATTTTATTAAAGTCCAATTACAAAATTGTGTTAAATTAAGTTTATTTTTATTATATATTTTTTTTTTTAGAAAAATTTAATTAAATTTATTTTATATAAAATAGAAAAACCAAAACCAAAAATAATTGTATATTTTAGTTTGAAAGTGTGTTGTTTAGGTGATCGAAATCATGTTTTTTTCACGGAAATTGGTTTTAAATTACGTTTAAGTTTAAATTATTATTAAATGTAGGTAGTTTAACATTAAAATTTTTAAAAATTAGTTCACGAGTGTATAATGCACATTTTATACAGGTTTCAGCTTCTCAAAAAAATTATATCTATCATTTTGCATTTATGGTGTTTTTTGTTATTAAATTGAAGGTAAGTTGAATATTGCTCGCAAATAAGATACGAATTTAAGTCTTCGTTAATAACAGCTCTCAGTCTGGTCTATCAAATAAACCAACATAATGCATACCATAATTTTATTATAGTTACTCTAAGATCATTTTAAAATAAGAAAAAAAAAACTTAACTTTTTTATCTATAATATACAATTCAAGAGAATTACGGAAACCTTAGAATGAATTTTTTACTTTTAAAGATTTTTTAAAGATTTTTCTTCCCTTAAAAAGCAATTATGTTTTATATTCGAACGTGCGAAGAATTTTTAAATTATAGAAATTATGTGAATGAATTCCAATAAAAGTAAATATATAGGTATACCATTCTCAAGATTAGTTTATTTAATTTGAATGAACTTGTCTTTATATAAAATGACATAAAATTTTTATTTTTCAATTCAATTATCTCAACTTACTCGATTATATAAATTGAAAAGACCAATATAGCCTTTTTTTTCTTGTGCGAAAAGTAAGCTTCACAAAATCATTCTAATCAATTTAGAATTTTTTTGTATAAGGTATTGAAACAGTTATTGATAGTATTGAAAAATTTTATAAATTTTAAGCTATTGAATAGGTCAGTTCTTGAATATTTGAAAAAAAAATTGTATAAGTAAATCCGAAACGAATCTACAAATTTAAAATTTTTAAATTAATTTTCGTCTTAGATCTTCATAAGAATGTCATCACAGAAGAATCAAAAATGGGTCATCTTTATGTGTATTCAAGTTATACAGTACAACAGATATTATGTTATCATCAATTTTTATGAAACCAGCTGTTTTAGATTTCAACGGTCTTTCCACGTTTAAATCAATGTATTTCTCACTATGTTTGCTAGCTAACTTACAATTCCAAGAATAGTCTTTTCAAGCGTGAATTTAACCCGGAAAAAATTCTTACATATATCCTAATTATTATCATCATATGATTTAAACCATTGAATAAATCTTGAAATATGTATAATGTATAATATACGATACATGAAAAGTGTCAGTATGATTCAAAACAAAAAAAAAGGTTTTTGTTCTTCCACTTCAGGTATTAACCGAAACACCTGCTTGTTTTTGTGGTAAAAAAACTATGAAGGTGAAAGTGATAAGTAGTGGGATAACTTCAAATGATTTATTTTCGGTTATTATTAGGGTAAATGTTTCCACTACTGTTATTGATATTCTTAACAAGCATATTACAAGTATAATACCATCAAATTTACATTAAAACGACAAATTGAAAACTAAACTAAGGCTACTTACTGTTTTCACTAAGTTGAGATCTCAGTGAAAAAATAGTATAAAAAGAAAAATTACTTATGAAAGAGTTTCAAATATACCGTGATAAACTGTAAGAATTATTGACTATTAGTTCTATAACTAATTCCAAAATGTACAATTTAATTTCCAGAGCGATCAAATATATGTTTCATAAGATTTTAAAAACTTTGTTATATATCTTTTGTTTGTAATTCTACCCTATTAAAAATTATTATTTTACACTAAAAATTTTGTTACAAAAAAAAAATATCCTAAAAATTGTCCTTGTTGAAAATTTTGCTTTTTATTTTTTTTTATAAAAATTTCTTTGTTTCTGATTTTCCCAAAAAAAAAAAAAAGAAATGCTATGTATATAGTGAACGTATAAATGAAAATTATTGAAAAGTTTTTTTTTTGTTCCTTCAAGTCCTTGTTTTTTTAAGTTAATGATAAAGGCCAACAAAAATAAAATTTTATTTTTTTTTTTAGAAAAAATAAAATTTTATTTTTCTAAAATAATAAAAGTTCTTTAGAAATGAAATTACTTGACCCTAAAAAAAAATTTGCATACTATTTTCTATGGTAAAAAAAAAATACCTACCTTACTACCCTTATACCCAATATTAATGATTCACAGTAGGTAATCAATATTTTTGACCAATTTTTCGAAATCTAATTTATCTTTTCAATGGTGACATAAACCAGTGTGAACAGAAAAAAGTATGATAATATTAATGCGAGCGATATATTGGGAAATTTGAAAATCTTTATTTCGTTTTATTTATTACTCTTTTTTTAATTTTCGTTAAAGAAAATTCAAAATATTATTTTATGTTTATTTTGTCATGATTATAGCTTATAGTGAGTGTCGTTGATAATTATTTCTATGTTTTTTAACAACTGGAAAGAAAAACTTTGATGGTATATGTGCCAGAGAGAAAGACAGAGTTTCTTATAAATTAGTTTTAGAAAAGAAAATTTTAAGATTATATTAATACTTGTATCTATTTATATAGAAACATTTGTTTGTTGGGTCAAACAGAAAGTAATTTTAAATAATATTTCTTTGGTAGAAAATATTTCTAATTAAATTACTGAAAAAAAAACAAGAAACTAGGAAAAGGCTATTAAAAAGTTCTAGTAAATTAATTTTATATTATGTATAAATCTAAAAAAAAAAACCTTGCCTATAGCATTATGTGATTTGTTAGCGAGAAATGGTGAAGAATTTCTTTTTTTTTGTCCCACATACATATCTCTGTAATTTGAAAAAATTATTTTTATAAATTATTTTAGAAGGTATTTAGAAGGTACTTTAATTTGTCCTTTCTACAACTTTAAAACTCAGTCAACTGTATTGTAGTATTGGGTCAAGGTAAAAACAGTATGCGTTTCAGTATGCATCGGCACACTTGTGTTCATTCACAAGTGTGTGAAGATCAATAGCCGACCGGGTTTCTATCCATTACATGCGGTGAGCATTTACCCAAATGTATCCTCATTGGTGTGTGGATAGGAATCACGGTCTCGAAAACCTGCTTATTGATCTTCGATGGCACTGTGATGCGTAGTACCAGCTTGTCGAGCGGGGAATTTTGTTTCGGGCATGTAGGCGCAACAATCCCACTTTCAGAGTTACTCTAAAATGTTATTATTATATTATACATTTATAACTATTTATCAGGCATTCAAGTATAATTTTTTAATATCATTTGGAGGTGAGAAGGGCTGGGTGAATGGGGCGTTGGCCTGCTGTCGGGCTAAAGATCTTCTTCGCTCAGTAGTGCAGCTGGTACTCAAAAGATGATGATGGCATTAGATGAAATTATTGGCATCGTCGCATCTTATTGAATTAATATGGCATGGAATTGGCATCATTTTAGTTTTTAAGTTTAGGGCTTAGAGTAGGGATTATTTGTCGGGGCTATCCTCGGAGTTTCTCCGAGGAGTTGCCTCGACAAGTCGAAAGACGTAAATGTTACATTTATTAACTAGGTCTAACATTTAAGCTAAAAAGAGGAAACTAATGTATATTATGTATATAAATAAAGGATGTGCACTGTATACGCTATTTTATATAAATTGGTGGTTGTTTGGTGGTTGTTGAAACTTATTTTACAATACATAAGGTAAATTTGAAATTTTAGGTATACATACATATTAATAATATAATTTTTTATAATTTATAACGCGAGGCTTAATTTTTTATTGCTTTAGTATTTTTTTTAAGGATATTATTATTATTATTTTTTTTCATTTAAAATCATTAAATTATGATGAATCACTTTGATGTCGGTCTTGTGAATGGGAATATTTAGCTTATTCGTCTTCTGGGAATAATTGTTACCAAGATGATTTATTTTTTTACCCGAGATTAAAATAAAAAAAGGGTTATACTATACACGAGTGAGGTTTTATTAACTAAATCATAATATATATATATATTTATATAAATATGTAACATTCAAATAAACAATTGTTTTTATACTCATAGGGTACACAAATACATATGTATTCATATTATATTTTTATTAATATAATAATGTGCTAACATAAATATTTCATATACCTACATAAGTAGTTATGTGTCTATAATAATTAGCATAATTTTATTAGAGCAAATTAATTTTTATTTTGAAATGTTTATGTAAGATATTCAATTTTGTATAAGTTGGTTTTAAAATTTTGATAATAAAAATTATTGTTCCAATTTTTTTACTCTCAAATGGTATGAAAATTATTTCAGCTTTTCAATGAGTAATGCTTTTAATTGCTAAGTTAATAGCTTAAATAATTTCGTTCGTCTTAATTCAAATTATCATTATATTAAGACGTTATGTAGACACATTAGGTTGCCATAAATACATATTATGTTTATTTCTCCTCTTTAAATTTCAGAAAAATTATGTTATTAATTTTTGTAATTATAATCAAAAAAATGCAACTTCTGTTCTGTTTTATATATGAATTATAAATAAAATTAAATTTATAATTTTTTTGTATTTGGTTATATAGATTATAATAAATCATTTATAATAATAATAAAACAAAAAAATTATTATTATACAGTAAATATTATTAACCATACTCTATGTTCTTAATTACTATTAATTTTTATTCATATTAAATTATTAACATATAATTAAAATTTGAAATTATATTACATAATAATAATAATTTTTTAAATATATAATTATAACCTACAGCTAAAAAAAAAAAAAAAATCACAGTTAAAAATAATTAACACATTAAAATTGTAAATAATAAAAATTAAAATTATATGTATTAATAATATATTATATTATTGAGACCAGTAAATTAATTAACTAAAATATTTAATAAAATTTCATTAATATTTTATGTTATAATGATGAAAGTTCTGTACATTTTCCAGTTAAAAGTTAAAATATAAAATACACATATGTTCTGAATTAACGGATAAGTATATAAAATATTCATACTATAGTTTATACTTACGTTTTTTTTTTAAATTGGCATTAAATGGTCGCTAGCCTCTTTTTGTATCAAAAATTATTATATCTACCACTATCATACTAATATACTTTTTTAACTGAGAACCATTCAAGATGTATGAGAATTGTTATATGCTCTATGAAAATTTCCTTTATTTATAAATTTTACATTTTCCTTTAAATTTTCAGCTTTAGAAAATATTTTCCCCTAATGTCAATGCCCGAATGAAAGGAATTTAAATTCAATTTAATATGATTTTGTGATTGTAAAAATATAAAAAACTATAGTTTTGTTATATATTTATTTTTTGTTTTATTTGAATTAAATAAATAAAAAATAAATTCATAAATACAACAAAAAAAAAAAAAATTTATGACTAAAATATTTTTCAATAAGAAAATTATCCTCTTACATTGTTATCCTTACAAAATCTCTATATTCCCATCTTATTGAAATTCTCATTCTTGGAATTCAATTTGTGAAAATAAAAACAGTCTCATAAACAAGAAGAAAAATAAGAAAAAAACAAAAAAAAACAGCAGAAATTGGTAAAAATACAATAAAATATCGGATATCCTTAATACTCAGAAATTTAATTTTTTTTTCTTCGTTTTTATATTCCCATTATTTTCATTTTATTCGAATAAAAACATGTCGCAAACAAAATTTTTAATAAATAAAAATAAACATGTGTATTTTTTTTATTAACATTATTTTTTTTGTTTTTTTTTTTTGGAGAAAGCATGAAAGCCTTCAACAGTGCTGTCTACACTTTTCTGTTATACATATACCTACCTAGTTGTTTTAATTAAAGAGTGTAATTGGATATTTCAGAAAACTTTCATTATTACTTTTTTATTTTTATTTTTTTTTTACATATTGTGGTTATTAAATAGATAACCGCACTTTATATGACCATTATACTACTTGTCAAATTTGATTATTTTTCTTTCATCAATTAAATCGGCGACCACCGTACACATTATCATGTGGTGAAATGAAAAAGCCCTATTTATGCATATATTGTGAATAAAAATATATTAACTATATATAATAATATGTACAACAAAACGTAGGCAGTGTTATAAATCATGTTTTCTGTTTTATGTTTTTATGCTAGCCAAGGATTCCTTTTCAGCCAGTATGTTACTCGACAGGTACTCAATTTTTTGTTTAATTATTTGTTCAATATTATGAAGTTGAAGATTATTGAAATTTTTTAAATTAATTATTGGTTAAGTTGAATATTTTTTTATTTTTAATCATATTTTACTGAAAATTATTTCTTTTTTCTAATGTACATAAAATATGTAAAGCAATATTGATTTAATAATTCTTAAAAAAAGTTTTTTAAGCTTAAATACAAAATAAATTCAATCTACTATGTAGAGCTGAAGTCTTAACAACTAAAAATAATTTAATTATTTTTGTGAAAATGAAAATCCCATAAAAAAAAATCGTTTAACATAAAACTCGAAATTCTAGGAAAATTCTACAAAATTCTATATTGATAACCACTCCACTTTTGGAGTAAATATTATGATCCAATATTCTTTTCTGAGTTTTTCTTATAAATATCTTGTTTATTTTGAAATGTAGTCTGTGTATAGATATTATTATGTTTTTGAAAATTTATGGAAATTTGAATTTTTCTTCTTTTTTTTTTTTTGTTATTTTTTAATTTTGAACAAAAACCAACACTTCTGATGTTTTATTATACTGAAAGGATTATCCAAAATACACTGTAGGCTATGTTTTTTTGCACAATTTCTTTTGTTCGCAGTTTTCCTCTTTGCTTCCAAAGGTCAAATGTTAAATATTCTGTTTACTTTATGTCAATATTTTTAAAATCTTAGCTAGCTTAAGTGAAATATAAAAGGTGAAAATTTGAAAAAGATTATGTTTTTTTGTAAATTGTTCTTTTTTATTTTTATAGTTGGTAAATAATAATATTTTACAGCACCTACATCAAATTTATGATCGAAAGGTTGTTTATATTCTAGAAATTTTGACATCGAAAAATTGACCTAAACATAGTTTGTAGGCTAGTTTTGATTGGTCTGTGAGTTTACTAAAATCCTAGGTATGTGAAAATAGGATTAGAGTAAAGAGTAAAATTTTTACCCGACCAAACTGAATAATTTAATTTTGGTAATTACAACTTTCAGGAAATTTCATTCAATTTAGTTTGTGGAATATTTATATATTTATTATGATATGAGGTTCAACAAGAATCTTATAGTGTTCTAAAAATAACAATAATAGTAAATTCAAAAAAAAAACATTAAAACTCACGACCTGAAGTGTTATTAAACAAATCATTCAAAAATCACCAACCACACATCGGATTTTAATAAAATTTAGCTAAAGGGGTCGCCTTTTCTAACATCGTTCCATCCATGTTTGAGGCGAGAAATTATATTATATTATACTACATATTAGTGTGCATATAATACGCATTTATATTCAAATAAGCACGATTTATAAAATCTTAAAATAAAATGATATACACTAAAACTTCTGATATAATGTAGTACAAAAATATTTACACCAAAATAAACGATAGCTATGCCATAGAGGGAATTACATATAAAGATAATTTAATCATCAATTTTTGAATTTAAATATTTTAGAAGTTTTCTAAAGTTTTGTGATTTCTAAAGTAAATTTATCTCTGAATTTAATTATATAGTTAAGTTTAGTTTTTGTTTTTGGTTTCTTAACTTGATAACTTTATTTTATAGTAAAACTATACACATTTCCAAGGACTCAAAATTTATTAATATTAATGAAATTCAAATAAGTTTTTAAAAACGTCGATTAGAAAAAATAGTGGTTTCTTTTATACAGCTTTTCACTGCTTTTGTGGGGCAAAGCTTTCATTCATAATATCCAACTTTTATGCGAAACGTATTTTACCAGAAACATAAAAATTCGTATATATTTCGTATGTACACGTATATTCACAATACTCGAAGTTGACAAGCCAACAAAAATTATAGAAATAATATTCAGAAATTTATTTAGGTGTTTTTTTTTTTTTTTTTTCAAATAACATGAATTCGGTTTAAAGTTTTCTGGATCTTCGGTGCAAGACTCAAAATATTGACTAATGTTGAATGTACGTAAGTATAACTATTTTTGAAACAAAAAAGATCAGTGAAAGAAGCGACCAAATTCAAAGAACTAATAATGAACATTTCATGGAACAATAAACGCTTCTTCATTTATTTTAATTTTGTATTATTAATAAAAACATTTACCGTCTAGATGTCTACATAATTTTTTTGAATGACGTTAAGAATAGATTGTATTAATTTTTATTAACAATATAAGAATATTAATAAAAAAGAGCACATTAAATTAATTATGCAAATATATAACATTTTTTTAAAAACTTGTGCATGCTGTGCGCAATATGTGTTTTACAGGGCAATATTCAAAAGAGTTCATAATATTTCATAAATCACTAATAAATTAATTTGTATGCAGAAAGTTTTACACAATTTAGGTATCTCTACAAGTTAGGTGAATAAACTATTAAGCATAATAAACGTGACAGACACCGTGCGATGGATTAAATATATTAGGTTCGAGGTTAATTCACGAAACGACGAATGATTAATGAATATTGTTATCCGATTAAATTATAAAAAGGTTAAAAAAAAAAAAAAATTTAAGTAAATATTATCATTTTAGCAACAATTAAATCAACGTCTTCCTTTGATGGAAATTAAATAATGCAGTCTGGTTACAGTATAGTTATATTAAAGTAATTAATCTTCATCATTTCTAAATGGACTTCCGCATTTTTTTTTTATATTTATTATATTATTATTTTGTAAATATTATGTAATTCAATAAAAAAAAGAGTTTACTTTAGAAAGCACGTTTGTTAAAGTAAAAGAAGATAATTCAATAATCCATTTAACTCTACATTACGGAAAAATGTACTTAGGAAATGATGGAGTTGTTATATTAAAATTAAGGTTTAATGTATTATACATAATAATTGTTTGTTTATACTTCGAACTGAATATTCCTATCGGATTTGCTCTCAAAATGCTATATTGATCTCTGAGTTTCACTACAAAAAAGTTTTTAGTTATGTAACTCGGATTTTTTGTAGAAAAATAAAAATAAAATCGCAATAATATATTGAAATTGAAGTTAAAATGAAAAAAATCTGAGAAATTTCATATTCAATATTTATTATTTATTTATTTGGGAAAAAACTTGTCATAATCACATTAGCTCACAGACATTTTGAAATGGCTTCTCATTTCCTGTGAATTTCAAATCCCGGGATTCCACGACTCCACGATTCCATGTATACATATTCTTGGGATCCCGGAACTTTACGTGTGGAATTAAAAAAGAAAGAAAAGAATTTTAATTGCATGTGATCGGTAAGTTGTATTTACAATCGTAAATTTAGCTCGGTAAATGGTATATTACATGCGTCAATACACATCTAATTATTTAATTAAGTAAATTTTATTTACATTCTCCGTATTAAGTAAATTTTAATTTACTTACTTCATTTTGAACTTTTGTTTATTTTTTGCATTGTAAATGTATTGATTGCAACTACTTCTCACATGCACATATAAACAGTATACAAAACATGTTAATAAAATTTGTTATACAGCTCGTTGTGTATATACACAAAAAGTCATAGCCACTTGTCAATATTATATCACTCGACCTAACGGTGTCGTGACATAAGTATTGACTCGTGTCTATGTGTTTTTGTGTATACACAACTCGTTGTAATAACAAATTTTATAAAATAAGCTTTTAACATTTTCTAATTTTCAGTTTCATTTGGTCTGTTTTTATTTTCTTCAATATTTTTCACTTGTTAAAAATCTTTTATACATTAGCCGTATTATCGATTTTGTTTCTTGTTCAAAAATATCGATAGCTACAGATGAAGACCAAAAATTACGTATCTTAAAAATTAAAACCTAAGTTTAGGTATAAAACACTTTTAATTGCTATATCTTAAGATTTCTTTCAAAGGTTCGTTTTTTGGACATTTTGCTAGAAAAAAATTTCTACAACATAAAAGAGAATCTACGTACAAAATATTTATTACACTTTGGTTGAAAAATTCAAATAAAAATAAATAAAATTACTTCCCAATTATTCGATGATCAAGTTTTAAATACTTTCTGTAACATTTTCGATTTATTTCATTCGTTTGTAATGCTCAAAGGGAAAAAAGTTTTGTACAGGTTTTTTTTTTTTCAATTTATTTTTTTTGTTTTATAAGAAAAACTTTACTATAGTAGTTTGTTTAATGTTTTCCTTTTAGATTCCAATTTTATATAAAATTGCTTTTAAAGAAAATTTTCCTGAATTTAACATCTAAGTTTAGTATCCGAAAAATTATCTTTCTGTAGAATATTGGAAAAACTCACAATTTTGATTTTAATTTAAAGTTTTTCTTTTTCTTTTTAATTGCCTGGAATTTTCTCCTTAAAAATTATAACGAGTTTATATATATACCGATTATATATATATTTACAATAAAAATTGTTCAGATTCTCTATCATTTGGTGAATTAATTTTCCAAAGGCCGATGCCATATTCTGGTTCTACCTCTAATAATATTGTTGCTTAAAATATTCTGTATAATTAGTAAGTGTGAGATAAAAGGGAGATAAAACGGATTTATTTTCAAGATTAAATAGGTACTATGAGAGATAGAACTATTTGAAGGAAACTGTGATAAATCACCTGAGCTGGTTAAATAATTTGTCTCAGTACCTTTCGTTTTTTTTTTGTTTATTATTATTTTAATTCAAAACATCAAAAATATAAATATGAAATATATATTTAACTATTATTTGTAGAACATAAAAATTTATGTACAGACAACAACATATACTTAATTTCATTTCATTTAGGTTTTTAGGGATTCATTTGGTCATCATCAAAGTGAAAGCTTTGAAAGAAAAATGAAGAAGAAAAATTTATTAAATTTATAAAATTCTTTCAGATTTGGGTTAATTTTAATAGATGAGCTTTAGACACAATTCTAACCCTTTTTAGCTTTATAAATTTAAAAATGAATGAAAGGAATTTTTGCTTTTAAGTCTAATAAGGACTTTATCAAAATTTAACGTTCATCTTGAACATGAAACTTTTTTGATTGATTGAAATTCTCGCTGATATTATTTCAATGTATTTTGTGGTTTATATAAAAATAAGGGTGATCAATTTATAGTGGATTTTAATATAGTGTAGCTTTAATTTTTTTTATTGTGCATGACAGAAATAAAAACAAAAACTCTGTCTAGACAAAAATTATTCATACCACAAAAATTAATCAAAAGAAAAATAAACTGAAAGAAAAATAAACTCGAATGTCCGAAGCTTATACATAATTTGCGTTTGCAATGGTGTAATTTTATTGTACGCAGAGGATTGGCCCAAGCTTTAAAACTTTTACAATTTTAAGTTATAATTTATTTGCCCGATACTAAATTTTGAATTTTTGGAAATTAAGTAAGGTAGGGAGAAAAAAATTATAAACAAATTATTTAAAACTTACAATGTTATAGGAACTCAAGAATTTGCTCAATAAATTAATTTACCCAATTAAGTAATCAAATTATAAAAGTAAATATATATACTTTTACGGTTGAAAAACCAGATTACTATAATAAAATTAAAGTTTAGTTATATATTCAACAATTTAAAATTACTTCTACCTATGTTAGTTCTTTTCTTGTATATAAAATAATTTTATAAATAATAATGTCAAATAGAAATACATGTATGTATCCTGTTCCTATTTTAACTATACTATTTATAAATAAAAAAGTTATAAACCAGTTTTATTTCGATTAAGTTAATTAAATCTTAAAGAAGCTTAAAAAATTATTGTTGACCATTTACATACTTTGAGAGAAAATATTCAATTCAATTTAATCTTCATTTTTTTAAATATTTAAAAAAAATTTTCGATGCAATGATAAGAAGAAGTTGACTGTTTGTTTGCATTTTGTCAATTTTGTTTTTAACTTTACATGAAGATATTTTTGATATATATTTTTTTTTACTCTAAAAGTATTGAACATAAATATAAAAATAAAATCTGATTTGGCTGTTCTTCAAAGTACATAACCAAGTAATTGGAAACACTGCTTATTTTCGAGGTTAAATTTTTTACTGCTAATAAATTCAAGTTTTCAAAGAAAAATAAAGATATTCTTTATATTACTTTCCATTAGGGGTTTAAATTTTTTTTTTTTACATCTGCAGAATAAAAACTCATCATTTTCTATATAAATGAACTATCAAATGATATTTGAATTTGTATAGAAAAATAAAATAAACGTTAACATAATAAAATGCAAAAACATTTTTTTTTAGATGTACATAAATAGTAATTTCTTGCATTGCTTGCCTTGGTTATTTTTAACTTAAAAAAAATATTTATATATATATGTATTAAAAATAATTTTAAAGACGAATGCACAAACTAACATAAAAAAAAAACAAAATTCTAAAAGTCTTTTCTCCGTTTTCAACTGCTTTTCTTTCATACTCAAATAATTCACAAAAATAATTCCATCTATAATTGTTTGGTAGTATTACTATAACTTCGCTTTTATAGAACACATATTAGATACCTACATATTATATGGTATGTTAGTTTTCCAAAAAAACTCGTAAAATTTTATTATTTTCTTTTAAAAATGAATAGAAAAATTTTGAGACAGAATACGATGAAATAGTGAAATTATGCGAAAGCACTTAAATTGGCCAATTTGAATATAGAAGTAATATATGAAAAGCAAACCCTCTACAATTCAGTTACCACGACCATTGGACTAATTTATGAAAATGAGAATAAAACCTAATTTTTATTAGTTTCAAAATTATGATTTATTTGCCTGAACGGTTTTTTTTTATTTTACTTAAATAATTCGAACCATACACATTATATTAGTACATAATTTTCCAGTTTGTATTCCTTGTAAGTTTGAAATGGAACTCTCATAAAATCTTCAAAAATGGCTATTCGTTCAACATAACGTGTTTTCACCCAATTTGGATTGGATAATTAAAACAACTTCATTATTAATTTCGCTTTCGAGCTTCTTCATAGATATTATCAGATTAGTAACGTAGAGAAACTATATGTATTTTATAATCTAAATTTATATATCAGTTTAACTTTAATTCTATGTCAAAGTTTAAATGCAAAAATCTAATATAATTTCCAGGCGGTGCCTGTTTCTTACATTTTCTATTCATTTCAATTAAAGATAAAAAAAAAATTTAAATTTAATTTAATAGAAAGAGAATAATTTCCTCACGTCTTCTTATATATTGAAATAAGTAATCAAGAAGCTCTGCATGTAAGTACTTATTTGACATTTTTATTATAATCACTTTCGATTAGAAATTATTTCTATATATAATACCTTTACTAGAATCTAATAAAATTCAATATTGCTTGTTTTCAATATTTTAGAACAACTATATTTAGTATCTATTTTTTATATTGAATTTTTATTACTACATATTTAGAATTTTATTCGGTTTATTGTTAAAAAAAAATTATAGATTTTTTGTACCTTAAGTAAACTCTTGGATTGTTTTGGGAAAAAAAATATAGAACAGTTAGATCATAAATGCAATATGAAAGCCGTTTCACACATTTATTATATAACTACTTTTGAGACGATTTTCAAGTAAGCAAGCATTAATTTTTTTAAAGTTTATTAAATTAATTAAAACTTATAAAATAAAAATGTTTATATGAATACGATGGAATATCTTCTCATGCTCTTTTAGCCTAAATCTGAAATGAAGGTTACCATAGCTATTGCTTTTGAGATTGCTAAATTTCTTAACAACTACCTACATCCATGGACAATGCTTCTTAAACAGCAACCTACTGCAGTATTATTATCAAATGTGCCAAATAATTCAATGATATTTTAAGATTTTAATATCGATACAGAAAAAATGTTTAAAATTAATCTAAATTCATGGTATTTTTTTTTTATAAAGTCCAAGCACCAAGTGTTCATAATAATATTTAATGTATAAATATATGTTTAAATATACAAGTACATTTAAAAATAAATACAAACGATTATGTACAACAATTTTTTCGGTTGATATGTGTATTTTTAATAACTAGGAAATTGCTTAATAAAAAATGCTATCCATTGGTAAATGAGTTGGTTGAAAATAATACTTTCAGAAAGCTCTGTGCTGGAACCATGGGAGTTGAGTTATTTAAAAGTTGAAGAATATGCAGCAAATTGGTTTTCCTTTAAATAAGTAGTGTCTTGTGTGACACCAGGAAAAAATCAACTTTTATTAAAAAGATATAAAAAGAAATATGAAGAAAATATGAAACTTTTTAAATTTAAATACATTTCTTCAAATAACTACCTTCTACCTTGAATCGACTTCAATTGTATCTATGCTTGAAAAGAAAAATTCTTAAAAAATCTTTAACTTGAATTTAATAAGAAAAACTTCTTAAGAATAATTTATTTTAAGGCTTTCAAAAGTTTCAAAACAATTTGGTTTTTTTTTTATTATTATTATTCAAGAATAGTATATATTCATGAACATTTTTCCTATGTACTTTTCAGTTATACGACATAAAGAATGTATATATAAAATTTTCACAAGTAAAAAAAACAAAAAAAAAAAAATGAAAAACGGTCGATTACATGAATTTTCTATTACTTACTTCATCATGTTGTAATAATCGAATAGAAAAAAATTTCTAAAAACTTTAAACACTTCTTTTTTTTTTTCAATGTGAAAAAGTGTGATCAAAATAAAAATATCGCTTTATTATTGAAGGATAATAAAATGTTAAAAAAAAAATTTTCTTTCCATTCTTCCTTTAAAAATTTCTAAAGTACAGCATTTTTCAGCTTGAATTGGTATTCATTTTAATTTTTATTGATTTTTGTGTGAAAATTTCTTCATCACTTTGATTATATATTATACCGAAGTATAAAAATACTTGGGTATAACATATTTTCTTCAATATATAGGATCAATGAACTAAGTGGTTTTGTATTATCCAGAATAAAATCTGTGAACATTTTATTTTTCTCCTAAGCTTTCCTTTTACAGCCAAAAAAACTGACAACAATCAATACAATTTTATTTTCTTCTGGGCTAATCGATGATATGCAAAATAGTTTAATGAAGAACTTTGATTTTTGCCGCTGAAAAAGTGTGAAAGAAGCTTCAAAAGCTACAAATGCAATGAAAAAGTTCTAATCCTATTTTTGATTTGTTTTTTTCTTTTGAACACATTTTTTTTAAATATCTTTTTTTATTCATCGTAGCGGCAAGAATGAAAATCCTCTGAGGTACTGTCTTTGTGTCTATAGGTATAAATATAAACAATTCTATAACTATATAGTTAACATTAAGAATTAAGATGGCCCTGCTAAACCTTTCTAACTATTAATTTTGATCGATGTAATTTTATTTTTTAAATTGCCTCTAGACAGAATGGCCTATCCTATTTATTTCTATTTTATTTAAAAATTCATTTATAAACTAAAATTAAAATTTGCTTATTTAATACCTCTGACATATAGTTATAGTTTCTATAGTATGCAGAACATTATTTTTTGTCTCTTTATATTTTAAGAAAAAAAGTAAAAACAAAAAAAAATTTTTTTTTGCAAAACATATCATAGGTATAACATGATATTTTATTATGTTTCTCTTTATTGCTTTTTATTTTCATATACAAAAAAGTATAATGCCCTGAAGTCAATCACAATGTTAACAGTATTTCATTAGTTTGTCATCACTTCCTTCTTTAACGTAACTATTACAATGTTCTATTGTTTAACATATTACATACTATTTTTTGTTGGTAAAGTATTATACCCTATATATATGTAAATGTAGTAATATCCGAAGGGGTAAACAAAATAAAATTCAAATAGCAAGTAAACAAATCATGAACTAAAAACTATCAAATGTTTTATAAAATTTTGATTAAAATAAAAATATTATTTTCCATTTTCCAACTTTTTTGAAAAAGTTTTAGTGTGTTCAATATAAAACAATTTGATTTCGAACAAATAAGTCAAAACGTCAGATGCATAGATATTATTGAAGTTTTCATTCAATGTCCGTCCATTCGTCCGTATACTCCACTAAAATACTTATAAAACTAAAGATGTCGAATTAAGAAAAAAACATATTTAGTGTTTCGGATCAATAATGCTAGTCTTTAGTGATGTATACTTGATTGCGATCTTGAACTAATCAGAAATCAAGGGAATATTCGGTACAATTCTAAGCTTAAAATTTTGGTTCATTTTAATACGAGCCAAATACAAAATATTATTTTTCTATTCTGAGATTGCTTTAGTTGATTAAGCTTAAGTTTAACCATAATAATTTTCGTTACCTTTTATTACAAAATTATACAAATAAAATGAATTGTTCAAATAAATAAAGAAATAATATCTTTATTTGAACTAAATCAATCACTTCTAGAATTAAATAATTCCAACAATTTGGAATATACATAAATAACTTTATCACTATAAGAAAAATATATCGTTAAAAGATTTTAGGAATTGATTTATCTTATTGTAAAAAAAATTTCATTTAATTTATTATGGAAAAAATATTTGAAAATAAAATAATTTTAAGTAATTTTTTAGTTATATATACAATGTTCTTATTATATTATTAACATGATTTGTATTTAGTTTATAAATTTGTTGTATAGGTACATATATGATGCTTTATTATTTCTAACTAATTTTGCTATTTTTTAACTATGTATTATAATATGCTCTTTAGTCTCTTTTTTTTTGTAGACAGAAAAAGCTAAGTTTGCAGACAGTGAAAATTGCCCGTTTTTCTGTTCTACTTTGCATTTGTCAAAAAATTTGAAATAAAATACAAGTATGTAGAAATTTCATAAAGGTATCCTTGGAATTACCCTTTAAGTGCCAATTTAACATCAGAAGCGTAAATTTTAAATTTCAGTTTAATTATTTGGATTTATGAAAAAGGTAATAAGCTGACGTTTCCAACTTAATTATTTTTGCACTATTTGAACTTAAGAATAATAATTATTCTTTAAGGCTTAAAAAGCAATAAAAGTTTTGCTTCATCTCATTATGTAATATGTATCTTTACTATAACTTAAAGTGAATTCAATAAAATTAAAATTATTTAAAACTCTTCTTCCTTGTTTCACAAATTTTTCTTCTGAATAATAATTTTTTCAATGCATCTAAAGGTCAAGGGTAAAATTTAATTATTTTACGTTTCTTCTTGTTTATTAAATTTGTCATAACAACATTTTTTATTGAATTAAATTTGCGACATTAAAATGTGGAAAATTAAATTTTATATAATATTCTAATTTAAAATTTCTTCGAAATAATTATTCTTTAAAAATAAATATTTTAAAATTTAAATCCTCACTCTATTCACTTTTTCGGTTTTAATTATCTCAGATATTATTAGATTTTATCTTCTTTTTTTTTTCTGAATTAAAAATGCAAATTAATTCCAATAAAGAAATGATGAAAAATCGTGCTCACAGGTTTTATAAATAAAAATGTTGAAATAAAATTATTCCCTTGCTCTGTTTGCTTGGTATATTGTGTACTATTTGGAATTATTCACAAATTCTCACTTTGTTTTTGGCTGGTTTTAATTGCCACTTGACACATAATAAAAATACGAAACACTTAAAAAATATATAAAAATAAAAAAAAAAATTTAAAAATTTTGTTACATTTTAAGAAACATTAAATACTTAAGAAATTAAAATATATTTTCTTAAAGACTATGACTATAAAATTTATATTTAAAAAAATGATAATAATAATATTTATGTACCTAAAGTTAATTTTTTGATGAAAAAATCACGAGTCAAAAAGTTTTTTTTTTTTTTTTTACTTAAATTAGATTTTCTTTTATCATAAACTTAAGCAAAGAAATTACAAAAAGGGTCAATAGGAAAAGTTATGAAAAGCTTTATTTGACTGTAAATTACAGTAAAATTTATAGAAGAGTTATGAGAATTGAGAAAACTGCACAGAGTTTTTGTTATAATTTTTTTTTCTTTTATGTCTTGTCCATATTTTAATTTAAAAATAAACTTTTTTTTAATCGAAATATAAGAATGATCAAATAATAAGAAATTATCGAAAAGTTGAGAGAAGAAGTTTCTTGGACATTATGTATGTATTGGCTGTGACATCATGCAATTTATTATTTTATTTCTTATTCAGAAAATTAGTTATGAGATAATTAAATGAGAAAAGTGAGACAATAGGTTGTCATATTTTTAGAGATTTTTATGAGATGTTTTTGATTAAGATTCAAGATTATATATTGTGATATATCTTTATCTGTATTATATGTACATAGTAGAAAGTATATATAATGAAACTTGAAAGCAATTTTTATATATTCCCAAAGGAAACTTATGAAATTCTTTTTTTTTTTTATTTAAGAATACTTTTATTTATTAAAAGATTGTTGAATTGTTGTTTCAAGTAAAAGTATTCTTTAAATTTAAATAATAATAAAAAGCTATAGAATTTTATAAGTTTCCTGAGGGAATATAAATGTTTGCTTTCATGACTTATATCTACTGTTCAAAAATATAAAAAAATCTGAGAACTTACTCACATCGTCCCAACAACTTATTTTTTACTATTTAAATTAACAACATTTAATCGGGCCTCGTAATTTAAGTATTTAATTTTTGTTGTTGTTGTTTTTTTTAACAATTAAAGTCGTAAAACTTCTTAAACCCTTCCCATATTTTATACAAAATATTTTCTTTGTGCATAAAAAATTAAAATACAATTTAAATTTTTAATAATTTTCAACTTTCTATTCATTTTTCGCTTTATAATAATAATAAATATTAATTATATTTTAATGACTAATTAAGACTTTAGAATAACAAAGTTTATGTAGTTTTGTTAAATGAAAACATTTAAAAATTCTTTGTAAAGGCTTGGATGGTGGAAAATTTTTTTTGGAAGAAAAAAAAAAAAATAAAAATGAATGAAAAATGGGTTGACCTTTTGTGTATAAAATTTTTAAGAAAATTTAATTGTTAACTTTAAAAGTGATGTCAAGAGTTTGAAAATATTATTATAAAACAAAATAACACTTTAATAGATTAAAAATTATTTTTTAAATAAATTGGCTTTTAATTTTAATAATATTACATTAAATGATGTAATTATGACATCGAGAACAAAATAAAAAATTTAAATAAATAATGACAGCTCTTAAAAATAAGAATTGTTAAAGCTGATTTTTTTTTACTTCTAAATTTTGGCATGATAATAATGAGTTTGGAACAGTTTTGTCTTTTAATAAAAATCGTCTATAATTTGAAAAATATTGTGATCAAATTCATTATTATTCAATATCATACTGAATAAATGTATAATATAAACCATAGGTTCCCAAACCTTTTTTTGCTACCCACTTTTTATAGAAATGCTCACACACTCACCGCCCACCCTTACACAAATCAATATGCACTAAGAGAAAGTAGTTGCTTTATAGTTTTCTATATTTCTATATATATTTATATTTCTATATATATTTACACAAGACTGAAATTGGCGGTGGTAGTTCGGCTAATAAAATTCAAGTTTTGGTTCTTAAGCTTCGGATTTAGAAACTTTTAAAAAATAAAATTCAATTAGGGTTTTAATATACTCAGAGTTTATTTCTTGGGATCCAAATTAAAATACTTAGTATCGCTATATACTTTTAGGCCTATGTGAAGCAGGTGGCCACTCTAACTTAACCAACTATGAAGCTTTTTTGTGTTTAAATTTTTTTTTAATTTTCCTATAATTTATAATTAATTATATCTTTACCGAAAATGATGTTTTTTTAATTTTTTTATTTAGACGAACTTAAAATCGTATCCTATTCGATATTTCTTGTGTTGAACGCTCAATCTTCGAAATTATGAATAATTCAAAATTTTGATATTATATATAAAAAGCAAACAAGCTAGAATTTTAAAATTAAAATTAAATAAAAAATAAATTTTGAAATTAAAAATATCATAAAATTGAATTAATTTTTTTGCAGAAAAGAGATTTTATAAATGAAAAATTAACATAATTTTAAAAACTAATTTGTTAAAAGTTTTTTAATAATATATATGTATAAATTTTTAATTCACAAAAGTTTTATTTAATAAAAATGAAATAATTTTTTTGACAATTTTAATATTGAAAGGGAATATAGTTTTTGTTTAATTTATTAAAGTAATTTTCAGATAAAGTTTTTAATTTTGGTTCATTTTCAAATAGTTTATAATTTTCATAATTTTAAAATTTTATTGGTATAAAATCGTTAAATATTTATAATGAACATTATATAATATTTAAAGTTATTTATTTTTTTATTTTATTTTAGTCCTCTTCTTAAGTGCAGTTTCATAAGTTTATAAAATATTATCAAAAGTCAAACGTAAATCAAGTAAAATAAATAAATCACAAAATAATAAAATTAATTTTATTTATTATTAAGTATATTTTTGTATTATATACATAGTATGTTTTTTATAAATATATGTACATATGAATGATGATGAAAATAGGGAAATTTATAATTCAACAAAATTATTACGAAAATTTTTATTGACAATATTTACCAATAAACTTTGTTAAATGATTTCAATTTTAGGGCGCCAAAATTATATAATTGACGTAGGTCCGTACATCTCATAGTTATATAGTAAATTTCATCCATCTTGAAAACATCTTAAAATTATGGTGATGACGGTGGTTTTGTAGAAACCTTTATAAGGTACAAATTTATAAAACACTATAAGTGACCCTAACGAGATTTCTAAAACTGTCTATAATCAATCTCAGGTAACCTTTTAGTGGCACGACTATCGAAGGGGATTTTTGATATTTTGTTAGATCCACAAAAGAAAGGTTCTTGCAAAAATCCAGCTTTACGGAAATTTTTCCCAAGTGCAACGTCCCCAGATTATTAATTAATTAAATTCCATAGACATAATCATGAAATAAATAAAAAACCAGAAGGACTGATATAAATTATGTATGTATGCAAATAAAATTATATTATTATTATATTGTTTTTTTTTTTTATACTTTACTTCGAAAATAAAAATAACAGCTACAAATAATTCAATAAACATTTTATTGACATATTTTTACAATTTTTATTAATAAAAAGCAAAAAAAAAAATTGAAAATTCATTTAAAAAAATCTGTATTAATTGGTTTATGTTTTTATTTATTTAATTTAATAAAAATTTTAAAAATAATATTATTAAGTAAAATAATAAAAAATAAAAAATCAAATTGTTTACTAAAAACCATAATAAAAACAAAAATATATTCGAAAATATATATAACATATAAGTAAGATAATAAATGCCAATTTTTTCAAATTTGCATGTGATCTATAGATTCCTAAGTAGGAAATGATTGAACACACAACAAAAACTTTGTGTATTTAAGTGTATTTGACATACGAAGACGAACATTAGGTACAGGTATACAATTTATAAAAACTTTTTTTTATTTTACTTGTCAAACAAATTTTAATGTGAATAAGAAAACAATCAGTCGAAAATGTTCAAATTGCTGGCGATGAATTGCTGGCGATTAATTGCTGGCGATGAATTGCTGTCGATGAATTGCTTGACGATGAATTGCTTGACGATGAATTGCTTGACGATGAATTGCTGGCGATGAATTGTTGTCGATGAATTGCTTGGCGATGAATTGCTTGGCGATGAATTGCTTGACGATGAATTGCTGGCGATGAATTCCTGGCGATGAATTGTTTGGCGATGAATTAGCCTAGATTCATAATATTCATAAGAAAGCTGTGATGTGCTTGTAGACTTGTAGTATTGGAGAAGATTTGTTTCAGTTTGCAATAAACTAATTAAAAAACTAATTAATTGTATTTTTTAAATTTGCTAGCTCCTATAATTGTCTATCAACCTGATAACACAAATTCCTTTTACAAAAGTAAATCAGTCAGAGTCTAATCACGAGCTAATCACGAGCTAATCACGGGCTGACGGTTAGTTTTAATTAAATAAAAATTAAATAATGTTCTTTGGTAAGCGCATCACTTGAGATCGATTTTGCTAATTTTTTTTAAATGTTTATAAAAGTCCGAATAATGTTTTTAGGGAAAGAAAAATAATGAAAATTGTTCGGAAAATTGGAAAATAAAGGAAAAAGGGACAGTACTTTTTTCTATAGGATTATTTCAATACTTATTGTATTAATTTAATTCAATAATTTCTATTTTAAAAAAAAATGTATACCTATTAAGTTCAAATCCCAAATTCAGATTAATATGTCTGAATTACTTGATTATATTTATTTCTCGTATAATTTGTATTAGAGGTCCCACAGGATTTTTTTTTTTAAACGAGCTTGAAAAATTTTATTTAATCTTCATCTGAATGTATTACGTCCATTGACCCTGAAATATGAGCTCATTGGAGCTAGAACACTTATCTAAAGTTTTCTAATTTAAATTATGTTATTTTTAATAAGTATGTCCGTGAGTTTTGTGGATGCATTTATAATAAATTCACACGTTTTATACTAAATCTGCAAAAAATATGTTTTTTTATTATAAAAATTAAAATAAGATAGGATAGATATAATTGACTAATATCATTCTCCTTCTTACGTTTTGCTTATTTAACAATTTAAATTTTTAGTTATTTGTAAACTTAAGAATTTGGAATAAAATAAGTTTAGTTTGAAAATTGTACTTTCAAATAAAACGTGTTTCTTTCAACCTATAAGCGGCTGTATCTTAGACAGCCGTTTATAGGTTGAATAATTAATGAGTATATATACTGTCTCTTATACCAGCCGCTTATAGGTTGAATAATAATTGAGTATATACTCAATTATTAGTATTTTATATAATAAGAAAATATTATACGTAATGGTATTATAATATATGAATTGTACAGGTTTACGTACGCAAAATTACGCAAAATTATGAGATATAAGAAATTTTTTTTTTACTTAAATGATTACGTTTATTTAATTTTTTATTTTTTTATTTTTATTTTTTTTTTCAAAGAAAATGTAATTGAGCATAAATGATGTAATCTCTCAATAGGCGTCTTCCCTTCTTATTCTCTACACCTTAAAAAGGTATTAAAATTATTTATTTTTGCTCTTTTAGGGCCTTCGGGGAGTATAATAATTTATTTGCTTTTTAAATTTTGAATAAAAAAAAATTAAATAATAAATAAAATAATAATTCCCCTCTTATAAATAACATAAAATATGTGTTTGACCAATTTTTCGTAGAATCAACATGAATGAATTCACAGTATAAAATGCGAGTAATATTTATAATGTATCTCGGTACGTAGAATTAAATAAAAAAAATTTAATACGGAAAAAAGAAAAATATTACTTTGATCTGAACATGAAAATAATTTTCTTATATACAAAACAGATCCTTTTGAATTTTTCACAACTAAACTTCAAAATATTTTAGTTAAAATATTTTTTCAAAATAAATTATTTGATTTATTGCGAAATTTATTGGTTGCTGCAGTGGTAATTTGTTTAGAAAATATTTCAAAATAAAAATCTTTTATTGGTATTTTTTTGTTCACATTTAATTTTTCTTTTTAATTGTTAACTAATTATTAGAACACCACAGGAAAATCTATTGTCGACATTATGATGCCCGAACAGATAAAAAAGACAAAAAATCGTGATTCTATGCACAGTCGAAACCAACATCGTTCCCTAGCAAAATGTATATTTAATAACAATTATGATTTATATAAATCAAATTTATAGTAAATTTTCAAAAATATATATATACTATGTATAGGAAATTGTTTAATTATATACATACTACATTACATATGTACTATAATATCCTTTTAAAACTCTTGTTTTTTGCTAAGTACATCAGCTCTCATTAATTTTATTTTACATTCATAAAACGGAATAAAAAAAAAAAGAAGTTATTATGATGATGGAAATTTGTATTATGTATAAATAAATTTTTGAATAACAGTGCGTATTTTCCACAAAAGATGATAAGTGCATAAACATAAACATCATCTTCTAAATTCTAAAAACGTTAAACAGAATTTATTATTGCATAAAGAAGAATATAATAATGGAAAATTCATATTTAATAAGTATTAAAGGTATAATTTTATACAGAAATGAAAAAAAAATTTTTGTTTTGCTTGTTATAAAAAATGTAAATACTTTTTGATTTAAAAATTATAACGAAAAATTAAAATTCATCAATATTTTATTAATTTAATTTTAGTTCGAATAAAAGCTAGCTCATAGTGCTCAGTTTGAAGATCTGAGGTTCTTAATAAAAAAAATTATATTAATCATTATTACACACAAATTAATGAAGGAAAAGTTTATTAAAGCAAACTAAAACCGTTTTCTAACTTTAATAAACATACAAATTTGAAATTAAAGTTAATATTCGGGATTCAAGGTGTAAATTTTGACGACCGGAAAGAAATATCCCCATTCGACCAATACAGTTTTGAAATGGATCGTTGATAAAAGTTTCTCAATGGGAGCTTGAAGGTAAAGTAAAAATTTTCGACTAAGTGTGTTCGACTAGTGTTTTTTTAGTTCCAATACATTTCTTGGAAGATGGTTTTACATTTAACTAATTTAATTTAAATATAAATGATTTCCGTGACGGATTTCGACATCAATCTAAAAACACAGTCTTCTAATGCATCGCTTATTTTCTGAAACACAGTCTTCTCATGCATCGCTTTATTTTAAAATCAAAATAACTGGCTTTGCTTCCTTATTTTTTGCAATTAGATAATAAACTTTAACAAATATTCACAATTTTTTATTTTTAATGATATTAAAAAATCTAAAAACGTATTTTAAATATACAAAGTTACTTGTTAGATTGAAGATCTGATGTCATTATTATAATTCTTAAAAAAAAAACCAATTTAACAAACAAAAGTAAGAGATCTTAGTTATAAATCGGTATCAGTCGCGTCCTAACTACTTAATCTTAAATTATTTATATTGATTTTTTCCATAAGTGCTTATTTTTTCATGTTTATAACTTATTTGAGTTATTTTTAATATAGCATGAACAAACTTAATTATTTTATATGAGAATTTTATAAACCATTTAATTGAGAGCTTTAAAATCAATACCACTTGTGAGTGTAGAATATGGAACAGACCGTTGAATAAAACCAGAATTACTAACAAGCATCTATAAATTTAACATTTGAAGTGGAAACTTTAAATTAAAAATTCGAATAAATAACAAAAAAAAAAAAATACCTACGGATAGTGATTTCAAACAATTAAATCTCTTCAAATTTTCTTTAGATAATTTTAATTAAATACCATATACCAAAATAATAATAATAATATATTGTTAAAAGCAGTCTCACTTATGTTTTTACTGAACATTATGTATTAGTAAGTATGTAATAGTATGTTTTTAAACCCTTGTATTTTACAAATTTTTTTTTACTATTGCTATTGAACAATGAAAATTAAAAAAAAAAAAAAAGTTAAAAATAAAAATTTTCTAAGAACTTTTGAAATTTCCTTTAACTAAATACTTCCGGAACTTAATAAAATGCTTGCTCTAAAAACATTCATGCGGAAGTTTAATATTGCCTTTTTACTTTGAAAACTGGAAGTTAAAACAACTTAATTTATAGAAAATTCTGTATTGTGCTCTTTACAAATTTTTTTTTAGAAATCATAGAGGACCCTTTTTTTTTTCCTCTAAAATCTTTAAAAAAGATATATTAATTTGAAAGAACCATAAATAGATTTAAGTTTTATTATATAGTAATTTAATTTCGACAAATTATATCAAATTAAAAAAATATATGGAATTAGATTTTCATTTTATGATGTGTACGCTGAAATATTTTCATTTTTAGCAATTTAATTATATTAATAAATAAGTAAAATAAGTAAATAAATGTTTATTAACAGAAGGTTTCATATTAATTTTTGTACTGCATTTTTAACCTAAAAAATCTTTTTATAAAAAGAAATTATTCTTAATGTTCTTTATTAAAAAGTTCGAACGAACCGTAACTAATGTTTCATTCAAAATTATTAGTTATTTTATAAATAAGCTTGAAAGCTTGAATATTCATATTATTATAGTAATATTATTTATATATAGTTTTAGATGAAGATGACCATTATATAGTACGTGCATATGACGTTTAAATTGAATAAAAAGAACAACAACAATCTTCTTATTTATGTTTTAATATGAATTTTATGTTTTGGGAAAACATAAAGTTCATTTTCATTTTTGCAACACAACGGTAGCATAATCATATCTGTGTATCCCCATATTGTCTTTTCCTGTTTGTTTATATGAACGAAAGAAATTCATCTACCATGAAATTACTTTCGTGTCTTATCAATGATAATCTCTGGAAAAGATATTATTATTATTATTTTTTATTATTTTTTTTTTAACATTAAAATCATTTATTTAATAATTTTATTTCATAACGTAATAATATTTTTTGCAGTGACAAAAAAATAAATTTTTATGAAATTGCAAGCATTCATCATGAAAATTTTAAAATGCATTTTGATAGTATAGTAGAAGAAGGAAAGAAAATTAATTTCCTATTTCATAATACATTTATTATGTAATCAAAATTGAATTTTTAAAGGATAATGTAATAAAGAAAGCTAAACAAACAATGTGTATATGAATATTATTGCATATAAGAATATGGTACTTTGTACATTGAAAGGATATATATAGAAGTCAACTAGGAACATATTGACCTTAATACTTTCTTTTCAGATTTTTATAAAATAAGCCAAACTTTTTAGGAAGTTCGGAAATATTAGCGTCTAGCAATCAAATAAAGCGGACCTGCGTAACTTCCAGACATAAACCAAAAACAGATTTGGTGCCATATTGATTTTCTTAATAATAATCAGAAAATATATTAATTATTCAAGTGGAGCAGAAGTTAATTAACTCCTCGTATTTAAAAAATAATTTTTTCGACCAATATTGTAAGAAAATAAATGTTATTTTATTTAGAAATAAGGAGACGATTATATAAAGTAAAATCTTTCGTATATAATTATTAAGGAGCTATCTATTATAATATTAGAAAATCTGTGAATTTGAAAAATGAAAATGTTAGCTTTTTGTAAAAACAAAAATAGAAAGCTTTCAAACTGCATAATGTAAAATGATACATAATTTTATGTAAAAAAAAAAAATTTCGCCCTTCTTAACACATATTGGAATATTATATTGAGTGTTTATATACAAAATTTTTATGTTATTTTGAAAACTTTTATTTTATTGAGAATAAAAATGAGCTTAAAATCGAAATATTTTGGAATCCATTATTTCACCCCAAAACTCTATTATCATTATAATAATAAAGGATATACATTTTCTTTTTATTTGGTAAGAATTTGTATAATAAACTTAATTTGTCATCCCTTATTCTTAAAAAAAATTTGATTAAATCGGTAAAATTTACTTTCGTCATTATCTCTAAACGTACAATTTTTTTTTTTATCAATTTTAAAGTATGTATAAGATACTTTTATTTAATGATTTTTTATTAGGGTTTTTAAGGATGTTTAAGAGAAATTTAAATATGTTAAAAAAATAAATTTATATATTGTATTGCAAGATGATTGGTTTTCATTAAAAGATTGTGAACAGATTTTAATTTTAATAATTAATAGATTTTGTTCGAACAATAAGTTTAAAAGAGAATTATGATTATTATTGCACTTACACAAAATTTATTGCACTAAAATATTTTAAGTATAAAAAATATAAACATTTTTAACTCATTATGATATTGACAAATAACATATTACATCACATCATGATTTATTTTTCAATCCCACTATCAAAAGTCAATTGAAAGATATTTCACATATATTAAATTACTGAACTTCTTTAATTCAGAATGTTATTGATTCAATAATAGTACTATGAAAATTCTGAATTTGAACTTAATATATAAAAGCTATAAAGAAAAATATATATATATATGTACATGATGTATGTTCAGACTATATGTATCTCTACTCAACATTATAATGTATTGTATAAAATTATTTATATAATAAAATTAATGAATATAAATTTTTCGAGAGATTTTGTAAATTGTATCTACATATATGTACATTTTTATTTAATTCAATTCTTTATTAAAGCTTTTAATGAGTGAAAGCTTCTGAAAAAAAAATTATGTAATTTAATACATATACATATTACTTCAGTGCATGTGTGCACCTACAAAACATTTGTTTTATCCGGTAATAATATAATATATGAAAAATAATTTGTATTTCATTTAAATGTCAGTTTTATGTGGAAAATTAAATCGGTCAGATCAATAATGTTTGCGGCTGAGGAGACAGATTTTCAATTCTTTAAGGACATGTAGTTAAAAATAAAAATAAATAAATATATGTAATACAAAATAGATATATTTTTTTTTTAACATCAACCCAACCAACTATAGAAAAATCTCAATTGATTTTTCTATAAAAAAATTGAGTTCACACCAATTTTGCACAGAATTTATATACACATATATGATATTCTTTTGATGGTAAATAGGGCATAAAAAAAAAATAAAAAAAAATGTACAACAAAAATAATATTATGAAATGGAAATTAGAAAAAATCCAGAGAACATAATAATTTTTGCACATAATTGAGAAAAAAAGAATTAAAACAAAAACAAGTATAATGTGCGTGACTTAAAGAAATTTTGGAATATACCTAATTGTTTTTTAAGCCTGTTAATTTCATTTAATTACATTTTAATTAAGAGCAAAAATATTAAAAATTTATGCGCGTATATACCGGTATACCTTTGTCGTTGGATCAAAATAAATAAATTATTATTTATTATTTTTTTTAAATGTATATTAACTAGATTAATGTGGTAAAAGGACTTGAAGGTTTTATATATTAATTTTTTTGTTTTTATAATGTTTATAGATTTGTTTATATGATAACAATTAAAATAATTATCGTAAATATTTATCGTAAGATCAAGTTGACAAAAAAACAATAATTTTAAAATTAAGAGGTTCAGTTGTAAGATTTGCATCATAAGCTTTATTTGATGATTATGAATTTAATTGGCTTTAATTTTAACATGCAAGAAAATTGATCTACATATATTTTAAATATATTTAACATCATGTCGGTTTGAGCATCTTGTGTTATAGATTAATATCTTCATAATGTTGAGATAAAATTTAACTCAACAAATATATTAAAAAGATTTTCGAACGATTATTAAATTTTAAGAATAACAATTTTTGAACAATAAACTTATGTAGTTTTCTATTTTTTGTTGTTGATCTTTTTTAGAAGTTAATTTGACAATCAGTTGCTACTTTGCTAGTCTAGTTGCTAGACTGCTAGTCATCCGCGAAATTATCAAAATTTTGAATAGAACTTAAATGAAATAAAAATAAACTGGAAACTAGAAAAATTTAGCAAGGTCTTAAAGATAAATTTTTATTATGTTTTTCTAACAGCAATATAAAAAGTTGAATCTCTACATTTTACAAATTTTGCAATTTTCCAAAGTGCGATAACTTTTTAGAATTTAATTTTAACAACGATAAATAAGTTAAAAGTGCCGACGACGCATAAAAAGCTGTATGTGCTGGGTGCATATGGGCTCGCAAGCTACGGGTTGTAAATCGCTGGTCCAGTTCATAAAAGCTTAAAATATATTCTTTTTCTTTTTTGACATTGATATTTGAAAAACTAAAAGTTTTTTTTTATTAAATAACAAAAATTTTCTTTTGCATTGAAAATTATTGTATTTGTACCCTATGTATTATTATATTCTTTTTATGTTTTGCTAAAATAAAAAAAAAATAAAAAAAAGAAAACAGAAAAAAAGTTTTTAATAAAGAGTCTTTAAGCTCTTTAAGTGCCCTTGTCTAAAAATTGTATTCCCATTTTCTGTAAATACGTATTTTTATGCTCTTTGTAATATTTTATTAAAAAAAAAAAAAACTTTCATATATTCGTACAACATATATTAATGTATAGGTATGTTAATACAATAGTACAGGAGTGAATGAAAATCATTGAAAAAGTTTTTTTATTTTTTTTTTATTGTATAAGCATTGTTCTTAATAAAGGACCAAAAAAAAAAAAGACATAAAAATTATACTATGTATTTTATGTTTTAACATTTATATACTGCATATATACATACAAACATACATATTATTATTTATTGTCAAAGTACAAAAATAAGCAACGATTTTTTATACAGAAACATGTTGACAAGTGCATGCACTAATACAATTTTTTTTACAGCAACATCGTTTACATTATTATATGATAAAAGTATGAATTCTTTTTTTTTTTTGTATATTTTCTTTCAAAAACGAAATTTAGTTCATTTAAAATCTTTTTTTTATTCTCATTGGATATTTAACTTTTAACATGTTATCACTATAAATTTAAAAGTAAGACGGCAACCAAATTTTTAAAAAATGAATAAATTCTATTCAGGTATGCAATAATTTATTTAAATCTCGAAACAAAAAGGTTCCAACATAAAAATCTGGCCATTGCAGTGGATTATAGTTTTGAGTTCGTTTAAAGGATTTTATTGCATTGAATAGTTATATACATAAGTTTTGTTTGAAACCCTCGCGTTGTTCACCTATAACTGCCGAACTAGAAATCGTAGGAACTTAATTTTTGAAGTAAATTAAAGCTAACACTATTTCTCACGTTTATAATGGTAACAGAATTATTGTGAATGATTTTGTGAACGACTGAAAATTTGTACACAAATTCTAGCTCAAAGTGGGAATTGACAACACGACAAGTAGAGTTAACAAAATGATAACAGAGAATGATAGAAAATTAAAAAAAAAAAATGTTTAATGGAAATTTTTTAAATTTAAATACTTAAAAAATAATTCTTTCAATAAAAAATAATTTTTAAACTTTCTATAGAATAAAATGAATCGTTTTACCAATTTCAGATCCATTACCTCTAACATACATACCTACATTATAAAACAGAATTGAGGTTTTTAAGGTTTAAAAAGTATTTGCCACAATTTAAGGGTGTTAGTTAGTTATTCAAACCATCATATCATTATAATAATAAAAAGAAAAAAATACAAACATAATTACATAATATTCTAAAATCTTCTAAACCAAATTGAAAATTAAACTTTTTTTTCAGTCTGCATAACGAAAAAAACATATGTATGTAAAATTTTTTTTTTTTTCCCAGATTACAATAATGAGAATATATTACATGACAATATGTGTAAATATATGAAATAATAATATGTTATATATGTATTTGCATATATAAGAAAATGAAATCCGATTTTAATGGCTTAGAAAAATTATACACATCTGTATAGATTATAAAATGAATAAAAATTGAAAATTAATCTTTTAAAAAAGTTTTGCAATAAAATTTTTTTTTGGAATTGATTTTTTATAAGAATTAATAATAAAAAAAAAATAAAAAGAAATGCATTTGTTCAAATTAGAGTTTTTATTTTTTTTTTTTTTAAAAGTTATTGAAATTATAGTAAAATAATAAAGAAATTTTCAGCTCAGTTAAATGCAATGGAATAATATTATTTAAGTTATAAGTATATTATAATATAATATAGAAAAGTAATAAAATTTTGTGTCTTTGATATTCACTGAATTCTAGGTTTTTCACTTCAATCGATGGTTCTATGAAAATTAACTATAGTTTTTTCTCTATTAAACATTATAAAAAAAAACACTATAACAAAATATTTCAAGTTGAATATCTGAATATAAGAGTATAAGTTATTTTTCCTTTCTAATCTTATAAAAGTAATCCATTATAGAGTGTACAAGAGTATACAGAAATAATATCTACTGCAGCTGTATGTTTTTCATCGAATTTACATGATTTAAATTAAGAATTCTTTTGCTTATCGAATTGCAACTATTTCTGTTTAGATTTATAGATATAGTAACTTAAATAATATATTACATAAATTTAAAATTTCATTTTACCAGCTTGAGTAGCTGAATGAAAGCGTAAAGCAGGTAGTAGATATATAGAGTTAAACATAAACTGCTTAACGAATACAAAAATTCTACAGAAAGTATGAATTTGAATGTATAGTAAAAAAAATGTTTTGTTTTATAATTTCTAACAATAAAACCTCCCATTTTCCAATAACGCAATATTAATCGATCGACATATTGGAGAGCTCACTGTGTTATTTATTATAAAACACCTTCTTAGACTTTTATAATAGAAATTGGAAATGTTTTTTTTTTGTAACTTAACTTGTTAGAATAACAATACAAAACAAAAATTGTGGAAGCTTAAATTTATATAAAGTTTAGAATTTCTTAAGAATACATGTTGTGATAAGTATAAAATATATATGTATATATATACAATAATATAGAATTGATTTATTTCTTTCCTTTTTGGATTTTAAATTATGTGATTTTCATTTACAGAACGTGCACAATCGCAAAACGTGAAAATCTTTTTTTTCATAAAAAATTAATTTATAAAATTTTTATTTTATTTTTTTTTGTATAACTTTTTCTTTGAAAGAAAAATATTTATGTATGAATGTAATGTTTGTAAGACTTAAAGATAAATTAAGAAAATTGTATGAAAACTTTTTTCGACAATTTAATGACTTTATTAAAGTATGTACAATTCTTACATGTGAATTCTATTTTGATTTTATTTAACAAAAAAATTTTCTCCATGGTCTGTTTTTAGCCGGTTTTCTTTTACCAATGAAAAAACGGAGTAGATGTTTTTATTAAATGTCTGTCGTTTTCCATCTGTCATCCACTAAAACGGTTATAACTAATAGAATATTCCAAATCGATCTTGTGTTTGATTAGATTCTATGATTATAGGTTTGAGAGTTACAGTATATGACTTAATGATATTGGTAGATGTAATCGTGACTGTAATCGTGACTAAGATATCCTAAATTAAATTGCTTTAAATCGAAATGTAAATAAACAGAAAATAGAAAATAAAAATTCAAAAGGAACTATTTCTTAAATCTTAAGATTTTTATTTTCTAGAATTGAAAAATGAAATGTTCTGGCAGTGATGGTAGATAGAAAACCATTAAAAACTATAGTTAAACTTTAATTATTTTAGTTGATTGGTCTTGGCGAACAAAGAGAAATTTCAATTACCTTTTTTTGGGTAAATTCATTTTTAACTACTTAGTTGCATATTTTTAACATAATCCAATTAACTTAAGTATAAGAAAAAAAAAATTATTATTTAATTATTAATTAATATTAGGTCAAAAAATAGCATTGCAGGTGATGCAAAATGCATAATGTGACATACATTTATGTAAGTGTCGTGTAAATCAGATATAATTGCCAAGTTGGAGTATCCAGTTTATTATTATTTTCAACTACACAAATTATTATCACACTTTTATTTTACTGATATTATAATATTTATTTATAATAAATATGAATTTTTATTTTAAAATTTTTAAATAAAATATTATTTCTTATTCTTTTCTTAGTTAAAAAACATATAAGTATATATGCAAATTTTTTGAAGTCGTATTTTATGAATATTTTCAGATAACAACAATAATGTTTGGGAATAAGCAGCATAATTGAATGAAGTAGATAAAAATATAGTATAATTTAGAAAAATAAATGAAATTTTATAAAATAGTTGTGTAACAATGAAATTATATAAATATAGTTCAACAACAAACTTCTATATGGTCCTAAAATTATGATATTGCAGTATTGTTTCAATTTGAAGCAATTAAAATTTGACATTTTACTTAAATAAAATTATAATAATTATAAGGAGTTTTCATTGAATTTAAAGAAAGTTAAAAAAAATTGTAGCAATTAAAAATCAAAGAAAACCTCATAATATTATTCAAATTATATTTTTTATTTTAAACGGGTACTTCTAGTGGCATATACATATATGTATAATTTTTGAGCCCTGTAATTAAAAGCTAACAAAAGGATATAACGATCATATTACCCTGGCAATTGTTCGTCACAAGTATGTAAACGAAAAAAATTAAATTCCAAAACTAGTATGAATATTTTTACATAATAGCAGCAGTGATGCCATTTGGTTTTTTTGAAAAGTGCCAGTTTAGCACCTTTAGCACTTTTTTTCTCCCCTTTAAAAGTGCTAAGCATTTTTTTTTTATTGTTGGTTCTAAAAAAAGTGCTAAATGAAAATAAACGTCAATAAAGCAATAAATGTTAATAAAAACAGCGGGTAAAAAGTAAAACCCATCAAAAATATTACCCATGCAAAAAATACCGAAGCATTAGACAGATGACTAATCATCAGTCTAAAAAGGCATTCAAATCAGATATTTGATATAACATGACATATCAGTATCACTGACAAAATAAAAGAAACTCGAAATCTTAAAATGTGCTAAAAAAGTGCTATTTAAGAGAAAAGTGCTAAACTAGCACCTAGCACTTTTTTGAAAAAAAAAATAAAGTGCTAGGGCGAAAAAAAAGTGCTAAATCTAGCACAAAAAGTGCTAAAATGGCAACTATGAATACCAGTTTGATTTATATATTATTGCTTTGCATATATATATTATGGTTGACTTGCATAACAATGTTAATATCAATACATAAGAATTGGCAAAAAAATTATTTGAATTTATAATAATAATTAAAATAATTCAATATAGTAATTTGATTGCATTTTGAGTATCTTATCATTTTGATATGTTTCGCTGATTTTATATACTGCATTGTTTATAACCATTAGCTCAGTTTCCCAATGTGATGCTGCACATTAATACTTCTTGTTTACAATTTACTATTTTTATTTTTGTTTATTTTATTAATATATACATGTAGATATTTATAGTTAGATTCATAGTTACATCACTCATATAATTCTATCCTTTTGAAAATACATATAAGATTCCCTTTGGCAGTCTATAAAGCTGTGAAAGTTTCTAGGGTAAAACATTATACATGATTGCACTTTTATTACTTTTGAATTTCATATATAATTTCGAAATTTCCTTAGGGAAATAACCATAAAAAAAATTTTTCAGCTGTAAAATAAATAAAACAATACATAATAGTGATATATGCATAACAAAATATGTATTACTTAAACTGTAAAAAAAAAATATGAAAAACTATACTTAAACTACATTGAATTACCAAGGATATTATTTGACATGTATTAGTTTTATAGTATGTAATAATAAAGTAATAAAACAGGATCAGACGTTACATATCCCCTTGTAAAACCCATGCTTTATAAATTAATTTAAATAATTTTCATTATTATTATTACAAAAAAAATTTAAAGATTTGTGTTTCTGTAAAAACCTCAAGTACCTACTATACATCCTAATAATTAACAAGACCACAATTTCCAATTGAGGACAAACAAATTTTGAATGTAACAGACAAGAATCTATCTATTTCAACTGATGTTTAGAAGAGTTAAAGCTGATGGTTAATAAAGTTATTATTAAAAAGTTTTTTATGTATTTTATCTATATCTCTTTTTAGTCCTCTTACATCCAACATTTTTAAAAAACATTCGAAATAAGATCAGTCCCTAATGGATAGGCAGCGTGAAATGTATTGGTTTTGCTGCTTAAAAATTTAATTAATTAATTTTAACTAAATTATAGTAAAGTTGTGGATCAAAAATTATTGGTACTAGCTTTGTCAGGTAAAATTTTGATCGGCGACCTTAGACATATTATAAATATAAAGCAAATAAAGAAACATAAACCTTGTTATCAGTTAGTTGTTCTAAAAGATAAGATTGGCAAAATTAAAACCATCCTTTATCATCTTTATCATTTATTTCAAAATCAAAAGTAATTCGAATAATAAAAAGTCTTGATGAAAATAATATCTGGAAATTTAATATTAATACTTTAGATTTTAGAAGAAATAAAAACAGATTTTTTCACTTTGATTCAAGTTTTTAATAAATTATTTTAAGTAGGTATTTTTAAACTGATTTATTCAAATCAAAATAAAATCATAAAATAGGAAGGATATAATATTATAAAGATAAACATTTTTATGATGAAAATAAATTAAATAGCCTGAACTTTTGCATTTGCATTTCCATATAAATTCGTTGGGTCTCTGATTTTATTATAATTTTAAAGTAACTTTATTTCTTTTGAAAAACATTTGAAAGACATTTACATGTTTGTCCTAATTTTTGGAAGAAATCCGTAATCAAACATGTCAGAAACATTTCGTTAGCTTTCTGAAAATGAAGCTTGTGAAATTAGTATCTATGTTTGTCTCCAAGGTAATAAAATATGTTAAGAGTTAATGAGTTCATTAAAAATTTAAAATACGGAACATATAAAAATATTTAAATTATGTTATAAATTTTATGTTTTAAATTAAAAAACAAAAAGCATAAAAGCTGCTGAATTTTAGAAGTTATTGAATGAATAAAATCAGTTTTTATTGCATTTTTGTACTTCCGATTTCTGGCTGGCAGGAATTACGTATATTTATTGCGTGAGATTATATGGTTGTTTAAAAAATAAAATAAAATATGTAAATAATTTTATTTTAACTATAAAATTTAAATAATTTTAAATAAAGTTCATGTTTACCAGCCATTTAATATTATTTTAAATAAATTTTTAGTTTTTCAATTTATAAAAAAAAAACTTTATGTATGATTTGAAATAAGCTTATTTTCTTTTTTTTTGTATAGGGTATTGAAAATGTGTTCAGCCCCTGGCTGTGATCAAGGTATCTTAAAAGTAAAGTATATCTTAAATGGAAATATTTAAAACGGACATTCATTCTTCATTTACGAGATACTGTTTTATATTGTTAATAAAAAAAAGAATTTATTTCAGTTTCATTTTATCATAATCTTTTCTTCGAAATTTGGAAATTATTTAGAATTCGAAAAATTTGTTTTTAATTTCTTTCAGTTTTACTATAATTCTAAATATTTATTATTATTTATTATTTACCATCTTTAGGTAAATTCAATTGTTGGAAATAGAGACAAGTATTTTAAAATTAAACTAATTTTCTTAATTGATATATATTAATTTTTCCTTCTACTGTAATTTAAGTTGGTTGAAAATATTTTAAATATTTTTACTTGTTATATTATTATTGGATATTGTTAAAAATTTTTCTGGTTATCTTCAAGAAGTATATACATCATATCACATACACATAAATTTTATTTATCCGTATATCATAATTTAACAAATTTTAATTATTATTATTCAATAAATAATAATTTTAATAACAAATAATAATATTTATTGTACGTATCATAAGAAAGAAAATAATTTTATACAATAGAATGTAGACAATATTCATTTATAATTTCTATTATATACATATAATGTTATATATTGTTTCATTAAACAACATGAATATTATATAGAAAAATAAAAATTACTCAAACTTTTTGTTTAATACAATATATTATAAATATATAAGTAATATAATATGTATATATAAACATGTATATATACAATTTAATAGTATTCCAGTTCTTGATAATGTATTTTTGTGTATTACTTGTATATAATGTTTACACACAATATATGCTACATAAGTATATATTTTATGTTACGTATATACATAGATAGTATATAATATGAATTTGACAATATACAAAAAAAAAAGTTTATTTTATTTTTTTTGTAGAATAACATAATTGCATCTTGACATGATTGCAATTGACACCTAAAAAATAAATAAAATATATAGTATACTATATCTTGACAACCCTTCAACTAGATTTTTTGTTTTCGTACAAGTTTTGATATGAAAAGAAAATTTTGTAATAATAATTTTTTATTTTTTTTATTTTTATTATAATGTTTCATTGCTTTGATAAATAAATAGTATTTCAAATTTCGAAAACTTAACAATATCAGATAAGTATTACAAATTAGAATATGAATTTATGATAGTTTTATGTTATGAAAATGTATCTATCTAGGATAAGGAACATTTTTAAAAAACACATTTTATTATATTGATATTGTTGTTAATTAAGAATTATGTTTCAGTCTTATACACACTTCTTCAGTTTAAATTTAAGCCATATACTTGGTGAAATAGTTAGATTAATATTTATATCGTTTATATAGAGTTTTAATTGTTTGGTCGGTTGACAGAAGTTTTTTCCCATCGATGGAACCTAAGAAATATAAGCTATGAATATAAAATGTTGAAATGTTATTTTATTTTGACGTACGTTCATATTTCTAACAAGTACGGATTGCATCTGCTTTTCTAATGTTCAAATATGATGCATTTCGTATTATTGGGATTTTATTTTACACTTCTTTTTTTTTTTCGTTAAGATCTAGTGAAGTTTGTCTGCGTTTTAATGTTTTCAACATAATATTCCAGCTTTCATTTTGGGAAAAACTTTTTTTTTATAATTTTAAATGAAATTTTTTTTTTTCATATTTCATTTCTTTCTTCTCATAATATATATGTACATTTTATAATATTAATTTTTCTTTTATAAATTGAACTAAATGAATTTTAGAATCTGGAATGAAAAACATTATTAAATAAATGAGTAGAGAGGCATTTGAGAAAATGAAAAATATTTACTTATTGAAACATTTTCAGTTTTCTTTTTGATTTCGTATTATTTTCTTGGTTGTCATTTTAAAACAAACCAAAAACAAAATTAAAATGACATACTTTTGAATTTAAAATTAAAATTAAAAAAAAAAAAAAAAACAAAAAAACAAAAGAAATGAAATTCTTTTATTATGTTTTAACTTTTTAATAATGTTTTATATTCATTTTACAGGACTTTTATTATATAAGGCTACAGCTGTAGGCGAATTTTTAATTAAATACCAATTTATTATTATTTTAATAAATTAATAAAAAAATATGAATGGATTTATGAAAAAAAATATTATATGATCAGAATCTTCAATATTACGAATTTAAGTTAATTTATAGTTTTAAGATAGCTTGGTCACAATTTAGGTTTTAACCTTTCAAAGGTGCAGAAACGAAATTCACTGAAAATGAAAAGGTTCGGAGACGAAATTTTGATGGGGTAGATCACCTGAATTAAAATTTTATATATGAACTGTGATTATCAAATTCTTAACATTTGAGATTTATGGCCATATATTTCTCTTTTATAAACAATTTGATTTGTTTTTATTCAAAAAAATTTTATTATTGTGAATTTTTTTGCAATAATATTTTTCAATAAATAATATTTCATTAACAAAACTGATTTGATTTATTATCCATTTTTGGTTATCGAATTACATTATTTAGGCAAACTGATAAAAATATAGTTAAGTAAATGATGTGCCAACAATTTTTTATTATATTGAATTTTATTGCTTGGAAAAGCTATTCGGGTATTATTATCAACATAAATAATAATGCAACTTCATTTATATAAAATTACATTTAGATTATATTTGAATCTAAATTAAAAATATGATGAATATTTCTATTAATTATTTTTATATTGTGTTTTTTTGTTTCAAATAATTGGAATACACATAATATATGGACTAAAGAATTATTGTTACTCATTTGCACAAAATAATGTTAAATTTACTAAAAGTTTAATTAGGTATTTATTACAATTTTTTTTTTATAATTAATTCTTATTTACATTATATACATTAAACAATTTATAATTTATTATCAAAATCAAAAATTAATACAATTGTAATAATTATAATGAATATAGAGTACGATTAAGTGATGTTATATTATTGTTATCATTAAACAGCAGATATTAATTACATATTGCATTCCACTTGTCGACTGACTCAACAAAAATGTTTTTGCCTGATGAAAATTAGTCAATACGGATATATTAAAAATTAATTCGAGCTTCATGGAGTATAATTATTAAGTATTATCATTATCCCAGAGGATTTTTTGCCGTCAAACAAAGTATCAAGATTTTACTCTTGAAACCGTAATGCTGCTGATGTGTTTCAGTTTTCTCATTTAGTTGAGACTCAATTAGTTTTTCATTTTTAAATTATATACTTATAATTTCATTTAATTTTCCAAAAATGACTACTTAATAAACTAAAACAAAAAACATTTTAGTAGATTCTTCCATACAATTTTTTTAATCAATAATAATATTTTCTCTTTTATTGTATGTTCTTGTATTTATTTCTATTAAATTATAAGTTCTTATAATATTGAATTCAATTTGCAGGGAATATTATCACTTTTCTAAAAATATAAAATCATAAAAACCATAAAATACACTCTAAGAAAAATGAAGGTGTTAGTTGATAATTATAAATTAGAAATAGTTACATTTATTTCAATAATTTATTTAAAATAAAATATTCTTTTAATGACTTAGATATAACCATAGATTAAGAATACAGAAAGATTGGAAGCTTCATACAACATTTTTTCAGTTTTTTTTGGTATTTTTATGTGAAGGTGTTAGTAAAACTAAATAAAATTCTTTTCATATATTGATAATTATCACGTATTTTATTTTGTTTTACTAACACATTCACATAAAAACACCAAAAATAATGTCGTATGAAGCTAACAATCTTTCTGTATTCTTAATCTATGATATAACTAAGATTTTTATTGTCAAGCTACTTATATTTTTCTTTTGACAATGTTTTGTACAAAATTAATTAAAATTAAACATCTAATTAAATCTTCATCTTGAACGCAGTATTCAGTATAAGAAAATTTTATAACTATCACTCAATAACCATACTATCGCTATTATTTCTGTTCATAAGTAATAATGTTTTTTATGGTGGAAATAAAACTGCAGAAAAGAACTCAACTTTTTTGTTTGAGGCTAGAAAACAAATCGTCGATTTTTTCAAATAGAATTTAATTATAAATCAATAAAATTATTTAAGGCGCCTTTGAACTCACTTAACTTAAACATTGTAAATTAAACAAAAATTTAACTTAAAATTTTTTTTGTGTGTAAGAAATTATATAACTTTATGAATTATCAACAGTTTGTAGTAGCTAATATGAAAAGTAAAATACGTGTTTTCATTTGTCCGAAATTTAATATCTAAAAACCATTTATCACAAAAAATACAAAGTGGCAAAATATAAGTTTCAAAATAAATTCATTTCAGATATATAGAACAATTTATATAAAAGTTATTGGTATTTTCTACGCCAAAAATTTTAACAATAAAACTTTATAGTAGCAATAATTTGCTTCATATACGTGCCTTACGCAAACTTTTAAGTTGCCTATAAATTCTTATTCGGATAAAGTCAACAACATCATTTGTTAAAAAAAACAATGTATATATATGTGAAAAAGGATGGAATTTCCTGGCAACTAATCAAATTCTTAGCAAAGTTCAATAAAAATCAACCTATTACATATATTATGAACGAAACTATATAAATTCATGGATCGAAACAAAAAAAAAACACAAAATTTAGTTTCGTTAAATAATAAATTTAGGAAGGTTATTACGGGTACAGGATTCAATTATTTATTCTATCTACTGTGAATGGGGAATATCGTTTTTTGCAAAAAATAAATATAAATAAAAAAGTCTATATAATCATATTTTTTCTTCTTTTAAGGTACTTAAGAATGAACTGAGCCACCTTTTATATACACTTATCCGTTAATCTTTTACTAAATTTTAAACTCCAATCTGGTGGTGAAATTGGAATTGTTAAATAAATTCTTTATTCTATGAAAAAAGAATACGATAAACTTTTATAAAAACAAACAATTTCAAACAATTTTCGAAAAATTTCATGATTAAAAAAAGAATTATTATCCTTTATGTTAGTAAAATTTACAAAGAAAAACGTACTAGAAAAATAATAAAATTCATGCTTAAAATTAAAAACCTCTTCGAAGAAATACAATTTACTTTTCGCAAAACAACGACATCAGACATCACGTTCAATTTAATTTCAACTAAAGGAATATATACCAAAAGGGTTTAAACATAATTTTTTTCATTTAAAATGTATGACGAAACTTATTGTGTTGGTTAGATATATATAAGTCGATTAGAGGAATGAATTCCATGGATTCGAACTGGTATTGATATTCGATTAAAATTATTCTATTTGTATATTATTTTATATAGGTGTGACTAAATGTATTCAAGGAACCTAAGAAATATGTTTTGCTCTTGGTAAAGTGTCTCGAAATGTTTAAAACGGCCCTCGTACTATGATGTAATATTTACAAATTCAGGTTAAATGAAAAATAGAGACTTAATAAACATAAATATATATTTAAATACCCTATTATTGTCTATCATTATAAGTTATTGCATGTAAATATTATTATGCATTAAGATTATATGTTTCCATAATCTTTCATATACATTTTCCCACATTTTCCCATTATGTACATCATATAATAAGAATGTATAATATATGTTTTATGTAACAATGAACGAATTAAAAAAGTTCAATTGTATCTTGTATGTCTCTAAAAAAAAAATAAAAGTAATAAAATAATTGTAACATATTTAAAAAAGATATGTTTGTGAATTAAAATGCAAATTAAATTAAACTTTTATTCTTTTACAAGATATATAACAAATAATTAAGCAACTTTTCTCCTTATTAAAATTTTACTTATCTCTGTTTCAATGTCATTAGATCTAAAATAAGCCATTTGTGTTTTAATTTAAATTTACGCAAAGTTAATTTTCAAAAGTTAATATATATATAGGCTTTGTGAAGTTAGATATTAATTAGCATAATAGAATAAATTAAACAGCCAATGCTTGAAAGATGTGTCAAAATTTATGTATCTCAATTTTTTTTTTTTTTACTTAATGTCTAGTTACATAAATACATAGGGTGCGGGATGTTTAAAATAAAAATTATTTTAATTTATTTCAAAAATATCCAATCATCACATATTTCAAATAAAGAGATTCCGCACTAGGTATTTGTCTCAATATGATTTATAATCTGATACTTAAATAAAAAAATTTAAATATTCATTCACAAATACATCTTCCAAAAAAATTTTTTTGAATTTATTAACAAATTAAAATTGCAAACATTTTTGAAAATATTCACAAATCTTTCAAACAATTTTGGTGCGATAATTACAAATAAAAAAAAATAGATTCATGATTTTCGTAGAGCTCATAGTGTGTCTGAAACACGAAGTATGAAAAATATACTTTATATTATTGTCATTAGAGTGCTTCATTTATTTTTCGCATCTCACAAGGACATCGTCGCTCTGCATTTAAAAACATATTATTTCTCCTTTAATTATTTAAACTTTATTTCGTTTTACACCCTGTAGTTTATTAATTATATAACTTTTTCTTTCTTCACGCTTAACATTTTATGACTTAACAAGTATGTTTTTTTTTATGAAAACTTGAAGGCAGTGTTTAAAATTAGCCTCGCGAATATCTCAGTTTATGATATTTTTCTTTAGAATTGGAATTCCCAAAAGAAAATATAAAAAAAAAACAGGGAAGAAAATAGTTTGTAGCTGACAGGTCCTATTGTTATCAATATCATTATCATAGGTGGCTTGTAATCGCACTTTTGTTTACCCTAACTTGTTTGTTACCTAATTCGATGGAGTAAGAAATTTCTTTAACATGCGATCTTGAAAATGAAAATATATTTTGGTGTAGCAACTAATTTTGTACAGAGTATATAAATTAAACACATTTTTCTTTTATTTCATTTATGTGTTTTTTGGAGCTTAGCACTCAAAAAAGTTCGTACATGCAGCTTTGTAGCTTAGTATATAAAATTTTATGAAATGAATAAAACCGGAAAAATATAAATTAAATCTTGTTATTTTTTTTTCTTTTGGTTTACTTTATGGTCTGAAAAATAACCATGTTCTCTCTATTCTGTTGTTAAAAAATTGATTTAAATTTTCTTTTGTGTTAAGATTTTTATGCTTTTAAATGGAGAGCAATTTTCCACAGGGAAGTATTCTTTCATTCAAAAAAAAAAAAAACTTTCTGAAATTAATGAATCATGGTTTGTTTCTCCGTATATGTTCCGCTTAACATGTTTTTTTTTATCTGTGAAATAAATTTTGCAATAATTCATAATGACTGCCGTTCAATTTTATAACAATAATATATGGTTCGAGGAGACTATTACAGAAACTAGTAAGGAGATTTCAGGCACAAGAAATTAATAGAACACGATTTGTTTAATCTTTATTTGTAGTTAGGAGCAGCCCGTTAAACGAAGTGTGTTTATCTAATTTTTCTAACCAATAGTTGAATAGGAATGAATGTACTTTTATGTTGATATTATGATGAAATCTCTTTAAAAATCATTTCAGATTTATTTCGTCTCGAACAAAATCATTTCCAATTCGTTGCTGTAGTTTTCATAGAATAAGTATGAAATATTTAAACTTAGTAAAGAGATTTTCATAAACTGTCCACTCAAATGGTACAGTAGATAAAATTAAACTTCAATTTGAAATATAGATAGTCTATGTTATATTGGTATTCTTCCTAAGATTTCTGAAACCAATATTACTTTTGATTTGTGATCTTAAAAATAAGTACAACACTTAAAGAAAAAACGAATTTTGTTTTTTAATTTGTGGTTATGGAAATAGAGTTTTTTTTTAACCATAAGGAAATAGTTATTTTACAAATAATTAGTTTTTTTTTATTTTTTTTTCTAATTATTTGTTTTGTATAATAACTATTTCGATGGTTAAAAACAAACTATTTCCATAACCGCAAATTAAAAAAAACAAACAAAAAAATTGATGATCTGAAACAGTTTTTTTTTTTCTGTGTTATTGTAACGTATATTTAAAAGTATACAAATTTTCAATTATTTTTCCCAATAGATTTAACCTTTATATTAAATAAATATTAATTAATTTACATAATTTATTACATATATAATTTATTTACATATGTGTATAGCAATATTGTTTTTGAGATTATTATACATAGTACAAAAATCTTACACAAAGGATGGTATTTTTATTGTAAAAGCATTAATTACAAAACTTTCATGTAATGTAAAATTTGCAAAAAAAAAATTATATATATAAGACGATGCCGGTCTTTGTAGTTAATGAATAAATATGTACATTTTGCAGAAGAAACAATTTGCCATGATAATTTCATACAAAAAATTAAAGATATGTTTATTCCATTTGAAAAATATATTTCTATAATGAACATAATATGTACGTTATGTATATAATTATGTTCGTTATATATGGAACATTTACTCTATATTTTCTTATTGTTTGTTTGTTTGTTTCTTTTTTTTTTTTTTGATAAATCACATAAGGGAAATTAAAATTACTACTTCAGTTTCTTTACATTATTATATATATTAAAAAACTTTTAGTGTTGTAAGCATTTGCAGATTCAAATGATATTTTGTTATCCATTTTAATTTATAGCACCAGCATTAAAAGTAAAAACATAAATAAATCAGAGATTTTAATTGAAATTCTATTCAGACCGGTTTTGCTCTTTCGTTCATTATTATATCTTTCTTTTTTAATTCCGGTTACATTTCGGTTTCAAGTCGTAATTTTTTCGTTCTGTTGCAGTTCAAAATTAAACTTTTTTTTTATGATTTAATAAATAAAATATATTTTTTATTGTTCCTAAAAAATTTTCGAAATCTCGTTTACTTTCATCCAAGCTAAAGAATGCTATTTTTTAAGTCCGAACTCTGGAGTAAAAAGTTCTCAATCGTTTAAGAGTTTGTTTCTAAAAAATATTTTATATACATAACTCAAGATGCTGAAAAACCCAGCATATTTCATTTATGAGATATTCTGGGCTTTTTGCGGCTTAAATTTTGGTTCGGTTCCAGTTTAAGTCTCTGTTGAAATATATTAATGAATTAATTTAGCAATTAAAATAATCCTAATGTACCAAATAAATTTATTTTTTACAATTTTACTACAAGTATTTCATGTTTTTAATATTTATTCTGGTAGTATCAATATTATTCTATATAATTAGATAGTATATTATATCTACGATTATTTTTATACTAAATATTGTATAATTCGTATAACAAATTACCAAATACAAGTGCTTCAAATAATTTCAAAAATTTGAGTTCATAAAACAAAATCAAATATTACATATCCCAAAGGGTTTTTAAAATAAAGAATATACAATGTGAAATTTAAAATATCTATATAATAAATCAATAAGAATAAATGTTTATTTAATTTATTTTTGACATTTACATGATGAGCTATAGTAAACTTTAGCTGTTATGTCAAATTAGTACAATAATTGATAATTCAATTTTGAGTTTTTTGTCTAGTTTTAAAAGAAAGAACAGATACTCAATTCATCAGAGTAAATCGTTATATACCTAATACATATTTTATTTTTAATTTGAAGAATATACAAAAACAGACTTAATATTTTAACTTTATTTTTATTTTTATTGTTTATAGCAGAGATATGATGTCCTTAATATTTAGCTCCAACATCTGTCAATATTTTACAGATTTAATTATAAATAAAATATAATGTATTATATGTATAGAACTAATAATATAAAATATACTTAATAGTTATCACTTATCACTTAATATTTGATTAATTACATTTCAAAAACCACATATATTAAGTCTTAAGAAAGGATAATGAATAAATTAATTTCAAAAGACTTTTCAGCTTTGTATCCATAATTTTTATTTCATCAATTTTAAAAGGTTTATATACATTGAAAAATTATTTTTATAATTTTCTATAACTTGAATTTATTTAACTTTAATTTTAAACATATAACATTTATTGTTCCCCTGACCTTTAATCATTGTATATCAAAATGAAGTTTTATTTTCCATTTGACATCATTTTGAACTTTTGCATTAAATTTTATTATTGGTTTATCGTTTCGATTTTCATTTTATTTTTCATTTTATTTGTAGAAAAAAAAAATTAAATAAAACAAATTATTTTACACCTAAATTATGTTAGACAACCTACACTTGGAAACAAAAGTCTACGTACATAGTATCGTTATGCAGTTGAAAACAGTTTTCACAATTATTTTGCTTCCTTCTGAATTTATTACCACATTATGTCTTAAATAATTTATTAATTATTACAAATAAAGAGAGCGTTCTTAGAATAATGTTTGTAGCTTCAGTTCAGTTTTAAAAATGCAAATAAATTTAATAGGAAAAGAATTGTTGAAATGTTTAAAGTTTTATGGCTCTTCTATTATAGTATGTAGGAGTATAGTATTATTATATCTGTTATTATCCCAAAATTGTGCAAATTCTTTGAGTATCGTAGTAGTATTTTTCAGAATTTAACACTTTAAATAATATTTATACAATATTTTAATTTTAACATTATACGAGAGAATAACGAGATTGCAAACATTTACATTTTTCAGAACTATAATAAGATTACGAAATAGTTTTCAAGTATCAAGCTTTTATCTTGATTCATAGATTATTTTTATATATTTATCTATATATGTTTATATATATATATTAATGCGAATTAATTATTATTAATTTTATGTAGCCTTAATATTTTAAATAAATACACATATTTAATTTTTTTAATTATTAATTTCAAGATTTATATCCTGGCAAAAATAAGAGTTTTTAATAATATAAGTAATTTAAAATCTGAAAAAAAAAAAATTCAAATATTTCATTTTTGTTAAATCGATTCACAAAAATTTATTTTTGAGACATCTTTTTTTTTTTTTTTTAATTTTCCAATTTCCCATAGCGAGAAAAACAAAAAACAACCATAGAAAAGCTTTTTATTTAATTTTAATTTAAAAAAAAAAAATTAATTCTCCAGGAAAGAAAAACTCTAAAGCTTTTTTTTGAAGAAATAAAAGTTTTCTCTAAACTTTTATCCTAAAAGTTAACAAAAAAAAAAAAAAAATACATATCTAAAATTTTCAATGTATCCTTTTCCCATCCAGAGAATGAAAAAAAAAAAAAATTATAAACCTGACGTCAGTTGCTCACGGAAAATTAAATCGTTTAGAACTCGGTTTTACGGTTAAAGGATTTTTATTTTGAAATCTTTTATGGATTTATAAAACAAAAAAAAAAATAAATAAATAAATGTCAAAAAAAAAATATATAACAAGGTTTGGGTCTATATCCAATTTTCGAATGTATACATATAATTAAAATTATGTACATATATATAGTATAAAGGAATATAGTATTTTATACATAAAACCAAATATATAGTTCAGTTTCGTGCAAAATATAATATGTAGAAAAAAATTTTTTTTTATTTTTTTTTTCATTTAACTGACTTTTCTATGAAAGGAACAAATAAAAATTAAAGTAAAAATGAGACCAACAAATTTTTGTTTGAGATTTTTAAAGATGTAGAAATCTATATTATATACATATATCTATATTTTTTTTTTATATATATTTTTATGGTTTCTTCTTCCTTTTGGCGAGAAGTAGAACGTGAAATATTTGTTAAGAAAAAAAAAAAGATTTTTTTTTTTTTTATTTTTATGAAAATCTCTGTATAAAATGTGAAGAAAAAATAAAATAAAATATTTTTTTCACACATAATCAAAACGGTGTTAAAAAAAAAAACAAAACAAATTCGTGCGTGATTTCAGTTAACGAGAACGCGAAATAATAATTTTTATTTATTTATTTTTTTTTTTTAATACTTTAAAAATCCATTAATTTTATAGGATTTTGTTATTTGTTTTTGTTTTTTTTTGTTTTTTTTTTAAATATTTATATAAAAATGTAATAAAAATAAATAAATAAATAAAAAATGCAAAAAAAAAATTTTTATGAAAAATAATAACAATAAATTTTATGATTAATCACTAAGAAAAAGGAAAATAATAACAAAAATATAAACAAAAAAAAAATAAACAAAAAAATTTTATCTAATTAAGTTGTGAAATTTTTTTTTTTTTGAAGGCTTTCGACACAAAAAATTAAAAAGGATAATTATAATTTTTAATTTTTTTTTCTCTGGACTGCAAACTAAGAATTTTCATATTGGGGTAAAAAAACAAAAAAAAAATGCCTAATTCAGTAGATGACAAATTATATTGAAATGTTATTATTTTTGTAATTTTTTTTCCGTTTTTATACTAAAGCATGATTAAGACGTCCGACGTTAACGAAATTATGTTGAATAAAAATTAATTTTTCGCTGTGCAGATGTATGTATAACTTTTGACCTGATGATGACCGAAGATGGTTCAAAATAGGCTTAAAATTATCGTTTTTTAAAATTTTCAAAAGCTATTTACGGGAAACAAAATAAAAATAAATAAATAGTTAGTATTAAATTAACGCCACCTATCTATGATTCTAAGAAACTATGAATCGAATTTAATGATGACTATTTTCAGCAAGTTAATGCAAACAAATGTACTGTCTTTAAAATTAGCAATAATTTAGGTATTAGGAAAAAATGACTACCTAGAATTTTTTTATTTTTGAAAAAAGTAAATTGACGAAAAAAAAGTTTTTTCGTTTTCGTCGATGGTATAAACTGTGCTTAAAACATTTAATTTAAAAAAAAAAAAAAACATCCGAATTAGAAAATTATTCAAAAAATTTATTTAATTTCACAGAATATTTTAAAAATAATGAAATTCTTCGAAAAAATTAAAAATCATTGTTCCCCCAAGTCCACCAACCATGATAAAAGTTCGGTAGAACTCTGTATGTGGTTTATAATAATTATATATTATGGAAATATTATTGCTTGGAATAAGTAGATAAAAACCAAAATAAAATTAGGAAAAATAAAGCAAAATTTCAATGAAAATATTCTGTCAAATTAACCGCAAAGTGTTTCTCTTTGAATTGCCAATTAATTTTTAATTATTATTTATTTAATTAATTATTTATTATTACAACAAGAAAAAGAAGAAGAAAAATATGCTTAGAAAGTTGTCTACACCGAGCAAAAAACAGATAGCTTTAATTTCTGTATATTCCTTGTTATTAACGAGATTCTAATCTAAAACCCAATTCCAGAATTGATTATCACGTGTACATAAGCCAGACCGCACTGACAGTTTCTGTGTAAAACTACATACATATATTTAATGTTTTGCTCTGTCGATGCCTATCTTAGAAATATTTCAAATACGTAATATTTTAGAGATATTTTAATAATAAATATTAACAAAATTATTGATATTTTAAGAATTCCATATTTGCCACAAAAAAAAAAACGTAAAAAAATTCAATAATCCTTCTAAAAAATTAAAAAAAAAAAGTTTTAAATTCATTTCAATACAATCATTTTTTGATTATGAAATAGTTTATGTACAGATTTTCGATGGAAATTCGGTTCATATATATTATAAAATTTTCATTGGAAATTTAACTTTATCCAACGATACAACTTTCAAATAAATAAAAGAAAATACTATGTACCTAAAATCTAGACAATATTTTTGTGACCTTTGTGTGTTAACAGTATTTCCACCAAAAATAAGCACAAAAATTGTTTTTCAATTGTTTTATTATTATTGCTTCCCTCATAACTTTAAACTTTCACGAATAACATTTTTATCGCAAATATTTCTCCCAGTGGGGATATTCTGTATTTTTTTTTTCAATTTAATTTTAAATTTTGCTAAAGTTCTTTGGTGAAAGTTATTTCGTACCATGTATCTGCTGCATTTCCATATGTAAATATTATTTTTGAGAGAAAAATTAAATTAGATTATTTTTTTCAGTTTTTCATTTAAGTCAAATTTATTTTGTAACTAAATTTACTAAGAACTGTATCACTATACATTTTACACTTTAAAAAGCGAAGTTGGTATTGGCAACTCGCGCCATTGCACTTAATTATTTGCCAAATGCGAACAAGGCATTAGTAACGAGATGTTTTCGTAAAATTTCCTTGAATAGTTAGTTTTCTTCAATTATCACTTTATTTTTAATTTCTCATAGATTTATTTTGTATTTTATTATTATAAATAATATATAAGCAAAGAATAAAAGCATTCCCAGCTGTTTTTAAGTTCCTGCAAATATTATTTATTTATATCATTTTCATTCAATTAGTGTATAATTGTAATGTAAGAACTGGAATGTGTTCAAGAATTAATTGAATTTATTTTAAATGTTTCAATCAATTATTTTTAAATCAACTATACTTTTTTCTACTTACCATCTAATGTACAAAATTATAAGTAAAATAAAAGTAATAGAAAGATTTCAAGATTTCAAGCATGGTTTTCTACGAAAGAAATTGTTTAATTAATTGTTTGTTTTTCTCTCAGCCGGAATTTTACTTTATTTATTTTAACAAACTAAAAATTTAATGCGCAATATTTAATTATTATAATAAATATAAATTGATGTCAGTTAGTCTACTATCTACTACTGCTGCATAGAATTTAACTTAAGTTCAGTGATGTGTAATATCTTCATAATGACATTGGGATAAAATATTCAATTTTTAAAAATTATTTAATGAGAATTTATTTTATTGGAATTAAAAAAAAAATCTTAAGTAAAATATCAAGTATATTATATTATATATTCAATTCACTAGAACAAATCATATATTTAGTTTTGAATAATAGTCAACTTAACTTACTGATATATTCTAAAGGGCTTTATTTGTGCTTATATTGAAACCTGCTACACATTGTGCACATGTGAGAGCTTGAAGGATAAATGTTTAACAAAAATACAACTTAATGGATTTAGAACAAATAAAGATATATAAAGATGTTCTCAATTTTCTATGTTGTTATGGTTTAATATTTGTTATTAAACTATTTTTTCTTTATTTTGTTTTTTAAATTATACATTGACTTAGGGATACACTTTTCCTGGCCTAGCTATTATCTGTTAAAAATATAGTTAATAGTCTTAAAATATACATAACATGGGTACTTAAATAATATGAATTAAATAATTCAATATCAGAAAGGCATGTATTTCAATAATAAAATAATAATTTATGCAAATTTCGTCTGCTATTCTTTGAGAATTAAGTTTAGTCTCTTCAAAAAAAAAAAATTAAATCAACATAATATCATATTAGGTTTATCATTCGTGCATGGACAATATTAAAAAAAAATTTTTTAATATAATATACTTATAATATACTATTTTAATTAAATGTCTGTAATTCAATTGTGTCTATCCGATAAAAAATTTATTGTGAAATGACATGACTAAAGTCATGACTTAACTTAGTCTTTAGTTTCCGTGTTGTTATTATGTATAATAGTATTATGTATAATATTATATAATATTCACTGCAACTAAGCTAACTATGATTATATGTTTCATGTTAGTCAGTGTAATATATATGTATATCATATACTAATATAGTAACCTTTGTATATGACTTTATTTTCCTCTAAATTATTAAGAAGAAAAAAAAAATTCTTAATTTTTTTTTTTTATGTACGCTTTTGTCTGATTTTATTTTAATAAAAAAAAAGGATATTATTTTCCTTTTTTTGTTTTTCCTTTTTGTCGTATTTTTTTCTTCGTGTTCATTCTGAATTCTTTCATTAAGGATGTTATTTAATTAAATTAAACAATTAAAAGGAATTTAGTTTTCTTATTTATGTGTAAACAAAATTTATTTTCGTGTTTTGAAAATTTTTTCGGTTCAAAAAGCTAGAGGAGACATAAAATTAGGACATTTTGTTTGTATTTTAAGCTTTATCTGATTTAATTTTTTTTCTTCAAAGTAAATTTATTGCTGAATAAGTTTGAATGTACAAAATATTATATGAGTATAGATAGATATATTATTTTTCTTTAATTAACGCAAAGAGGAACAAAGACATTTTGAATAATAGTTTATTACCTAATTCAAATTCCCGGTTATGTTTTCTTTTAATTCAATTTATTTCAACAACATAAATTATATAATAAATAATAAGTTTTTATTTGTATATAATTTAAAAAAATTTTTCTTTTTAATAATTTGAAACTTTAAAACTATATTTTTTATTCATTAAATGTACCTGTGAATAAATATGTATATATTTAGAATTATAAACTTCTTCAGCAATTTATAAATTTTTGTTTAATAAGAAATAAAAGTTTAAAAGATTTCCGTAGAAAAAAAAAAATTGTTTCTTGTTAGAGGTGTACAAAACTTACTATGTAATAATACTATGTAATAGAGAAATTTAAGATTTAAAAATATTTTCCAAGAATTTTCATAATTTCAAAAAAATAAAAAAATAAAATAATGTTTGTTTTTCCATGAGATTTTCAAAGAATTCGACCTATTTTACAATATAATTTTAGTAAAAAAAACTATCTTTATCTTTAAATTGTATAATGAAGAAACATAAATTAAAAAAAAGAAATTTTTCAATCACGTTTTGCCAAATTAGTTGCTAGAAAAAAAAACTGTGAAGCATTGTCGCCAAAATTTGATAGAACAATATACAAGAATTTTCCATTGATTCTATGTAAAATTTATAATATTTGTACATACATTATACCATAGATTAAGAATACACATAGATTGTTAGCTTCATACAACATTATTTTTGGTATTTTTATGTGAATGTTTAGTAAAACAAAATAAAATACGTGATAATTATCAATGTATGAAAAGAATTTTATTTAGTTTTACTAACTAACACCTTCACATAAAAATACCAAAAATGCTGAAAAAAATTTTGTATGAAGCTATAAATCTTTGTGTATTCTTAATCTATGATTATACTTATAATTTTTTTTAATTTTTCCAAACTAAATATGAACTAATATACCTATTTATGTATTTATTATATATATTAAAATTAATATAAGTGCGTATAATGATTTAATTTACACTATGTTACACATTCGCAACAACTTTATTAAGTTTTCGAGCTTACGTAATTTAACTAAAACTTATAATTAGCTTGAAAAAAAAAATAGCATGTTAAAGTTTTAGGTTAAAATTTGCTTTTAAGTGGATGCCATTAAAATAATAATTCAGAAACTTAAATAATTTTATTTTGAAAATTTTTTGTATGTATATTTCTTTGTAATGCAGTCTTATATATCGATTTAAAATAATAATATTTGACATTACATACATATATTTTTTTACGAATATTTCTGAAGTGTTTAGGGTAAAAACATTTCAAATGAAATTTGACTAAACGTCAAGGAATGCAAGATAAAAAAAAATAAATAACTTGGATATACAAGTAAAATTTATAAGGATACATTATTGTGTAATACTATTAGTCTGTATAAGATAAATGTAAAATATGTACAAACATGCACAATATCCTTTTTCAATGAATTTTATTTGAATATGAAAAATTTTACCTTATTACATTATTTTTAAAAATGTAGTTTCCTGTAAACATTACTAATTGAAATATTCAAAGTAATGTATGTTCTTATATAAATTTGAATGCAAAGAAAGTAAAAATTAAATTAATTATTTTTAATTAGTATTTTTATTCCACCTAAGAACTAGTGCTGCAAAAGTGTTGTTATACTGAATCCAGCTCTACATTGATTTATTTGAGAAAATGTAAAACATTTATTCTCTCTTAAGTAAACAGTATTTTGAAATAACTACTAATTAGAGCATTAACATTTACATCTTTCATGTGACAGTGAAGAGTCTTTCATCAGATTTATTTTTTAAATTTAACGTAAGAAAATCAAACGTGCAATGGAATTTATATATAGAATATTAGATGAAGGGAAATTGTTGAAGCTACGATGAAAAATTACCGCCATTAAAAACAAGAAACATCTCTTATTAAAAATGTCAATGTCATTTATCTATATTTTATAATATGCATGTATTACAATATAATGCATACAATATGCAATTTTACAATGCGAATCTAAAGTGTTGCTCTTTATTCTTATGTGCTAAAGCAAAAAACTTTTTTTTTAATGTAGATGCTAAAAATTTAATAGTTTAGTACTGCTGAAAATGGTATTTAGTTTTTTTTTTCATATTTTCTTTCAGTTTAGTTTTTGTAATTTGCTCAAAGAAAAAATTTCACATTTTCCTTTCTCAGAAAGCTAAAACATGTGCACATATGGGTAAATTGTGCTGATTATAAAATAACAAAAAGCTGTATTACATTGAAATGCACAAAGTGCTTAAGGTTTCCTTTTCAGTTTTTCAATTTAGCTTAACGAATATTTTTACACCCTATATATATATATTATATTTTCTTCATATTTTTTCCAACAAAAAATTATTAAGTTATAAAGTCAAAACAATGTACACATTATATATTTATATATAGTTTAATTTTAATAAAAAGAAAGAAAAATTAAAATATTATGCTTTGTGTTGAGACCTTATAAGTAAATGTATAATACATTACGTATAAATGAAATATAACATTTAAAAACTTTCTTTTTTTTTCATTTAAAATGTAATAACTACTATAGAAGCGAATTATTTTAGGTTAATTTTTTGGATAATCAATATACCTAAAAGAGTCATGCTAAATTCATATTTGCGTGATATCACATTTTATTTTTCACATATTTATGTGCTACAAAAATCAAAACTAAAATAATTTTCTTTTCCATTAAATATATATATATTTTGTGAAATTCAAAAGAAAGGCTGACTAAGCGAGGCAATCACGTACCAATTAAATAAAAATTGTAAACTAAGTTGCAAAATAGTTTTTTGTATATATAGCATATATATACCTGTATATTTTTCCTTCGTTTCATATACAGGTACAATAAGTTTTTGTTTTATGAAATTATAATGTTTTTAGTCATAAAAGAGAAAGTATGAAACTTTTATTTAGATTTGTTTATGAGAATATAATTACAACACCCATAAATGCAATGTATCATGCCATTCCAATTGATTAATATGATTATATTGTCCAATTTATTGTATATTTTTCTTTTTGTTCAGAAGCATTATCTTTATATCAAAAATCAGGTTCAGACATTCTGTAGGATATTTTTCTTAGGACAAATTGTTTTTGTATGTATTATGTGAGTTTTTAGGTATATATTTATGTATAAAGTGAATATAATTTACGTATATTGTTTGGTAATTTAAGTGTACTGTTTTTAGGTTAATTAATTGGTATATTGAAAACCAAATTAATTTAAAATTTTTCATGGACTAGGACTAGGACTTCAATTCACTTTTCAATGAAATTATTTGATAGAAAATATTCCCAAAATTGTAAAAATAAATTATGTCTGCATAACTTTCAAAACAGGACCAAAAATATTGATTTGAGTGAAATGAGAAAAATATTTTATAATTACATCCGTTATGAAGATAAAATCAATTTTTTTTTTTTTTAAATACGTTTTGATAGTCAAATGATAACATAAGCAGAAAATATAGACCTTTTTTTTTGTTATTAATATACCAACTAACATAAATTTTGTATTGCCCATTTTATTGAATAGCTGTACTATAGTTTTATAAAATTTCAACAATATTTTATCCTTTTCTAAAAAGCAGAACAAATAAATACAAAATCATTATTATGTGTAGAACATGGCAAAAAACATTTTCGTTTTTTTTTTTTTTTTAATTTTCCAATAAAAATGATGATTATTTATTTACAAAAAAAATAAATTTTAATTGGGTGTATGTGATTTAAATAGGAAAAGCTATAATCATCAAAAAATATAAATATACATATGTATATGTATGCACATATAAATTCAACTATTTTCGCAAAATTTTAAATATTTACTTCACTTAAATTTATTATTTATTTTTAATTCCCTCAAAAAAAAAATATATAAAATAAAAATAATAAATTTAATTAAAAAAGAGAATTAATTAAGTTTGAAGTGTTTCTGTATAGACTTTACTGTGAATAAAATTGATGTGACAGAATATTTTTAAATAATATTTTATTAATTAATTACAATAAATGAAAATATATTTATTAAATATTTAAAAACAGAAAAAAAAAAGAAACTAAAAAATTAAAATATGTGGTCTGAATTTCTGTTTTTCAACTTATTAACAAATCCATGCTCTATATACATTAACCAACGCATAATTCAACATAAATATATCTCTTATGTTAAAAATTATCCAAAAAAATAAACTTGAATAAAAAAAATGTTAATGTTGCAAAAATTCCAAATAAAAAAAATAATATTAATGAAAATAACACTAATATGTTTTATTTCTTTATTATATAGTTAATTTTTCAAGCATTAATGTCACTATAAACTGAACATTAATATAATATATATAAATCCTGTATATATTCATTGAAATTTTTTTTTCTTCAAATTATGAGATTCTTACAAGTTGTACCTAATGTACTTATAAGCTAAAAATTACATTTCATCTTATGAATTAAATAGCTTTAATAATATACATATATGAATTTGGAAGAACACAAGTCAATGGAAATGCATCTAATTTTATATAATTCTGATTTTCCACACAACCTCTACATTTAACATTTTAATTTTTAAATCAAGTTTATATATTTTTCTATATCAAATTATTGTTAATTTTCTGCTTCAATTTGGATTTCTTATTCGTTGATAAGCCTTCTCCTCATCGTTTCGTTATGGTTTCGCTATGGCCTTACCATCTCTAATAATGTTAAATCAGTTCAGTTTTACTATAATTTGTTTTATACTGTATTAGTGTACCTACCTTTTTTTTGTTCTTAAATAATTCAAATTTTTTTTTCCAGTCTTCATTGTGAAATGTTTTTTAAATTGCAGGTGAAGTGCATATAAAAAATGCAGCAGCTGTTAAAAATTATAATTAAATAACTATTAAATGATCGATTCTAAGAAATATGAATTTTATTTAATACAAAGATAATTTGAATAAATAAAAAAAAAAATGTTTCTAGAAAAACAAAATTTTACCAATGTTAAAAATGGAAAGTTTGGTAATTTGTAATATATACATTAAATTTACCTTGCTGTTTTTTTTGTTTAATTTTAAATAATAATAAAAAAAAATGAATTGAAAAAATAAAATGAAAATAAATTAATTTTTGACATATAAATACATCAGCTGATTAACGAACTTATATATATAATATAAAAGTTGAATTGAATATAATAAAAATTAATCAATTAAATTTTAAATTTATCAATAAAATTGTATGTATTATCATTTATCTCATCAATATGAATTAATTTTATTTCTTTTTTTTTGTTTACTTTATATATTTGAAATTATAACAAAATGAGAAAAATAATATAATTATACATATGTACATGTATGTATATATACTTATTAATAAATATAAATAAATATATGTATATTATAAATATATGAATAATTTATTAAAATTTATATTGAAAATGAAATCTGAGCTTTCTGAATATTATTATAGATAATTAAAAAAAAAACAGAATTCAATAAGGATTAATTTAAATTGAATAATTGTGATCTCAAAATATTTTGAAGGAATAAAATGTCAGCTTGAAATTTCATATACATATATTAATATTCTCATTGATGTATTAATTTGATGAGAAATTTTTTAATTGAGATTATAAAGGGTAAGTTAATTATAATTATTGTTTTAATAAGAAAAAGACATATATGCACAGAAAAAAATTTGCTCGTACTCATTACGTCAAAAAAGTTCGTTAATGACATTCTCGTTAAGATAACGAAAAATAATGAATAATTACGTTTTTGTAACGTAAATTTCGTTTATTTTCTTATTACGAACATTTTTTTCATTTTTAGTACTCGTTAAAAAAGTTCGTTATCGTTAAATACGGGAAACAAAAATTTCAATCCATACAGAACTTATATTTTCCATTTTACACATTGCCGTAAATGTAGTTCATAGCTCAGTGGCAGAGTTGATGGATTGCGATGTTTAGGACAGTGGTTCGAAGCTACAAGCGGGCATAAAAAAAATTATTAAAAAAAAATTAAATAAAAAAATTTTAAAAATAAATAAAAAAAATAGAAAAACATAAATAAAAAAAATTAATAAATAAAAAAAAATAAATAAAATAAAAAAAAAAAATAAAAAAATAAAAAAATAAAAAAAATAAAAAAAAAAAAAAACATAAATAAAAAAAAAAAAAAATTAAAAAAAAAAAAAAATTACAAAAAAAAAATAAAAAAATAAATAAATAAAAAATATTCTATTCAAAATTAAATAAATAATAAAAAAAAATGTTGTCTAGTAAATTTTTTTTTTCGTATTTGCGGTGTTTTTGTTGAAGAATTTGAAAGGTTTTTGGTTTTGGCGTATAACGAACTTTTTTAACGAACTACGAGCTTTTTTCAACGAAATGTTCGTTGTAGCCAAAATAACGAATTTTTCGTTGATTTTAACGAATTATTTAGTTATTAGTACGAGCAAATTTTTTTCTGTGTGAATTTATAAAAATAGCTTTTCAAACTCAAATTCCCTTCATATATTTCATATAGCATATTTTCATCTTAAGCTTTGAAATCTAAGTCTCTTTCTTTTTGGTCTAATACTTACTAAAAAAAAACCTATACTATTGCTCATTAGTAAGGCTAGCTTATGTTGAAGGAAGCCTTTTCCTCTGTTTTTAGTTCAGTGTTATATTTAAATGATAGCACTTTAATTTTTTTATACTTAGTACATATTTAAAATAATGTGAACAAAATCGTTGTATATATTCTTTTCATTAAAAAAAAAAATTATGTTAACATTTCTTTGTATATTATATTAATAGTTACTCAAAAAGATATGTCCATTTTTATTTCAGAATATATTAAAATGACAATCACACTGACGGAAATTTTTGTTACATTTAATATGGATTATAATAATAACTTTTGGGCATATATTACACATCAAGCTGGATAGGAAAAGATAATGTCTGTTAGATTATTTATGGCAAATACATAATATAAATTAAATTTTGAAATATAGGAAAAATATTTTGCAAATGAGAAAAAATAAAATTTTAAGTTTTTCATTCAAAATAGTTCTAAAATTTTATCATTATATTTAAATTAAAATATATCTATGAATATAGTTTCGGCAATTTTACATTCTGTGAAATTTATCTAAAATATTAGAATTTAATAGATAAAACTTTTTTATATAGTCCATAGAATTCATGAAAATATTTATTTTCTTTTTCAATTTTAATAAAAAAAATTATCTTCTGACAAGTTATTATTTATAATCTGGAATACTTAAAATATGCTTTTTCAACAAACTGCTGCCAAATTTAATGTAAATTTTACTTCTTATATACTTATCTCTGCAAATTATGATATGTGTATATGTAGAAGTATTAAGATCGTACTTCTACTATGTAAATGTTGTAATATGATAAGTTAATGCAGGTCTTCTGATATAATCCATTTATTTATTATCAATATTTATAATTACAATTTATAATTAATTATTTACATTTTAATTACTATTTACAAAAAATAAAAATTAATATAAATTTTTATTTATTCAAAAAGTGTTAATTGTTCAAGATTCAGAAATAGACTGATTTATAAAAATGATTTTACTTGCAGGTAGAAATTAAAATTTTGGTTTTCAATGAAAATTTTAGAACATCGTATGATTAATATATTCCATTGTTTGGTTAATATAAATCATACGATCGTTGTATTTTATTTAATTTATTTTCAGGGATGACAAACCTGTTAGTGAACTGGGTCACTACATCACCCTCCCTTGAGTGAGTTCTTCGATCGAATTTCTGAGATAGAAGAACTATTGATAAATTAAAAAATGATGTTTGACTGGTCGGTTTGAGGCTATGGCAATCTTAGGTTATTTTCTTTGAAAAAATCGTGAAGTTTCTGCCTTCGGTAGCGTGACGAACTATTTTACTGTAGCGTAGGTCGCAAGTAATTAACGAGTAACAGCTAAAAATAGTTTTTATCTGAGCTGGTAATTTTTGGAAAAAGAAAAAAAGAAAAAAAAAGATTGCCGGTGGTTGTCAATCTATGTCATTTTCGAGTGTAAAAAAAAATACGAGCAAGTTGCGTTCGAATTAGGTTGACAAGGTCCAGAGATGCTAGGCGTATGAAACTGCGTTTTTTAAAGCAAAAAGAATGTCGTGATTACAGACGGGAGCGAAGTCGAACGGCATTTGTGGTCGTGAATATCGACGAAAGCGAAGTCGAGAGGCATTCTTTTGAGCTCGTTGCAGTAGTGACGGTTTTTTGAAACATCTTTAGGAGTAACCGGTTTAACGATGAAAAGTCAAATTTCGTTTTACCTTGTTGTATTTTAGCAGATGTTTAAATTTCTTTGTTAAAGTTGATAATAGAAATTGATTTGGAAGTTGATGATGATGGTGTAGACTTTGTGTAGAAATTAATGTTTGTACCAATGGAATTGGTAGCTGGGTTCACCGATGCAATTTGGTTGGTGAGTTCATTAATGTGATTTGGTATGCGGGTTCACCAATGTAATTTGGTAGGCGGGGTCACCAATTGTAGAAGTATTAAGATCGTACTTCTACTATGTAAATGTTGTAATATGATAAGTTAATGCAGGTCTTCTGATATAATCCATTTATTTATTATCAATATTTATAATTACAATTTATAATTAATTATTTACATTTTAATTACTATTTACAAAAAATAAAAATTAATATAAATTTTTATTTATTCAAAAAGTGTTAATTGTTCAAGATTCAGAAATAGACTGATTTATAAAAATGATTTTACTTGCAGGTAGAAATTAAAATTTTGGTTTTCAATGAAAATTTTAGAACATCGTATGATTAATATATTCCATTGTTTGGTTAATATAAATCATACGATCGTTGTATTTTATTTAATTTATTTTCAGGGATGACAAACCTGTTAGTGAACTGGGTCACTACATATATTGCAAATTATGATATGTGTTTGATAAAAACAAATATCTGCAAATTAAAAACTTTTTCAAATAAATTCAAATAAAATTACTTTTCTGGAGTGATTATCAGAAACAAAATTACACATAAAGTTTCTGTATACTCGGGTATCGCAGGATCAAATTTCGACGACGGATTTTAATTAAAAACGGCGTAGAATTGTCAATAGTTTCTAAATCCACGCGATAAAATGTCTTTTGTGAAAGCTACCGGACTTCAAAGCTTCTGAGTGTGATGAATATATAAATGTACAGCAAATTTGATGTTTTTCCTTGATACATTATTACATAAAAATATTATCTAAAAAAATATATATATATTTTTTATTTACATATAATTCAATAAGTTGAACAAAAAAAAAAAACAAATAAATAATGGTAAAAAAAAAATGCAAATTCAGTAAATCTGTGTGCCTGAACCTTTTTCCAGTGACTTGAACATCATTTTTCCCTTTCAATAACCAGTTCATTGTTACTATTATTTCCCTAATTTTGTTATCTGTTTTTTTTTTGTTTGCTTCTTCTTCTGCTTTTTCTTCTTCTGTTTACTTCTTAAAGCTTCATATTGAATTAAATAAGTTTTACAACATACATGATAACAAGGCAAAAAGCTTTTTACTCGGATGAAAATTCAGGCAATAATTTTGTTTTCTGTTTATTAAAAAATACAAAATGTTATAATGTTATAATGGAAAAAAAAAAATTTCTTTTTGTATTTTTTTTTTTAATGTAAAACCATTAAAATTGTTTTTGGCTTTTTATGTTCATACAAAATTTCTTTTCTTTTATTTATTTATTTTTTTTTATTTTTATTTTTTTTTTTTGAATTAAATCAATAAAAAATAAATTCAAAAACAAGAGATTTATGGCTGAAGTTATATATATGTATATTATGTATTTATATATAGTTATGTCTATACAGGGTATTACAATATGTAAGAAAATATTTTCTTTTCAAAATATATAATAATATATAAATATCTATCTATATTCTTTTATACTATTTACATCCAACAACATATAAGTTTAATATTCTTTTACCCATACTCTATTTTTATGACAATATAATTTTTATCCTTCGGTTTTGCTGTCGAAAAAGAATAACAATAACAAATAAAAAATAATAATAATAACAAAAATAAAAAAAATAAAAACATTTTGGAAATCTTTAATACTGAGTATTTTCAGAATTTATATTTTTTTATTATTTTCCCAAAAAAGAAACATGTCACAAACAAAATTTTCATTAGATAAAAAAAAATACAAAAATATTATTGATTTGTGGGTACTACGGGTATTAGTGTGTAATAGTAGTGAAAAATTTTTATCGAAATAATTGGGATGCACCATTTAAAATTTAAAAAAATAAATAAATAATCAATTATTTGATCAGTGAAGCGACAATATTTTTTTCTTTATAATTTTTTTTTTTTTTGCAATCAGTAAAGGATAAGAATCTTCTTCTCATATTGCCAGTCATAGTTAGTAAGAAAAATTGAAATATTAAATTCATTGAGATGTTTGTAACTCTGCCTAAATTATTTTAGATATTATTATAAGTATAGTAAAGTAATATCATATTAAGAGAGAATCACTGACTTCTTTGAATATAAAATGACAAGTATTAAAAAATCCAAACTTTAACTATAAGCACTAAAAATTGATTGTTAATTCATTATCAAAGTCATCAGAGAAAGAGGTTTGTATAATTTAGTTTTCTCTGAATCGTTTTCTTGGTTGTACATTAAGCTTTAAGTCTGAAAGTAAGTTTAGTCAAGAGACATCTCCAGACAAAACCTTGTGAGTAAAACAAAATAATATGTACGATTTTTTATGTACTAAAAAGAGGTGGCAAATTCATGTATTGAAGCCAAATTAGACTGCGTAATGGAAAGCTTAAATTTTTCTTCGGCAAGCCTTTAAGTCTATCGAACATTGACATAAAATGACAGATTTTTTAAGAGTATGTTATAATTGTAAACAAAATATCGAAAATTGAATTAATTGAAAATATTTGGATGAAAGAAAGGAGCCCTTAATAATAAACAAACTGAAATATATAGGTTTCCATCGATTTCATTAGAAATATTATAAAACTTGTGAGCCCACGAAATGTTTTCAGTTCCTACTTGTTTTTTTTTTTTTTTTTTTGAAAAGATGTGTGTATCCCAATTATTTTTTAAATTGATTTCCTATACACAAAAAACATATAATATTTGAGTAACTCTTCTTTTTGATAACATAACTAATAATAATAATAACATTTTAGTTAGTGAATGTTTGTCAATATTTGTTAAAAAAACAAATTAAAAAAAATATATACTTGTGCATGCGAATATAATGAATTTCCCTTGTATTTTATTCCAATTAAATTATGAAAATATCAATGACCAATTATTTTATTTTTCGATTGTATATATACAGAGGGTTTGTTGTACATAAGATTTTTCATAACGCGGAAAAAAATGACAGCATATGAATGGTTGGAAGATTTATTATATATCCCAGTCTATTTTGACAGTTTATAACTTTAAAATTATATAAAAAAATTTCTGAAATTTGGCGTAATGAAGAAGGGAAATTTTGTTTTTAAAGATTTTTATCAGTTAAATTTCAGTGTGTCAAATTAATAAAATAATAATATACAATTATATAACTTATAAAACTTATCCAAGTATAAGAAATTTTCAGGTCTGCCTTTTTTTCCATAAATCGGGATGATATATTTTCATAGTCAGTCTATCTTCTATTTTTTATCATCTTTCGTCAAAGTTGAAAGACGAACTCTTTGAAAATCCCATTTTTATTTTAACTCTAGGCTATACATGGTTACAAATTCTTTTTATTAACCAACATCCCTCGAGGGAAAAGCAAAAATATCTTAGCGAACCAGAAGATAAATAAAACAAAAAAAAAAACAAAATAAGATAAAAAATTAAAGCTAAACAAGCACTTTCGTTCAAATCATAATTTTTTTTTTTTTACATAAACGTACATACATATATTTATACCATTAATACATAGAGATTTTTTTTTTTGTTGGAATTTTTTGCCTTAAAATTTATTTTTTCATGGAATGATAAAATTTTCTGTTTTTTGAAGTAATTGAAAATGAATGGTATAATCTCCCAATAGACTTTTCTTATATATAGGTACATTCTTTGCAGTCTGAAAGGTGTTTGAATTATTTATCTTAAATATATTACATTTTTTTTTGGAGTTGTTAAAAGTTATACATTGGAATAGATGATGATAGCAGAAATGTACAATTTGAAAAGTGACAAAAGTAAGAAAATGTTAAGAAAATGCTGTAAATTTAAGATTAAGTTTAAGTACTTAACCTATTCTCATAATGAAAAGCGTTATCAAAAATGTGCAACAATCCCTATATGGAAATATACAATTGCAAAGTAAAAGTAGATTACAATACATGTTAAGAAAATTTGTTATTTCAACGAGTTGTGTATACACAAACACACATGGACACGCGTCAATACTTATATCAATATTTGACAAGTGTTCATGTGTTTTTCTGTATATACACAACGAGCTGTATAACAAATTTTATTAACATGTTTTGTATACTGTTTTAATGTGCATGTGAGAGGTAGTTGCAATCAATACATTTGCAATGCAAAAAATAAACAAAAGTTCAAAATGAAGAAAGTAAATAAAATTGAAGTGTGTAAATAAAATTTTCTTAAATAAATAATTGACGCATTTAATATACCATTTACCGAGCTAAATTTACGATTGTAAATACAACTTACCGATTACATGCCCATTAAAATAATTGGTTATTGATATTTTTCTTCAATTGGACGAAATCATAATATTTAACAATTGTTTATTTTAACACATGGTTGTAAATGCTACGTCTTCTAATTTTAAATTAATACATTAATAGAGCATCCTTTTAGTTTATATGGTTTCTTCTATTAGATATTCAGAAAATTTGTGATATTCTATTTTCACACAACCTTAAAATTTAAATTTTCATTATTAGACTGTGTGAAGTTTGCATTTTTAATAGGTTCAAAAGTTCGCGATTAATAATTTTTCTAGGAATAAAAATTGTGGTCAATAATTTTAACATATTTTCCAAAAAAAAAAAAACCCCATTAAAATTTTAATAAAGTAGTTTACTAAATATGTTGCCGGAAAAGTTTATTTATAATTTTTTATTTTTTTTTTTATATATGTATATTAACTATAAATTGTTGAAAACTTTTCAGGATTTTGGTAAATCACATTGAAACGAAAATAAAGTTTTTATGTGTATATGTATAGAGAAAGAGAGATATAAAAATGTTAAGGCTATAAATTATCTCATTAAATTTTAAGATGTCCGAAACTTACACGTATTTTTCTTCTTTTTTTTTTTTTAATATTTTATTATAAAGTTTGTGTATATATTTGAAATCTGTTTTATAGTTACAACTTCTGGTTTTTAAAAAATATTGCTTTAATTTTCATTTTGCAGAACTAAGTGTAAATTAAGTTATAATAAGTGTAATAAGTAAGTGTAAATTAATTTAACATAAAAAATAAATAAAGTAGATAATTTTTATACTTTAACTGCATAGAAACAAAAAATGCATTATGTATTATGTTTTCAATAATCGTTATTGTAGAAATTATTGTTCATCAGTATGTTATGAAATTGTGCTAAATAAATAGATATAGCTTAGTTTCCTTTTAAAATTAAAATTGAAAGATGATACGAAAATAGTAAATTAAAATTATAAAAATTATGTAAATTTAGTACGGGCTCATATGAATAATACTCCGAGAACTTGTTATTATTTGAACTAAATAGATTGCGTCAAGAATTTTAACCCATACTAAAAGATTAAATGTTTCAGAGAAGATTTTTAAAACATTGCCTTCATATTTTTTTCAATCTTTACAATGTGTAAGCAGGAGTTTTTAGTTTTTCGAACCTAACGACATACATATGTCAGATTTTATTAAAAAGTTATAATTGAGGCTGCCATAAAATTAATGAGAGATATTTTATTTATTTCTTTTCGTGTAATGTACAAAAAAAAAAAATATTCTTTTAATATAGGTATTACCATCAGAATAAAAGATAAAACAAAAAAAATGAAGATAAAAAGTTTTCGTTCTTCATAAGAAAAAATCATTGTAACATAATATTTAAAAGAACTGTTAAGACATAAATTTAAAGCTAAATGGATTAAAAAAAAAAAAAGAAGGAAAATGATGGAAACATTTCATATAACGAAATAATGTTGGAAAAAATGTTCTTATATAATATTTTAAAAGTCGCATATAAAATAAGGAAAAAATAAAATTTTCATTTTTATTCGAAATCAGAGTCAAGTATTAGATATTTAAAAGTTTAATGGAATTTTTAAGGTATAATATTATACTAAAATGAATTTATTATATACCTACAGATATCAAAAAAATTCTACATAAGTATATCCTTTTTTGTTTCCTTCGAAATTTTTGTTATAATGATAAAATACGACATTAATACGATGTCTTGATATTGGGTTAATATAGGACTAAAAGTGATTATATATTTGGTTTTCGTAGTTTATTATTCAAATTTAAAGTGATAATATAGTTAAATCAGTTGTTGGACCATAGAGGTACACTTTATTATAGAATTGTTGGTCAATGGAATTCTATATAGTAAATTGTGTATGCCTGTAGAAGCATAAAATTCCTACAAAAACGTTCTCTACGAACATGACAATATATGTAGGTATATATATTTACAAAATGAAAGCAAAAGAATATGCTAAAGTTCAATTAAGTTAATTTACTAGTTCGAAAGTAAATAATTGTTATAGAAAAATTATAATAAAGTAGAAAATAATTGGAATAATAATTCAAAAACATAAGTTTACTACATATTAAAATCACATTAAATATACAATTACGCTTTAATTAATTTTAAATCGTTAAAACAGTCAATTCAAGATATAATTTAAACAGCATCTTTTATTTCTTTGAAAAATATAATTAAAATAAAACCGTGTAAAATAAATGCGTTTTAAGAACTTTTGAAAATATAAATATTTGAAATTTATTTATTTTTAATGTGCAATCATAATTTGGACTTAATTTGTTTTTTGATTAATATAAGCTAAAAGTATGGAGAATGTATTATACACTATTTCTTTGTAAATATTGAAAATATCTTTGACTGAGCCGAATTCACATGATTTTATTATATATACCATCTCTGCACCTATGCCACTGAAACTTTGTTTCGATTAATGTAATGGTCGACTCCCAAAATTAAGTTATTTCTGAGCAGTAGACCTACATTGATTTAGATTAGAGTTTTAATGCTTCAAGTTATCTTTGGAATTAATGTAATTTATAAATTATGGAATAAAATTTCACATTTAGTTTTGAAGTTCTTGTTTTTTTTTTAATGTTATGTTAGTTATGAAATAAGATGGTTGATGATTTTTCTATCCATAAATAATAATAATAATAAATTATACATTAGAATTTTTATGTTTAAATAACCAAAAAAAATGTGTTCATATAAGTTATAATTATTAAACCTTGAAATAAATGTGTGTGTACTTAAAGCACGCATAAAATCCTCTATTTATTTGTAATGAGAAATATAATAATGGAAATATCATATTTAATAAAAATTAGTCTTATAAACTGGATGTTTATTTTCATATATGTATTCGTATTTAATCAAGAATAAAAACAAAAATAAAACAAGAGTGTTTTTCACGAGGTTTTTCAGCTTCTTAAAGAATGCCAAAAGGAAGGCAAAAAGAAAAATTTTATTTTATTAATATTTAATTACTTTACGGTATATAGGGGATATTATATTGATATTTTTATGAAAAATTAATTAGAAATATTTTATGATACTTTAGCATTTAATCATGCAAAACAAAGAACCCTATATATTATTTATATTATAATTTGATAAAAGAAAAGAAAATTAAACCAGCAAGTGAATTTTATTGCTTAGAATCTCATATTAATAATTACTAAAATAATGCCTAGTTTTTAAAGTTTATTATAAATCATGAAGCATTAGTTAGTACATAATATATATTACGAGCTCGTTGCTTACTATTTCTCGCTGAGACTGAGTCGAGGCAAGAAACTCTTTAAAAATTCTAGACCGATACGAGATATGATTAAAAATAATAATTTTATTAATAAATTGTGTTAAAATTATATATTGTTTCAAATTTAACAATTTTTTTGCATTGGGCTGTGCTATATAATCAGTTGTATTCTGTTTGCGCGAAGAACTGTGCACGTGTATAATAAAATCGTTCTAATTTTATTAATAATGATAATTTAGTTTTTTTTAACTGAATTTTGACCTTTTGTTTTTTTTGTCATGTGTTGTGAAAAAAAAAGAAAAAATAATAATGATAATATAAAAAATAAAATTCAATTGAATAATAATAATGGTAATGATAGTAATAATAATATAAAAATTTAAAAATAAATTCGTTTCCGACAAATTTATTTGAAATAAAACAAAAATATAATAAATAAACTAGACGCGGTTACCAAATCTCCCTTATTTCCTGTCCTTTATTCCCGTGCACTTTTCTTTACTCGCTTGTCGTACTGGAGGTCAATAAGGCTTTAAAAACTGTTGACCTCCGGTTCGTAGTTCGCCAGCTTGTTAGCAGAAACAACTAGTTTAACTTAATTTTACACTTATTGTAGTAGGAATGAGCAAAAAATGTTGTATTCATTTTTGTAATATATATATATGAAACAAACATTATATGTTATAATATACATAATAAGATTATTATCAAATTCTGGCATAAATTTATTATTACCTCTACAAAAACCAACCAGTATCATAAGTAGAAAATCTCTATATAATATTAAATTCTAAATAGTGAAAGGAAAACTTTTCTTTTATAGGAAGCTGCAATTTCCTTTTGAATATAATTTTATATGCAATTGACCATTCTATTGGCGTTATAGTAAACAGATAAACAAAGTGATAAGCTTTAAGTACATCCTTATTTTAAAATTAACTTATTCTCATATTTCATTGTACATATTTGGTACAAGATAATATTATTTCCTAAATTTTTATTTCCTTTTTTTAAAGTTTAGATTAAACAAGTCAAAGTTAAAAATAAAGTCTGTAATCTGAAATTTTTTTTGTTCCAACTTTTTATATTATTATTATAATAATTGAAGGTGATTTTGTTGATAGTAGGAATTTTAATTGTGACATTTTGTTATCATACCATAATTTTACCATAAACATAATCAATTAGAACCTTTGAGCAATTTGTGGGTAATTTAAAGATAATTTAAGGAAATCTGAAGAAAAATTAGATTTCTGCGAATGAAACTAAAGATACTTGAGATATCTTATAATATTGGTGTACGAGCCAATAATAGTATGTTTAATATTATTATATTTTTTGATTTCAACAATAATTTTTAAAATTCTCACTGATATCTAAGCTTATTTTACTATCTTTGTGAAAGCAAGAAAGTTCATACTTCATTTGATTATAAATACAAAAAAAAAAAAAAAATAACCTCATTACCATACAACACAAAAAACAAAAAAAAAAAAAATAAGAAAGAAAGTAAATTAGAATTTCTTTTTCTTTTAAGATATCTAAAATATTTTTTTTTCCTAAAAATCTTTAACCAATCGTAGCATTACAATCCTTTTTATCCTATATACGAGTATAAAAATTTCAAATCAAATAAATTTATAATAAATGGATTCCAATTTTTATCCCTATCTAAACCTTTTTACGAATATTGACTAGTAAAACTATAAACTGCTTGATGAAAGTTAGTTGACCTAGAAAGGAAAGAAAAAATTTTTTTTTGGTTTTTATTTTAAATTTTCATGAATTATAAAATAAAGATATTTATCCTACATTCACCTTCTAATTTTAATTTAAACAAAAAAAAAAACAACTCAGGTCCTTTATTAAAATTGTTTTAGAAAACTCTAATATACACATTTTACACTTAAAATGATAATATTTGAATTTGTTTTTAAAAAAAAAAAATGGAGAAAATTAAGATTGTGGTATCTGATGAAACGAGCACATCTCGTAAACCTGATGAACTTTTGAACTTAATTTAAATAGGAAATATTTTAAAGCTTTTTAGATAAACCTTGTACTGGAGAGATTTTTGTATATTCAAGAACTTATAACTCGATCGGAAGTAAAGTGTTCCGAAACCGGATATAGGTCTATAATTGAAAGTAAAGTATTATAATCTGTATTACGTACATATATTTTAATATATTCACTGTATCTTTTAATAGCATGAATATGAATATAGTAATAGTGTAAACTGAAGAATTTTTATAAGTTATTTTTGGTTAAAAATGGTCTATTGAACAAAATATTCCTCGGGCAACGACACATCCATTAATAATAAAGTGAGAGAATGTGGGTATATAACATTGAAGAAAACTTAAAAGATTCTTGCTTTGAATATTTAATCAGAATTTCTATGAAATCATTAAAAATTGATTTTCTAAAATATTTGGCAATGAATGTATCGACACACTTATAAATAATTTAACATTTTATAGAGATTGGTAAAATATAAGAAAAAATTCTTATGTAGGTATGTAGAATAAAAACTTTTCGATATGTATTATTAAATGTTCTTTTTTTTTTTTTTGATAAAATTGTTTTCGAAGTGAAAGAAAAATTTTAATAATTCCAAATCAGAAGTTATTTTCAGTTCATAAAAAAAGCTTTGTTTCATATTCACATTATATTTTCAAATTTAAATTATTTACCATCACAGTCCGGAAGACACTTTTATTTCTTGTCTTCTATTTGAGACTAGTTATTCTCCGTTGTCCTGCTTTCTATGTTTACTACATAATTGACAACAAAAGATATTTAGTTTATATATAAATGTGTTCTTAAAGAAGTTAAAATTAATTAATTTATAGCTTAAAATCAAAATTATTTTCTTCGTGGGGAAGGGAATGCATTTTATTATAAAAACTCAAAGCAAATCTATTTATAAAGGGAGATAGAACATGTTCATGTTGAATTTGCCGAGAAAAAGTATGTTTTTAAGGGTATAAGAAATCGGCTTACCACCAGTACAATTTTTTAAGAAATTTTAACAAAACCAGTACAATTTTTTAATAAATTTTAACAAAATTTTTACTTAAATGAATTTTGAAGACAATAAAATAAATTAAAACAGCTCTTGGCATAAAACGTAAAATAAGAAAAAATCAATAGTTATGTAAGTGTGGTTCTGTAAATCTGTAAAAGCAAAAGAAATATAAAAAAAAGAATGCAGATAAAATTTGAAAAAAAAAAAATTATTTTTCCTTCTTTGATCCAATTGGAAGGTACTTTTAGATATACATTCATATATTCATTGTATGCACAACATATTTTTTTGAAAAAATAAGATAAATTGTTTATTACATAAAAAGACAAACGAACATATTCATATATTACAAGATACAGATATATAGTAAATAATTGCATAAAAATCTGTTATTTGGTTTTTGAAGTTTTCTATTTTATATTTGAAAAAATTCTTTAAACTCGATTGAATTATTCCAAAAATTATATTTTTCAAAATAGTTTTCTTATTTAAAATTCAACCATGAAATTATGATATAATATAACACTCAATCTATAGATCTAAATCGAAAGTCAATTTTTGTTAAATGTTAAACTTTCAGCTTTTTTGTGTGCTAAATTAAGAACGTTCTCCGAATCAACGTTTAATAATAAGAAAAAAAATATTCACATCTGAATTCAACTAAAATTTTCGAAAGATTCATTGAAAACTATAAATCTTGTCTTATATGATTAAAGAAAAGTCCTCTAACAAAATTACAATAATGTTTATTAATGTTGCAAATTTTTCTTCTAATATCCAAATATAGTTATTTTTCAATACGAATTCAAACTTAACTTTGGTTTCCTTTATTAGATTACATTTATTATCTTTTCGTAATTGAAACAACTTTTAACTATTCTCGAACAAAAAAAAAGAAAAAAAAAAGCTTAAATGTCCAATTTAAATCTATAAAGAATTTCTTATAAGAAATATATACAAGCAATTACAATGAACAGTTTGATGGGATATAAATTTTCATTTAGGTTGTTGAATGCCAAATAATAAAAAAGAACAAACAAAATGACAAACGACTTTTATATTTGAATAGGAAAAATTGTTATTTATTTTTTTTTCTTCTTATGTTTACGCTTGTTTGAAGATATGAGGTCCTTTTTTACACTAAAAAAAATTGTTTTTAAGAAGCATTACAAAAAAGAATAGTGATCAAACTAATATGTTAGTGTTAAAAAGGCTCAATTTAAAATGCCCTGCATAGCTATTATAGTTAAGAATGAACACATTTGTTTGTCATATACATTTGTATAAACATAAAATTTTGTTATTAACCGCTTTAAAACCATACTGCTTAACAAAATATGAAGTGGATTTTACATTTTTAGAAAATATATTTTTTCCAGTGTTATGCTTCTGACTTAAAAAATTGGAAATTAATATTTTATATAAAAAAAACTCATTACAATGTTCACATAAAAATGTAATTTAAAAAAATATATATATATATATCAGTGGCGTGCGGTGACTTTTATTTGAAGGTGTGCAGAGTTGTCCCACCCTTGGAGTGACCCAGAACCAATGACGAGGACGTAGAGGGATAATGGTTCCATTTTTTATTTTTTTATTATTTTTTATTTTTTTTTTTATTAATCTAGATTTTAGTTAATTATAATTTATGATGTTTTTATAATGTTTTGAAACAATAGTGCTTCTCCTCAAAAAAATTTTTAAATAAATATTCTGTGTAAAAAAATTCAACATGCATTTTGTTACTGTAATTTCCTTTTGAGATTTAATTACACCAACCAAACGCAACTAGACTATTTTACGTTCAGAATATTTTTATTCCAAAATTTTCCTGAGAAGCATTAAACTAAATTTTAACAAAAACATTTCAATAAACAATTTTTTTTAAAGACAACATTATTGTCATTTACAACAGTTTACTTTTCAGAATTTTACCATTCTTATGTTCATAGGAGAAAAATTCCCTTGAGTGGCAAAATATCAAAAGCACAAAACAAAACAAAACAAAACAACACATCTTCACAGTTTTCCACTAGAGTTCTTATGTTCAGAGAGAGAAAAATTCCCTTGAGCGGCAAAACATCAAAAGCACAAAACACACCTTCACAGTTTTCCACTAGAGTTCTTATGTTCAGAGAGAGAAAAATTCCTTTCAGCGGCAAAACATCAAAAGCACAAAACAATATAAAAAGCTTACACCTTCACACTTTTCCACTAGAGTTTTTTGTGTATTATCAGAAATTATTTATAATGTTCGTCTGTGATAGAGAGGTGCAGATATTTTGTAGCACACAAAAGGATTTTTTTTTTTTTATTTTGCTTGTGTAAAATGATTACGCATGCGCAATGCTGGAAATTTTTTATATGAAAAATAAAAAGCTTTATTATTTTTGTTCAGGCAACTTGTGCTAGCACCTGATTAGCACCAAAAAATTTGTTATAACTTTAATTGCGGTGCGATAATGGTAAATTTTTAGTTTTTACTTTTTTCAGATTCTAACGCGAATTTTGTAAATATTCAGAGTACTTTTGTTTGCCAGTATGTATTGAAAATAAAAACATATTGATTTAAAAACTCTAGCTAGTTATAATTTTTTTTATAATTTTATTTTGATAAGGTGTTTTTTAAGAGAGTGTGCTCTGCACCTGGAGCACCTTAGACCGCTCGCCACTGATATATATATATATATATATATATATGTATATGCAAACATACATTTTTTTTTTCCAAAATTTAAATTTATATCACAATTTCTAAATCAATTTAATATACAAAAAAAAAACAACATATTTTGAAAACAGTTGCTTATCTCTATTTACAGCGTGTTTTACATAAAATTTTATTTGTTTATCATATAAGAGTTAAATTTATACAAATTTAATATTTTATCTTGAATTTTATATTTATCTAAAATTGCTGCTGGGGAAAGCAATGGTTTTTCTAAATAATTTATGTAAACATTTTTTTTTTATAATAAATAGAACATAATATAGTTAAATTCAAAAACAGGAAAATTGTAAATTCTTGAGAAACTGTAAAATTATTATTCAAATAAATTTAAAACATTGATTTTATAAGTTCTATTGACTTATGGTCGTGGTTAGGTTTTCAAGTATATACAAAGGTTCAATTCTTAGAATATATTAAAATAATAATCTGAAGAAAATCTGTTTCTTTTGAATTTTTTGAATACCTATGTATACAATTATTTTTAGCCCGATTTCCATCAAAATAAAAAAACAGACTATATGCTTCATTAAATGTCCGTTGGTCCGTCCATTTTTTCGTCTGCCTCAAAAGGCTTATTACTTAGACAATCTATTTTTGTTTTTAAAACGGCAAAACGTGCACAATCAGACTCTTTTTTTCATGTCTACTCAGAGTTGAGACTCTATCATTTCGGGTTTCGGATTAGAGGCTTTCAACCATCAGCTAAAGGTCTCAATAATTTTTATACAAACAATATTTATTATTTTTATAAAAGTGCATTTTAATGAAAACTAGTATGTGGGTAGATAGATGTCGATTAAAGGAAATTAAAAAAAATGGTTACAGCTCAAGTATTTGGACTACAGGACGAATTTAGATGACAATTGATGGAACTTGAAAAATATGTTCGGCCTCATATAAAGACTTACAATTAAAATGAATCTTAAATCATTTATGAGGGAGGTACTGTTCTATAATTATGTTTACAAACAGCATTACAATACATTTATTAATATAAGATGAATAACATAAAAATTAAACATCATATATAACAAATATAATGAAAAATAAGAAAATTGTGAAGTTTAATAAACTTTGTTATTAATAGACTACATATGACGGTTAGCTAATCTAATATTCTAACTATTATCCATTCAACATTGGTTATGTTTTATGTCAGTATACATTTCCGCATTTATTATATACTTTTTTTTTTGTTTGAATTGACCCTGTCTCTTCTGTCATTTCATTTTTATTCAAAAAATACATAAATTTTAATTTTGTTTGAACTTTTGTTCTTTTTTGAAATCTTTAAAGTCTACAATTTTATATATATTATATAATTTAAAGATGTTTATTTATTTATTTTTTTTTTTTTCTAAAAAAAATCCACAACCGTTTTTAATAATAATAATAATAATAATTTTTGTCAGATATATATTTATAATGTTTTTTAAATATATATGTAGTTAGGTATATAGGCGTCTTTTTTTTAGATTATAGACTTTTAAACACCATTTTTTGTCATCTTTATTTTCTTTTGTAGATATTTTGTTTATTTCAACCTCAACACCGTTCAAAATATTTTCTTCTTTTCTTTTTTTTTTTATTAATATTTATATATGAAAAACTGTGAAAAACCGTAGATCCTTATTTAAATTAAAAGAAAAAAATAAATAAATAAATAAAATAAAGATGAAATAATTGAAAAAAAAAAAAATTTAAAACTGCTTCAAACAGAGCTTTTTTTTTTGTTCTTGTTTATTTTCATATTTAAGTAGGAATACACTTAAATAAATATGAAGTTTGTCGTCACTGCTAACAAGAAAAATTTGTACTTTATTTATTATTATTTTTTCAAGAATCAAGGGAAAAAATGCTATGATTTTGAAAGTTGGTTAAATGTAAACGGAAAATGCATTAAAATATTAATTAGAGAAAAAATGAAGAAAATGATTAGAATGTATTTATGTATATGTTTGTTCTTTATAAATGTGAAAGTTAAACAAAAACTTTTCCATTGACACACAAAGGGTGTAGCTTGAAATATTTATTACCAAGTTTATTTTTCAGCCTTTAGCCAGCAATGAGCAATGAGTTGTGACTGAGTTTGAACAGCTTATGTCACTGTGCTATCATATAAAACAAGACAAAACTTAGAAGAAATATTTAAATATTTCCGTAAGCTTGAAAATCGAAGGATTTGGAATTATTAGGAAAGTTTGCTAACTTAACTAAATATAGGATTTTCATTTGAAAAAACCTTGGAGCTATTATTAAAACGAATATAATAAATATTATTTATTCTAATTTATAAGGCTTATCACGTAAAAATGTATATGAATAATGTCTTTTACTTATTCTGTTTTTAATGTATGCTGACATCAGATCTAATGTGTTCATGTGTAAAAAAAGGATTTTAATTTAAATTCTTCCTGTCTATTTTGTTTTTTTTTATATATTATATTTATTTGGTTTTTTTTTTTTTCTTCAAATCTTTAAACATAAGTATTTTTTTTTTTTTTTCCAAAACACTTATAGTCAAGTATAAGAATTTTCAGAAAATATTAAAGTTTTGAAAATAATTTGTTGCAATTATTTGAGTATAGTGCAAATCGATGGTAAGGACATTATGTGTGCGGTGGTTAAAGATGACTTTATTTTTAATCAAAAAAATTCTTGGGTACCAAAATATTCAAATTTTTTTTTTTTTTTTTCCGAAATCTACTGATTTTTATATTTCATTACGTCTATAAAATCTTTCGATTCACAATCCAAAATAAAAAATATTCCAGCTTTTGATCATATATTTCCAATCCCAAATTTCAGAACAAAAGGGAAAAATTTAAAATATAAAATAAGTTTGTTTATAATTTAAAATATAATATTTTTAATTTAATATTTTCGCATGAAAACGAAAAATTTTCTAGACCAAAGTTGATTTCTAAAAACAGAAGCATATTTTTTTTCGCAACAACAATTTTTATTCCAATAGAAATGGCGATGAAACTTTAAAATAATTCACATATACCAAAATATAAATTTCTAATATCCTTCCCATAATTTTATATAAAATTTTATATAAAGTAGATAATGTACATACATTCATACATAGTGAAAACTCTGAATGTATCAATAATGCTGTTTGATATAATTTAAATTTTGAAAATAAGGATATCTATTAGATGTGTGGTTATAATATTTCACATTTACATATATACATATAATATACGTAATATGCATATCATAAAATTTATTTCATATAAATAAATAGGTATTAGGTTTTTTGTGAGTAGGTATGTATAATCAGAGGTTTCATTTTGATATCATGTCTATTAAATATACATAAATTTAATAAAATATACCTGAAGGGAAAATAATGAAAAGTTTAATTTTAACATGAAATTTCCTACTTTAATAATGCAATAAGTATATGTAGAAGCATACACAACACATTTATACGTATATTATTGCATAAGATATTTATAAATTTATTTGGTTTTACTATCTATTGATAGGTAAAAATTTAGGTTAGAAACTCATGATGATTATTAGTTATTGTTATTACTATTTTTTTTTTTTTATATATTAATATTATTGACAAATTATATCAATGGTATGTGTTTATTATTAGCTTGAAAAATGGAATATATGTTCTTATATTAGAAATATAATATAAATTATATTTTTTTTAAGGAAAATTAATATGAGATTTTCTAGATTTATTTATAAATTATATTTTGTATACTTTTACTATATGTTTGGAAAATTGTTTTCTATTACAATGTGACAAACTTAACGACATATAATAAACATTAGAAATATTGTACATACAAAAATTTTATTTAATATACACATACAGATACAAAAAGCATGATACTGGGCTTTGAATAATATTAACAATATACTATACTAAACTAATAATATTAGAACAAATAATTTCAAATCTTTGAATATAGCTATACTTTTTTGCTTCATTTTAACTCTAATATAATTTTTTTTTTAAATTAAGTTTACATAAAATTCTATATACTTAGGAAATTCAATTTATTTTCTCATAATATTATAAGAAGTTATGAAGTTAAAAATTTTTATAACTAAATTATGGAAATAAATTATTAAATAAAGGTATAAAATAAATAAAATATAGCTATATTTTCATAAATTTCAGAATATAATATACAATATTTAAGAATATAATATGATATACAATTTAGCTTCTTTTTTCTGACATAAGTTAAACTGAGGTTAACAAAAACTTTGAATATAGTAAATGTCGTCAGTTTTATGTAACTCCTAATTAGCCTTCGTTAAGATTCAATAAAAGTATGCATATTATTCTTAATACTCCAGTCCAGTGCTTCTCAATTTTTTTATGTTGTTTTATGTTTATGTTGTTCGGAAGTTTTATTTAGGCAATTTTGCTCCAAAGCTATGGTTGAAAAAGCTTGATGCTTATTTTTTTAATACATGGTTAATTTTGTATTTCTTGTCGTAAAGTTAATTAAAGTTCAAAATATTTCATTTGGGATAAAAGATAAATCATACTTTCTCTGTCGTCTTCTCCAAAGTTCTGAAAGCATTTTTTAAATCTTAGAAAGTAACCTGATGTAATATCTATTAATTCCACTTTTAAGTTACCCAACCAATATGACTATGAATATATTTAATTTTTTATGCAAATATCATTCATACTTGTAATTGCAATGAACTTTTATTTTTTCATGGCTCTATTTAAAAAGCTTTACGGCCGCGCCTTCTAGTTTACTGCTCCAGTCTATTTAGTACATAGTTTAATTTATAAATTAAATAAAAATTAGAAATAAATACGAATTTATTATAATTTTTTTTTTTAAATAAAATCTAGTTCAAAAAATTTTCATTATATATTGAAAAAAAAAGAAGAAAAAAAAATCCTATAAATGGAAATCTAAATATAATTTTGGGTATTCATTTCTAAGCATAAATTGGATAATCGTATTCACCATATAGGTAATATTTACATTTCAAAATAACAAAAGGCGATGCATACAAATTGCACTTTAAATATTATTAGTTTTGTATCGTTTTTTTTTTTTTGCCTAAGATATGAGAAAACAAAATTCTTCAAGAAAAATAATTTTATTTTATTATTTTTTTTTCATTCAAATAACACGAATGAAAAACTATGATAAATAAACTTGGGGAACTTTATAAAAAAAAAAAAAAAAAATTTGCTTTGTAAAACGGATAGTAGGAATATTTAGCAAAAAAAAAAAAAAACGAAATACCTTAATGCCACAATTTTTTTTGCAATTCATTTTTAAATTATTTATCGCGTGAAAATTCCAATATTATTTTTTTTTTATATTTATTTCGTGACATGTAGAAATTTCCTCGATAAACATATGAATAAGTAGGAATTTCAATGATTTTTATTTCTCAGTTATTCATGTGTCGTTTAAAAATTTTGTGTTTTTTTTTTTTTTTGTAAGTTTATTCCGAAACTCGTTAAATTAAATTTCTTGTTAGTATAAAGTATTTCAAACTACTCGTTTTTTTGTTTTTTTTTTTTTATATAAACGACGTTAAAAACATTAAAAAGATTAAAAAAAAGGAAATGTCTCATTGAATGTGAAAGCTTTGAAAAAACAAAAAAAAAACAAAATATAAAAATAAAAGAATAAAATAAAGAAAAGAAAATTCAAAAAAAAAAAAATAAATAAATAAACGAAATGATTTAAATGAAAAACAATTTAAAGCAAATGAAAATCCATTTATTGTTTTATTATTTTTTTACTGTTTTTCATATTGTTTTATATTTTTGTTGGAATTTTTTTTTGTTTTTCCTGTTTTCTTTCTCGGAAAATAACCTCTAGGCTTCTTTTTTTTTGTGTTATTATTATTATTATTATCATTATATTCTCTTTTCGAATTTAAGATAATTTCTTTCATTATTTCGACACTAGATTTCCAATTTCAAATAATCACATTCACGAAAAATTCATTAATTTTTTTTTTCGTGCAAAAATTTTATTCTTTTTTTTTTTTATTATTTTTACATATTGATAGTTTATGCTTAAGCTTATATAGATTTAATAGATTCAATTTGATTTAGTTTCGAATCATGGTGTTCGTATGTTGGTGAAAAATTGAAAAAGTATGTATAATGAAAGCCTTATGGCAGTTGTAGTATAAATATTCAAATAATAAATTGAAATTTCAAATAAAAGAAAATCTGCGTATGAAAATATTTAATCCTTTATCTATTCTATTATAGTACTAGTAATATTACGTACCCGAAATGTTCGAGTAAATGTGTTATATAAATTCTAATAGATAAGCCTCTTTTTAAAAAATAATGGGAAATTATGTTATGACGATGAAGAACAAACCTGTAAGCTAATTTTATAGATTGATGTGATTTTTGTATATAAGTGCTTATATTAAAAACAATTTCTGTCAGTCTGTTTGTTGATTAAGAACTTAAAGATCATATTATACGGTCGAATAACATAAAACTTTCGCACAAAACAATATGTAATTCAACAAGGGGAAGGTTGTGCTGCATTTGGAGCAATTTTTTTTTTTTTTTTAGAATAGATGCACGACTTACATTAGAAATTGAACTGAAATATTACCTATGAATTTAAGTTTAGATTTGTTTTGTGTTTGTGGGCGACATTACAATAATATAGAAATTATACAAAAATATTCGTTCATTCAACAAAAAAAAAAAATAAAATAAACATACAAAATACTATTTATTTATTTAACTACTCCTATATAATAATGTTAAAGGAAGTTTGCTCACACTGTTGGTCGAGGTTTATTTTAAAATTATATCTAAAAATACAGTGCCACACGAATTTCGGTAATAATTTATATAAATAACATAGTTTAATTCAAATAAACAAATATATTTTCCTGATCAATATAAAAATAGTGGATACATTATACATTGTTATTCGAATATATAGCACCATTTGATTCCCCATAGTCCACTTTATAAGTTCAACTTCTATCCATTCTTGAAAATCTTGATCCCAGCATATTTTCCGGGATAAACATGAAAATATTGCATTTCAATTTTATATGAAACTTCAAATAAAAATTCTATTTTTTTATGCGTTTTACTTAAAACAATACTTTTTCAAACACACTGCTTTTTCAAACACACTGCCAGACGATTTTAAAAACTAATTCGAAAGTATATAGTTCTTTTTTATTGTTATATAATACTCAATTCATATAGAAAATTTTCATCAGGGTAGAAATCTATGCAAAATTTATTATTTTTTTTATTTATTTTTTATTTTTCATTATTTTATATTAAAACTATAACCTAAAAACGTCATGGAAGAGACATTTTCACCAACTGTATTTTTATTCAATGTCAAGTTCATGTTCAAAACCAGAACGCATAAAATGTTTTGTCTAATGACTTGGCAAAATAATTAAAAAAAAAAAAAAAAAAGAACTGCGATATGGAAATTAAAAAAATAAATGAATTTTCTTGAATTTTTTTTTTCAATTCGAAGTGAATACTAAAGTATCATACATTAAGCTTTAGTGAAACATCTTGCTTCATATTGTTATGTTAAAAAAAATAAAAATAATGAAAAAATAATGCACAAGTGCACAATGCACAACATATGTATAATGTATATTGCATACATTCCATAAATAATATAATATTTTAGTTGGCTTTTTAAATGTCAATTACCAACATTAAAATTTTTTTTTTAGATTTGTTTGTTTGTGCAAATATTTACTCAGAAAACAAGTCTTATGTACAGCTTTGAATTACTCTTTTATTTTTTTAATTTCAATTGAACAAAGAGGAAAAAAAAAATTTTTTTTTTTTATTTTACATACTTTCTTTTTTTATTTTTATTTTTTCAAACTTCTACAACGACTACAAGGACTACAAGGATTTTTATATTTTTATAGTAAACAAAGCTATATAACCTTAAAAAAAAAAAGAAAATCTCAACATTTATACGTACGTATATAAGTTTATAAAGTTTTCAGAAAATTGAAGCGTACATTGTCTACATTATACTACTTCTATTTAACTTGCTTTGATATAATTACATTCAAAAATTAGTTAAATAAAAACGTTGTGTACAATTATATTTTCAACCAAATTGAACAAGAACTTGTAATGTTTAATAGCAGTTTTGTGCACATATATATGCATTATGTTATGTGGTTAATTGTTTAAAATATACGATATAAGTTCAGGACTATAAACAGCATTTCAACATTAAACAACCCACAAACAAACAAAAAAAAATACGTACTTTTTTTGAACAAATTTATATCGTTGCAGAATGTTTGGATTTGAGAAATTTTCGAATTGATGGCTTTTAAATTTTACATAATAATTTATAATTTGTAGAGTTTAGCCATTGTTGTTAAACAAGTTAAAAAAATCAATACAGGGCTTATTTAAGCAGTATTTTAAATAAAAAGTGTCCTTTTAAGCGAGTTATATAATATACTTTATAGTTATTATAGTTAATATTCTGTCGACTGAGAATTTAACTAGTCCTTACGCCTTTGAGAATGTTTCGAGTAAATCGCATTTGATAGTTCAGGTAAAAGTTTTATGACAGCACTGGTGAAAAAATTGTTAGTTTTTTCTACTCTATATTAGAATCTCTGTATAATATTCTATTATTTATATATTAATTGGAATCTCTCACGAAGTTATAGGTGTATAAAAAAGAACACATCTTCAAATATCATTTTACTCAAATTTTAATTGATATATTAAATTTTATTCGATCAATGTAATCAGAAATTTAGAAAAAGGGTCTTTGAAAACTTTTACGCCATAAATTGTGAAACAAATACTCGAAAACGTCAACATTGTAATTCTGAGCCAACGATTTAAAAAATATTATGGGGATTCGAGATTTTTATTAAACACATCAGATGTAATTTTATGATATAAAAATTTTAATACTCAATAATTATATTTGGACTGAAAAACAAAATTTATTCAAATTGTTTTATAATAGCAACGAATTATTATCGCGCACACAAACTTTATTAATTTATTTAATTTATTTTCACAAAGTTTGTTTTTAAAACGAAAACGAGAAAAATTAAACCAAAACATCTGAATTCAGAATATATAGTTTTTTTTTTTTAATTAGTACTGTCGTTTTTTTTTCCCAAATTTTTTGACATAAATCTAATATTCTATTTTTAATTGGGTTTTTTTTTTATTTTTGTAGGAACAATTTTCATTCTAATTACGTTTGTTCTCAAATTTGATATTGCTTTAACGTTAAAAAAATTTGACCTCCATTAAAGTAAAAAAAAATAAATAAATAAACATATAAATAATTAATATTCAGGTAATGGATCCTAAACGTTAATGCTTTCAAATTAAATTTAAATTAAAAAACTTTTCCTTGATGATTAGTTTGTTTCTAACATTTTTTGGGGCGTGAAAAGTATTTTATTTTCAATGGAATTTCAATTTTTAGGTATAAATACGACGACGACGACGTAAAACCTAGAATGTTTGAATGAAAAAAAAATATTTATTATTTTACATAATCTAATTTTCCAAAATATCTACATATATATAAATGAAAATATACAATATGTATATATGTATTATATAGGAAATTATAAGTACGTAATATTATTGTTATTGAAAATTTCATTTCTAATACGTAAATAAATATAAAACAACTCTATGAAATTATCTGATTTATGTGTAAATATTTTCTTCCAATTAGGGAATGCATTTTTTTAAAAAAAATTAATTCCGGATTTTCGGAAACGTCTTGAAATGAAATCCGGAATTCCGGTTTATTCCAGAATTTCATATAAAAATTAAAATATATTAAAAAATTAAATTAAATTATTCTTTAACATAAATATTAGTGTATTTAGTTCAAAACATTAAAATTATAACAAATTAAGTTATGAAATATTTTTTATTAAAATAAAATTTTATACTTTTCAATAAACCGAAAGTGAATCAAGTGAATGGAAAATTAAAAATTTGAAACACAAAGTATCCAATGTTTTATCATTGAGTTTTATTCGAATTTTTATTGAAAATGTTACTGCAGCGTTGTTAATAAGTTATATTAGAGATTTTCCAAAAGTGTGCCTCGGGGGCCCCCCTTGATCTCAAAATTTAATTTCACTTCGAATTCCAAATAAATCACTGAACTCGGAACTCCAACTTATTTCGTAAATGTTGATTAATATGAAAATAAGTTTTATGTATTTGCAGACTTGCGATAGCTACTTAGATTTCAATTTTTGTGAATTTTAATGCTTTATGCCTTAATAATAAAAAAAAAAAAAAATAATTGGTCAAAATACCCACCAGTAAAAGTTCTTCCAAATTCGAAAAATTCGGAATTTAGCATTTTGAATTCCGAATTTTTTGAACTTCAAAAACAAGCACAATTCCAGATTTCCGGAATCCGAAAAACCGGTTTTGCATTCCCTACTTCCAATATATTAACTAACTTGTTGAAGTGTATGTCAAAAAAAAAATTTAAATAAAACTGAACTTTACATAAATATTTTGTATGTAGGATGTACGCGATATAGGTGAATTATATATATATACAATGTTAATTAATTTATTTTTCTGTTATTCTTAATAATTTTTACTAAAAAAATAATTAATGAAATTCACAAAAAATTATCAAAATAATTCGAAATAAATAAATAAATATGTAATTAAAAAAACTATGAAAATTATGTGCGTTCATTAAACAATACCACGCATAAATAAGAAACTTAACTTCTATTTTGTCTTTTTAAAGCGCAAATTAAATTTCATCAACTTAATTATCTTAGGTTTGATTGATATCTTGAATAAGACATTTCATTGAGAATTGTGCGTAATATATTCCATTATTTTGTCAACAAAATTTGCATGATCTGATGCTGGTTTGCCATTTATAAGTTAATCATTTCCTATTGATATATCCGCTAATTTGGTTGTTAGCTATTATATATAGTTGTAAATTTTTATATAATTCTTTGAACTATCTTTTGACGTCTGCAACATAGAATTAAAACCAACATACAATTACAGTCGAAAATATTTACTTTATGTCTTACTTATTTAAATATTCGACTCTATTGTAGAACAAAAAATTATTAAAAATTTTATAATTCTTTTTTTTTTATTTTTTATATAATATACAAGCAATCTGAATAAAATTATTTTAATTAACTTAAATAATAAAAAGAAAACAATCTTTTTGTAGGACAAAAATGGGTTTTATGTTGAGAAGAAAAATATGTTAAATTTAATGAAAATTTTTGCTGAAGATAATTTTCGATAAAAATCTTAAATAATAAAAATATATTTATGTTATTCTTTCCATTAAGTATGTACATTCAAAGTTATCGTAATCTTAGATAGAATTAAAAAATACTTTCAATCTTATCGCTGGAAATATTAGTTTGAATTTAGCTTTAAGTTTAAGAAGTTGTATATCTTAACTTCTTCACAAGTATTTGGTTATTGGGACAAGTGGTTTCATTATAGCTATTTTTGTTTTCATTAAGAACTTTAATAAATTTATGAAATAGACCGCCAAACCAGTTATTTTAAATTAATGAAAATTATTACGAATTATATAGTTAGTTACTCATATTTTAATTAGTTAAATTTTCTATAATTAAATCCTATATAATAATCTAAAAATAAAATAGTAAATTATCTATAGAATTAATAAAACAAATCTAAAATGCCTCACACATTAATTTGGAAATTAAAAATGTTAAAAAAAAAATATTCAACATTTTATTATTTATCCTAATCTTTAATATAGATCTTTATATACATATAAAATTTCCCCAAAAATAAATTTTATTTTAACGTTACCTATTTAATTTTAGCCAGATAGAGTTTTAGTTAGAAATATATATTTTATTTTAAAATAAAAAAAATAAAATAAAAACGACCAGGAAAATGTTTGGTTTCTATCATATCGCAATTAGAATAATTAAAGCAATAATAAAAGTTCATTAAAAAAAAGTAAAAAGAACAAGAAGCAAGAAAAATAAACAATTTTAAGCCCAAAATTAATTTTCCGTTAAACCTATTTCAATTAAAAAAATACATTTCTTGTTGCCAAAAAGTAAAAAAAAAAACTTTTAATTCTTTTAATTCAGAACTTTATATTTTTTATATTTTTTTATTTTTTTTTGAAAGTAATTAATTTTTTTATAGGGAAATAATATAATTTTTTTTTTTTATTTTTTGTGTTGAAAAGGGATACACACCTTTATCGCTTCAGGTTCATTTTATCTCTATAATTTTATTTATTTTTTGTTGTTTTCGTGCTAACTAATAACTCTAACAAGGCTCAAGAATGTTTCAATATTTTTTTTAACAGACAAACAGAAATACTAATTTCAAAAATTTATTTACATCATAAGGTCATAAGTTAGTTTTTTTTTATCGTAATTTGAAGATTAATACCCTTTCTGCACTGGAAATACAAAGACGTCTCAAAGTAGTCTTTTGAATACCTGTACACACTGCCAAAGGCACTTACTTTCTACTTAGTTTTGACATCTAAAAAAACAATTTCTCCTTGTTTATAAAATTTATGTTTTGTTTGTTATTATTATTTTTTTTACAGAAATAAGTGTAACCATCGAAAAATAATTAATTTGAGGCAGAAAAACAACATAAAATAATAACTGCAAAGCTTCAAAGTAAGTGCTTTGAAGAGTCTTGCGATTTTATTTTAAAAGGCAAAAGACAAAAGAGACCTGAAAAAATAGGTCTTTCGCAAGAGCTGATATTAGGGTTTCCATACTCGGTTATCGGTTACTCGAAAACCGGGTTTTCGGCTTTCATACTCGGTTATTATTTAAACAATTTTGCAGAGGCAAAATAAATATCAAATGAACTCAAATTGAAAAAAATTGTGTAAGTACTAGGCTTTGAAAAAAATTTAGTTTTGGTTTTTTGTTTTAAAAATTGCAGTCCAAATTCAAAACTAGTGAAAGCAAGTAAGTAAGCTTTTCAAAAAAATTGTTTTGGTTCTTCTTTTAAATTTGAAAATAAGTTTATTCGACAAACTGGAAACTTCGAATGGTTAGATGTACTAATTTTTTAAAAATGTTTTAATTAATGTTATAATTTTAATTAAAAATTAAAAATATAACATAAATTACATAACATAAAAAAATTTTTTTAAATACTCTGTTAATCGAGTACTCGGTTAATTTTCCTTAAAGATACTCGAAAACTCGGTTAATTGATTTTGCCGAGTAATTGGAAACCCTAGCTGATATTAAGCTGCAAGTGAAGAAATCCTATTAAACACTGAAAAAAAAAAACATGTGCTGCCGCAGATATAATTTGTAAATATATCTTGCAAGATTAGCTATTTGTCATAGCAAGAAAAACTTTTATTTAATAATATTATTTAATAATTATTATGGCATTAATTCGACATAAAAATTTCTGAAACTCATTTTGCATAAAAAGTATTTTTTTCTAATTTATTTTTCGCTATAAAAAACTATAATTTTGCTGTAGCAAATTTTGCTAGTATTTATTTGCTAAACATTTTTGAATAAATTATTATAATACAATATAATCTATTATATACAAGATTTTGAGTAGATTCTATCAGAAAATAACGTAGTTTTAGTTATAATACGTCTGCCTTTCAAGCTTTACAAATCTCGTCATTTTTATGTTTTTTGTTTTGAAACAGTCCTGTCTTGAGTTTTTTTTTTTGTTTGTACTGACGCGTTTATTTATTCACTTTGTTTCATTTACACAGGATCACTATGCTTGAACAATTTTCCTTTTCATAGAAAGTGAATATAATATATATATTTTTGTTATGTTTTTAATATATTTTAGATTCGTATTGTGTACATACATATTCAACGTATTATATGAATAAATATGTTATATACTGTCATCCGATAACATTAAATCGTTAAATCAAACAATAAGATAATATGTTTTAATTTTTTTTTTCGTTTTCAGTAATAATGTCCAAATTAGTCTGTTATATAAGCTTACGAACATTGAAAATAACATTTAAAAGTTTTATTGAATGAAATATTTTATTAGAAAAAAGAAAAAGCATAATAATTTCGGATCAAGAATTTGTAAAATCACCGAATTAATTTTTTTTTTTCTTTCAATTTAAGTAATTTATATGTCTCTTATATACTCTTAAATTATAAAAGCCACAATTTGTATAAGAAAATTGATTTACAGTTTATATGTGTATACCTTATATACATATATAGTTTAACATCATAATATACAAACCAATAAACTAACGATTTAACGGTACACTTATTGCAGATATAAAATTTTATTACAAGGATTTTGATTTAAAAGCTATAAATTTTTTTTCGCCTTTGCAAAGAATACGATTTCTGCTTACAATTCATGAAGTTTATTTATTATTTATTTGTTTTTTTTTTTTTTTTTTTTTTTTTCAAATTTCATGGGATATATATGTAGGAGCATATAGGTACAATGTTTTTGTATGATTGGAATTTTATAACTTTCAGTCCTAATAAAATACATATAACTGAGATTTCTTAAGGGAAACAGACATTGAGTTAATTTTAGAATTTGAAATTTTTTTTTATATTTTTTTCAGATTTTAATTTTCAAATCGTTCAAATCGTTGAGATATTTTTCTTTGTGTACTCTTTTGCTTCAAATTAGTATGATTTTCATTTTTGATTTGTTCTATTTCAATTGAAAATGTTCGAAAAGAAGGCTTAGAGTTTATGTGTCTTGAAGTTTGGTCTTCAAACTAACGTATTTTTTTCATTATGGGCCATTATGCACTATTGTGGACATATTGTATTAGCGGCAATCGAAAAATTAAAATGACAGGAAAACAAGCATCAATCTAACCTACTCAGTAACTTTTGAATGACTATGCAAAAGATTTTACGCAGATTCAAATTTCAAGGACTAAAATCGAATAAAGTATTAAAGAACCATAACGACTTTAAGTTTAAACCTTTAAAAATTTTGCAAATATTCATGCAAGGGTTGATTTTTTTTTAATTTAATAATAAAAATTCTTATTTTTCCTAATTTATTCAGTCATATTTTTATTGATGTTGGTGTTAGTTATAACGAATATGAAAAGTCATGTTTTTTATTTTTTTTTTTCAAACAAGCTGTTTCTAAAATTTTACAATTAAATGAAAAAATAATTTTTCAACATCACGTAAATTTGTTTTTTTTTTGTTTTTTGATTTATGATCATCATAGTAAAATATATGGTTTGATTGATACATAAACGCGAATGTCCAATTATCATGGAATGAAAAAAAAAACTACATGATTCTACAAAAATATTTTATTTTCATAATCATTGATATTTTTTTTTGATTTCTAAAAATTCATTTGAATACTACTTTTTTACAATGTATATAATTGTTCTTATTATTTTAAAAGTGGTAGCGGAAATTTTATTATTTGTGTATATTAACAGTAGTTATAATAAAATTTACTTATTTTTTGTTTTTTTTTTAACAAAAAATATATTCACGGTAATTTTTGATTAATCGAGAGTACTGTATAGGAAATAAAACCCTCTTGAAAACAGAAAAACTAAAATTTTGGAAATTTTAAAGTTTTAAATTTTAACAGTTCTGCTAAAAAAAAAATTTTAAATTTATACTTGAAGGCCCAACCACTAAAACTAATTCTCTGTAGTCTGTTTTTATGTTCAAAATTATCGACTGGATTATAGTTTTATTAATTATTAAATTAAAAAAAAAAAGAAGAAATTTATATATAAATACGAATAAAATGTATTAAATATGTTAAGAAAAATTCTAATTATTTAATTCTTATAAATTGAAGACTCTAGAAAATTTAAATTTCCCTTTAATATTAGAATTGGAAAATTATGTTTAGTTTAGATTTCATAAACACGATTTTTTAACACATAGTTATCTATTAATCAATTTAAAAAAAAAAAAAATTTTTAATATTAAATTTTCGATGTTACAAAGTCATGGACATCTGGAAATTATATAAATTTTATGTTTGAAAAAATAAATTTTATGTTCATATATATACAATACAACATAGAATGGTGTTTTTTTTTCTTCGTAAAAATATGAAAATAACATGGATCGTATTTTTTTGTCTCGTACTGTTTTTTCCTGGTTTGTTTTAATTTTTTTTTTTTTCAAAGGATTCAGCTACCATGAAATTACTTTCGTGTCTTATCAATGTAAATCTAAAATAAAAAAAAAAAAGTTATTTTATTTTTATTTTCATTTTTAAAGCTTTTTTTTTAATAATTTCATTTTTTTCATACTTTTTATAATTTATTTACAAATGATAAAAAAAAAAGTATATAAAAAATATACATTAAGTGCAGGGAGTTATAATTTTAACTATATCTTTTTTTTTTGCTAAACCCATGTTTTTTTTCTGGGAAAACACTGTGAGAAAATGATTTATTGCTTTTAATAGTTACGTTTAATTTGGACAATAAGTTTTTTTTATTAACTTACCAAAATTGTGTACTTCCGTGTACAACTAACTAATCGCGATTTTAACAAATTAAATTTTACTTTCTTCTCACATTTATATTCATTATTTAGTTTTTAAAATTAATTTGTAGAATCCATTGAGGAAAATCAATGTTTTTATGTGAAGATAAGCATAAGTACAATTCGAGCTTATTTGAATTTAATTATGAGACAAATTTTTATTGTACAGCAAGATCTCCGATTTAAGAATAGAAGTCTTGTAAGATGCTGTGTATAGTTAGTTATATTCATATTATTCATATTTTTCATAGTTACTTCTTACAATTATTTAAAATCAAATTGTTTCCGAAATCAAAGTAATTTATATAATAAAAACGAAGACTAGTTTTAGATACAATTGACATATATTTGATTGAATCTTTCAGTTTGCTAAAAATGTTAAAATAAAAAATATATGAACATTAGATATATCTACTTTCTTAATTTTCTTAATTTTTTTTTTTGATAAATAAAGTCTTCTATTTTGTTAACACTTTAGATATCATTGACCACGATTGTTTTTTAATTAACAAAAAATAATTTAATTTATACAGAGAAAAGCTCACTTTATATGTTTATTCCATAATTAAATTAATTAAATAAATGAAAATGAATATATTATTATTATTTTTTTGTACATTTTTAGCTCTGGTGTTCGTGTTCTATCAATATCGAATTGAATCAAAATAAACATTATAAATTGGATTGATATTTTTATAAAATTATTATCAAGGAGATCGTCCACACACGGATTTAACACACACATTATATAGTGTAAATATTGACATTTAATATTAAACTTTAATAATACATATATAATAATAATAATAATAAGTATCATCGATATAAAGTAGAAAATAACATTTTAAGTGCATAACTAACCAATTGATAGATAGCATATAATTTTTTTTTTTTTTCAAATATTTCATTTTATTTTTGATATACTTTATGTGCATGAACATTATATTTTTTAAAAATAACAAAATATTATTTTCTTTTTAAAATGAATAATTCTAAAAAAGAAAAATATTTTATAAAATTTATATTCTTTAAAATTTATTTTTCTTTTAGATTGAACAGAAACCAGCAAAACGCATTAAAACTTTTAAATTGAAAATTTGTGCAAAAAAAAAAAAAACAACTAAAACTAAAGAGTAATTGAAATTCTATGTAAGAATTTAAAATCATTTCATTATTTATGGATAAGAAAAGTCTGTTTTGAGATTCATTTTAATTGCATTTTATTCTTGTTATAGAGAAACCATAAAGAGCACCAAATAAAATATATTGTCTTTAGATTTTGATAAACTGAAAAAAATCAAATCGTTTAATTTTACTTTAGTTCTACATTGGAAAATTCTTTCAAAATCGATTTGCGATTAGAGCTGGAATCATCATTTTGAATACAAGAATTATTACAAACAAATTTGAATTTTGTCATAACCAAGATTCCAATTAGATTAAAATCATAGTGAAATCTAAAATTTAAACTAGGCCAACAGGTAACTTTTTAATCCAATTTCTAATTTTATAGAAACGAAACCATCTGATTTTTCTGAAATTTATCTAGAAAATATTTTTGAATTCGAAAAGAATTACATTTACAAACAAATCACAAAACTTTCATTCCACAATTTTTATTCCACAGAACATAAGAACTTAATGTTAAATTAAGCTCATTTATTTTTCTCAGACGAAAATAGCAAGAATAAAATTAGTTCGTTAACTTTTTACCTTATATGCGTCGTAACCTTGTTTCACCTGTTTTGTTTATATATTTGTATATATCTAATATAAGTCAGTAATATTATACGGAAATAAATTTCATTAAATGTTAACTTATTTAAAGTGAAAAAAAAAAAATGTTTTTGTTAAATTTACTATTTGATTAATTACCTTTGACAGGCAATTTAAAAGGGTTAAAAATTTCTAAAAAAAAAAAAAAAAACTTTCTGACCGTAACAATATTTTATCTCATTTTTGAATGTATAAGGGATCTTTAGAATATTTTTACATATTTTTCATAAGCTTATCTGAAACATCGCTTTTGATTATTTCCTGACCTTTAATCGTTTCTCAAAAAATAAAAAAAAACACAAAAATTTTCACTTGAAATCATTTAATATATTTTTTATATCAAATCTATATAGGTAACCTACCTACCTATAAAGTAAATTTTCCGTAAGGATTTTTTAAACTTTATGTAATATGTTTTATATATATAGACGCGCGTATATAATAAAACGTCCCTTTAAAATATGCTTTAAGTATGAATAAATAACTAAACTATGTTTATTAATGGGATAAAAATTTTATTTCTACGGCTGAGCAAGCTAAAGATCGGTTTTTTTTTAGAGTAAAATTTGCAAATTACTTAAGTCGTCAAAAAAAGTATAGTATACCTTCCGTAGAATAAAAATAATTGAGCACTTTTAAAATTAATAATATAAGTAATCCATTTTGTCTAGTATATTTCTATTTGGTAAGTTTTTGACTACTTAAAAAAAATATGCAAAAATCTTTGATCATGTAAAATTCAACCAAAAAAATTTTTTTCTTATCAAGGTGAAATTACACAATTCGATTCTAGGTCGTTCGAAGTTGTCCAATATAGTATAAAAAAATTATTATACAAAATAACGATGAAGAAATTTATAATAAATTATTTTTTCTAATCAATTTTCCTGTCTCCTTATTAAATTAATTTCATTGGAATTAAATGGCTCTATATTGTAATATGCCAAATTTAATATCTTAAAAAAAAAAAAAAAAAATACCAATAAGGAAAACTAGAAATTCATGAAAATAGAATGTAAATATTTATATTTAAAAGGATTTTTCCAACTTAGGTCTCTGCTAATTGATGAATTTTAGACACATCCTAATCCTTTTGTAAACTGAAATTTGAAAAAGAAGAAATAAAAGCAACTTTATGTGCGTGTAAAACTAATAGGACTTTGTCAAAATTGGATATGAAAATCAAATACAAAGCTCTTTTGATTGATTGAAATGTTGATTGATTTTTCTATAAATAAAAGATTTATACAAAAATAAAAAAAAATAAATAAAAAGGATTTACAATCGAAAAAGGAAGAAAGAAAAATAAAATACCAGAATTTTTACATTTTTGTGATTAATTTTAGGATTATGTGAAATTTTACCTGCCAAATTCTTAAAACTTAATTTTATACCGAAACTTAAAGAGCGATATTTATTTCTTTTCTTCCACATTTTGAACATAAATTTTATTTACTTATTTTTATAAAATTAAATAAAATAATTTTGTTGTATTAATATAGTTAATTTACAGAATTTTATATAATATTTAAGTTTTTTTTACAAACAAATCCCTGACTGCGAAATTTAAAAATATTTTTACAGTTTTCTATTTTGTGAAGTTTTTATTTTACAGAAAATAAACGGCCCTGAAAAAATTAGAAAACTATCGAACTTAATGATTAATTAAGTTTTAATAATGTTTACTATTCCTGTGCCTTTCGTGAATTACTTACAACAAAATTGTCAAATTGTCGGTGCTAGTTTCAGAAACTACTTTTTAAACTTTTAAAACTCCTAAATAATTGATTTAGACATATAAAAACTCCATTACAAAATCGATTTTACTTGAAAGGGTTACATTCGAAAACTGTAGTGAATGTATTTCAATTTTAAGAACTAAATAGATCGTGCTTAGGGGAACGTTTTTTATTTTTTGTTCCAGGTCCGCCTCCTGAAGTCAATGGATATATCAAACAAAGTACGAAAAACGAAAAATCTATCAGGCGGAAAGACGATTCCAATAAATTTAAAAGAAAACTGATACAAGCCAATTATTTTATAATTGAATAAAGAAAACTAAAGCCTTAAATTTACATACATGTGTATTTTAAAATGAAAAAGAATTTCAAACTCTATAATTTTTAAATATACTTAAAAAAAATAAGAAAAGAAATTAAATTTTTCATATAAAAATAAAAATAAAAATAATAAAAGCTTCTAACATTAAAAAAAAAAAGGTGGAATTTTAATTTTAAATTAAAAAAAAAAAACATAACTAAGAATCTAAAATTTTATTGACCTTATTTTGACAAACAAAAAAATCAACTTTTTTTCCACAATAATAGAATAGATACGTCCTTTTATACCTACCTATCTACATATAGTATGTATATAAATTATGTACATAAAATTTGCATAGTCAAATAAAATTATACAAAAAAAAAAAAAAACTGTTCTTTGTTTCACATTTAATTTCTAAAATTAGAAGACTCAAATCAGAGAAGCAAAAAAAAAAAAAAAAACAAAATAAAAATAAAAAAAAACCTGAGAAAATCAATTTTCCGCATTTTTGAACAAAAAAATTAAGCTTTTCATGAAAAATTATACATTTTTATTATCATAACTTTTTTCCTCATAAATTATCCTTTTCCCAAATATTGCTACTTTTTATTTGTTTAATAAAAAAAAGAAGGAAAAACAAAAAAGATGAAATGACAATTCAATAATTAAAGGACAAAAGGAAAAATATTTCATCAGTTTGGGTTATCAATATGAAATTCTAAATAAATTTTTAGAAAAACTAGGGGAGGTTCGAAAAAACTCGCAACAATAAGTTTATGGTAAAACCAAAATTCATGGCAGAATATTATGTTTCGTTCCACTTTTTAGCCCGTTTCCCAACAAAAATGAAAAATTGTACTTCCGTCCTTCCGTCCGTAAATTCAATTGTCCGCCACTAAAATGCTAGCCAATCGATTTTTATGCTGTCATTCAACATGCACATCATTTTGGCTTTCGTATTAAGAGTCTCTTAACCTGCTAACGGCCTAAATATTTTCATGTGAAATTTTATTATAAATTTTAAATTTAATATAAGTTTAAATGGATTCTAATGAAAATTAGTATGTGAGTAGATATAGACGTGGATTAGAGTCTTATAAATTTTATTTTTTAAACAAATATATGTTTTCATTAGATTTATTTATTCGTATTAGATCGTAGACTTAACTTATGTGGTCGTTATTTTTAAGATTTTCAACACCAATGTATCGTAACTAAATTTGTTTTATTACAGGTTAGTTTGAAAGACTTGGGAAAAAAAATAAGTATTTTTGTTGAAAGAATTTTGAATTCTTTGTTTTTACGAAATTCAACAATGTTTTGAAAACAATTTTTGTTTAGAATACATTTTTTTTTTATCTACAAATCTCGGAAAAGCATATAATACAAATATTTCCTAAAGGGTTATTAGCTAATTAAATTATACTTTTTATCTATTATTACAAAATGTAAGTACCTACATTTATTATGAAAACTTACATGTTGTTTCTACGCTTTAAAAACAATATTTTTACATAAAATTCTTAATTTTCTATCTGTCTTGACTTGAAGATATGAAAAAAAAAATTTATTCTGTTTTTATATTTTGAAATATAGGGGGCAATATTACAGTGGCGCCGCGATTAGATGCAGTCATCTTGTAGATATTTCGTTTAACTTTCGAGATATCTATACTTTTTCGTATTCTGGGTAAAAGTAAAGATCAATTGTATCAAAATAATAATAATAATGGCATAAAAGACAAGAAATTTAAACAGAAAATAATCTCTATACACAAAATTTTCCAGGTCTTCGCAAAAAAAGACAAAAATTAAAAAAAAAAAATAAATAAATAAAACGAAATATTTTTTCCATTCATTTTTAATTCAATTTACCAAAAAAAAAAAATAAATATATATATAGGTATATAAGAAAAAAGATAGGTAGAACAAAAAAGAATTTTCCCAGTTCCATTTCAAATATTCTTTTTTTTTTACCTACCTATATTATTTTCATGTTGTCACAACAGAACAACAACAACAGAAAAAATTTTCACAAAAATGTTACACTTATTTTTTTTTTGTGGTATTTGATTTTCTTTGTGCTTTATTATTATTATTTTTTTTTTTTTGGCCTCATTCATCCTTATTCACGTAAATTTTGGTTTGTTTTTTTTTTATCTCAAGCAACAAAACAAAAAAATTTCTGAACTGAATCAAATTGGTATAATTTTGAAAACCAAAACCAACTTGAATGAGAAAAAAAATAAGAAAATTTGTTATAGACAGTGTGTCATTAATTTTAACACATTATAACTCTTTAACAATTTTCTTTTTTTTTTTTTTCAAGTTCCACACATCGCGGCTTTGCAATGAAATAAATTGCTCTCTTTTTCCCGCCATCAAAAACGACCTGCAATTTTTTTTGTACAATATTTACATAAGTGCAACATAACTGTGTTTACCTTATACTTTCAAAAATTTGACTCTAAAAACTGGACTCAATAAAATAAGAAAGAAAAAAAAAATTTTCGAATACAAAAATATGAACATATACATAATGTTCAGAACCGTACTGCTTTTGGAAGGACATCACTGCTTTTTGTGTCCTTCCAACAAATTTGTACGGTTTTTTGTATTGATTATCGGCCGAACACAAACCGGCAACATAAATTGATTATATTTGAGTAACATTTAACGAGACATATTATTTTCTCCTATTAAATATTACATACGAGCCTACATATTCTTTTTTTTTGTTTAACAACCCAAAAATGAAAAAAAAATATTAATTTCTTCCAAAATTATTTAGTAATATTAAGTAGTTTCTTTTCTTAGAATTTAGTGTTCCAAATGAGCAAAATCATAATAATTATTATTTTCTGTGAATGAATACAATGAAAAACAAATAAATGTCTCTTTTTCATTATATAGTTTTAGGGTTTAGGTATTTAGTTATTTTTTTTTTTTTATCAAGGACATTGTATCCTTTTTACTATCCTTGTACGTTCTACTTCTTTTTTACTATTAAATTGAATTTTATTTATGTTGTTAACAATGTATGTATGTATCAAAATATGTTTCTGCAGATCGATTTAGAGTTAGAGTGAATTTTTTTTTCTGAGGTATTAATTTTTATTAAATTTCGTTTAATAATAATTATCATCTCGCTTGCTTCCGAATATAATGAAGCGGCTGAATTTAACAAGGATTAGAAATTTAGTACCATAATACTTGAATACACAATTTTTAAATTTTCGTTTAAAATTGTTACATTATATCTAATCTTACAATTTATCTAGTAAACTATTTCAAAGTAATGTTGTCTTGATTTAATGATTAGCCATTTTTCCGGTTTAAAGTACGGAAAATAAAAGAAAATTATTGAAAAAAAAAATACGTAATCTTACAGGATGGACATTATTTATATATTTTTGTTGGTTTTTTATTTCCGACTTGATAATGGCCATATTAAATTTAAAGTATTTTTTTTTTTAATTTTATTTCTGTACCTTTAACAAAAAAAACAAAATTTTAAATTCTTTCTTTAAGTTTGAAGTTTTTTTTTTTTTTTTTTTTTTTTAAACATAAATATATTTTGGGTAATTATTTTAAATTTTCATCCTGTTTTGAGGAAATTTATTTATTTCATTCAATTCCAATAAAATTTGACTTGAAATATGATATACGATGATGTTTATAAATAAAGCTTCAGGCATTTATGATTCAAATTACTGTATTTGATTTTATATAAATGATTTTATGTACATAAATGTTACAAATTGATATTATTCTTTTACACTTATTACAAAAATCTAAAATTGTACATATTGTGTATGTATCGTGAAAAGTCCAAAGTAAAAATAAAAAAAATGTTTTTAACTAAGGAAAAGCATAATAGATGTTCGCATAAATAACTATACAAAATGTGGATAATGTTCTGTTTCCGTTTGCTATTTTGTTCTTAAGTGCACAAAATGAGGTTTCAAATATATGTATATCATATATATACCTCGAACATTAATTTTTGTTTTCTTTTCTTTTTGGATAAGTTGTGGTCAAGTAAACGAATAAATTTATTTTTAATAAAACATAAATAAAATATATAAATTATAAAATTTATTTAAAAATAAGAATTTTTGGAGTTTCAGAAATCGGAAGTAGTAAGTATATATTTTCTATTTCAGTGAAATTTTTCTTATTCAAATTAAGAAGGAATTAGAAAAATACTGCGGCTTAAATATAGTAGTTAACGAGTAAAGTTTATTCGCTTGTTTATAAGCTTGTTTTATTTATTTTTTTTTGCGTCTGAAAGCAAGGTATTTATCAAAATCGTAGCCAATTCATTTATCTTCTCGCAACTCATTTTCCGTTCACTGGAACGATACAAAAGTTAATCTATATATATATAAATATTAATCAATTAAGCTTGTATTTATATAATCAGATTTCTTGGAATAAATCTAAGCCATTGTTGCATATGGCTTTTAAGAAGGGAGGTAATGATTTTAATTAATTACATATACAAATCAAACAAGAAATAAATATTAATACTAGTAATCTGAAATTTCAATAACTTTAACTTCAAAGAAATCGAAAAACTCAAAAATTTTCCAAAATATTTTATATTTTGTGTAGGACGTTCCTTTGATCGATTAAAATTAATCAATGTTTTCAAAACTATTGCATTAACCATCTTCTTTTACTCCAGTTATACTAAATACTCAGAAATACTTGTAAGAAATATGCAACATGATATATGTATATAAATATATTTAGGATTCAATAAACATGTTTAAAATGGGAAACTCTTTTGTCGGATATTGAACATAATTTATATAAAAAAAAAATCAATATTCCAGGATACATAAATATATTTTTATGTACATGGTTTTGTTTTGCTTTATTGCTTTCTCCTATTTTATAAAAAATAAAAACAAAAAAAAAAGGTAAAATGCCCGTAAGTTCCTTATGATGTTAACAGTATTTTTTATCAGCTTTCTCATCACTTTCTTATTAAAGTTACGGTTGATGGTTCTTTCTAACATTCTAAATTTAATTTTTTTTTTTTAAATATTCTTTATATAGAAAGTTTTGTGCACACTACGTGTAGATTGATATTTATATATATATATAAATAAAACCCTCTTGAATTAACATAGCATCAAAATCACAAAAAAAAAGTTTTGAACCATTATACTACAGGGCTTGTCTTAACATAAGCAAACTTTATTTTGCCTTACGTGACAAACTAACTTATCCTGGAATAACAAAACTTATGTAATTTGTAACACTTCAAAGAGTTCAATGGCATATTATTGTAATATATATAATATCGTTTTATTATATAAACATTTAATTATTATTTTCGGTAGAAAGTAGAATCAAGCAATTAAATCGATTTATATTTATTATTAACATAGGTAGTAAACATATTTTTAAAACAATATTATATCATTGGTTCAAAGGCTGAAATCACTAAGTCGTCTTGTAAAGTTCTAATTATATTATAATGGCACGATTGACTTAAAGCAATAAATTTTGCTCTAAAAATCTTTGTCAATCTCAGGTTCCGACTTTTAAGGCTTATATAAATCGCATACAAATTTCATATTCTAATTTGAAACATAGAAATGAATCTATATATCTACCTAAATTATTGAGTTTAAAAATTTTGATTTGATATTAAAAAGTAAAATTAACGCAATAAATTGATTTATTTGAATTTTATTAACATTTAGTTTCCACATTTTTGATTATATTTTACTGAATTAAAATTATCAAATATATTTAACTGTCTATAACATTCATAAATGCTCTTTTATTAGTTATATAATTATGTAACAAATGTTACACTTTTAAAGTATAACATAATAATATATAAATTAAAAACATTCAAAATTATTTATAGGTTTTTAATGTTTTATTTTAATCATCTGATCATTTAAGCTAAAATTGCAACCAATTTAAATATCGAACGCGTTATAGGATTGTTGCCTCTTTACATTTATATTTTAAATTAAATCATTTTATATAAAATCCCATAAATTTTGTACTTAGGATAGTGAGTTTTACCTTTATTTTGTGTAAATAAATAAATTGAAGATAATATTTTATTTAAACTAAATCAATCACATTGTAAATTAAACAATTTTATCAATTTGGAATATAAATTATTATATCATCAGGAAATCGTTTTACGATTTCCTGATATAATTTATCTTCTTATTTTCAAGTTAATAAATTAATTTTTTATTTAATATGGTTGTATCAGTAAAGAAATATATAGATTTATGTATAGTACAGCTTCTTACAATAACACATACTTATATTATATATACAACTTAATATAAATATGTATATTAATGTATTATACGTATTATGTATAGAATAAAGTAGATTATTTAATGTTTTATGTATAGTATATTATATGTTTATAATAAACACTGTATATTTATTTATAAAAATGTACATAAGTATAATTTAAAAATAAAAAGAATAACATTATGTAGCGATATTACACAAAAACGAAAGGACAAAAATATTCATTGTACTTTTTAATGAACACCACAAAAATAAAATAAAATTGTGTACATTATATATTATTTACTTAAAAAGTGCTTATTTAAATAGCCTGAAGATTATAGATATGAATATTACAATCAATGATAATGAGCCAAATTACATTGAGGGAAGCTTAAATAGTGTATTATTAGGATGAAAAGGAAGGCTACATAATATATAAGAAAATTTAATATATAAGAAAATTTTTTGAATTTTTATTGCTACATAATATATATTTTGGAAGTCCATTGCTTTGAAAAATATAACAAATGTTCTTAGTATTGCCATTATATTATAAACGCGACTCTGATTTTATTATACAATAAAAACGCGACTCAATAAAAACGACACAATAAAAACGCGACTCTTATTATAGAATAAAAAAGCGACTCTTATTTTAATTCGTATATCACAAATGTGGTTTTATTTTATAAGTTTATTACTAACAACTTATTATGAAGTATAGATAATAATCAATAATTCAAATTGATAATATGACTTTGAAATAATTTTGATTGAATTTAATCATGTAATTCTGTCATTTTTCGAAAACACAATGCGGCATATTTGATTTTGAATTAGATTCCCACATCCAACTTTTAATTTATGTAATTTGTTAACTTGAACTAGTGTTTATTGAGTTGTTTTGTTTTTTTTTAGTTGTATATATGTATTTCATTTAAAATGTGTATGAAAATTTACATTATATTAATGAACTAAATTATACTATACCGTAAATTTAATCATATAATATTAAATTATTATTTAAGAGAATAAACAACAAATTATAAATAACAAAATTATATTACGTACTATTAATACTATAAATATAAATATAAACTTTATCGAATATTTAATTCATTTACTCTTCTTATTAATTTTCAAAGCAAAATTAACTAACTATCATAAAAATAGTTTTGTCTTATTTTTTTTTTTCAATATTCTTTTATTAAAGTCTCCTCTTTATCTGAATTGCTTATCTTTTCCTAATTGCGGCAATAAATTACATTTATATTCTTCCATTCATTTAATTATACACATTTAGATATTACACGTTCCATTTATTGACCGACCTAAATTACCAAATAAAAGTAAAATATTTGCAAAAATAATTATTTAAATTGATTGGAAGTTATTTATATATGTATATGTTGATAGCAAAAAGTTTGAATGAATGATTTGAAAAGAAAAATTTAAATTGTATTGTAATTATTGTAACGAGGCTTGGCCTTTTTTTAAAAATTTAATTTTTTATTTTTTCTTCCTTCGTTATTCAATATTTTTTATATACCCTTGTATATAATTACTTATTCGGTTTACTTTACATATTATTACATATTATTTTATAATGAGAATTACTTATAATTATTTTTTAAAAACATCTATAAGAAATTTTTTTTTAGCATTAGCGAGTTCCCCCACCCAATATGACTAAAATATGATATCTTCAACGTTTTTATTCAAAAAATTAGAAAAAGAAGTAAAAAAATTATAACTAAATAATAAGTACAATATAAAATTTTGGTAATTATGTTTTTTTTACTAATATACTTAAGTAAGAATTTTTAATTGCATCTCTTAAACATACAACATGTTAATTTTGAAACAAATAAGGAAATTTATAACGAATAATGTGCCAGAAGATTTTGCTATAATTAAGGTGAAAAACAACTTTCAAATTGAAAAATAATTAGCTTTAAAATTAAATTATATTATATGCAGTAACTTTATTTTTATACATTGCGTACATTTCAACTATCATAGCTAAGTATATATATAAATATATTGTATACCTAAAAATATATCGATAAGTTAATCAGTACACATATAAAACCATATATATATATATATATATACATAATGTATGACCTATTAAGTTTTTTGAAATAAAAAAAAAAAAAAAAATATGGAATAGATAATATGTAACAAAAATTTTCCCTTTTAGGGTTTTATGTATTCAAAGTTTTAGGATTTTTACATAACTATTCCATTTTGTTTAACTATGCGAAAAAGAAAAGATATACTTACTATTCTATTCTTTAAGATTTTGTTCGATTGAAAATACACTTGAATATATACATAAACATAAAAATACAACATACGTATATAAATTTATGTAGTTTTTGCTTTTAGAAAATATTTCCCTTTTTTTTAAGGTTAGCACAAACACGTTCTCAAAATAATAATAGTTTTCATCGATCTCCATGGACCAATAAAGAAAACAAACAAGGTTTAAAATTTACAAGCAATATAGTTCACTTAGATTTCAACCAACACTTGTAAATTAAGCCGCTTATTAAGTATAACTTTTGTATGACAAAATCATATTTTAAATCAAAATTACATCATTTCGATCTATAACATTCTGTTTAAAGCATTCACAATGACTAATCAATTCCTTCACTTATGTGCCTACTACATGCATTTGCTATCCATATAAAATAGTAATACTATAATGTTCAGTGATTGTCAGTGACTGTGCAAATTCACTGTATACAACATCTATTTATATATACTTTAAAATATTTGATTAATTTTTCTTTTATTGAAGAAAAGTTTTGAAGTTTACATGGGAAAGGCACATAAAATAGAATGATAAATTTCTATTAAAGAAAAATTATTTTTTTTTTCTAGAAAGAAGGAGGAATATACATTATATAATATTCTTTTACATTATACATAATAATACACATACATCATGTAGATATAAAATATTTATTTTTTCTCTTTTTTAATAATTAAAGTTTAATGAAAAATTGTTACAAAAAATTGAAAAATTCAATTTTCCTAGAGTTTTTTTTCCTTTTTAATCAATGAAATGCAAATAAAAACTTTTCTTTTATTGAAAATGTTGATTAAAATCTACAAGGAAAAATGAAATATCTGGGTAAAAAAAAAATAATAATGCAGAAATTTACCTACATATATCTACATAAAAATCGAGTAATTTATCAATTAAATTTAAAGATTGTAAGCTTTTATGAAAAAAAAAAAAATTTACACCTACCTGTACATAATGGTATATATTTTATATTTATTATCTTTATCTGATACTAAATGAAGACCTAGATAATACACAATATATATTTATTTTCTATTTTAAAATGTTAATTGCTGGTTTTAACGCAAACTCTTTAATTTACAACATTATCATAAATTTATTTTTTTTTTTGATATTTTTTTAATGTGCTTTTTGTTATAGTGATTATCTTTATTGGAAATCGTTGTTAAATTAAGACCCTATAAAACATAACTATACTTACTCTATATACTTACTACACAGAAAAAAAAAATCTATCTATCTATCTCTATTCCATATCTATTATTATTTTATCTATGTATTTACAATGAATAAAATAATGTTGTGCTTAATGAAAATTTTTTGGGGTGAGTTATATATTTTCAATATTTAAGGAAAATAATAATTATTATTATTATTATTGTTTGTGTCCCTTTATGTCTCTTTGTTATTATGCTTTTTCAGCAAAAATTCTTAAAATATTCTGTATAAATATACAATTTCGAAATTATATCTATTTAAAAGGCTTACGCTAAACATTATTTGGGTTATATAAAAAATATAATTTATATATATCTGTGTAAGAAAAATAATAAGCTTCATATTTGTAAAAATATGCATAAATTTTAACAAAATCTATGCAATACTATGAAATGGAGCCAATCAAAATTTGTTTATTTTCAGAGTTAATAAATTGTATGAATTTATTCGTCTGTTTATACTATATTTGTATGTGATAGAATATAATCTGTTATATTTCATGTCAAAACAAAATTCGAATGAGCAAAATTTACGTCGTTCAGGTTATCGGCTTTCATATATAATTAATTACATATGATTTAATATTTTTTGGCTACGCGTTCTCGAAATTTAGAAATCCTGAAATACTTCTTCTTCTGCTGCCTACCCCATAATATAGATGTTGGCGATTATCAATTTATATTTGCAACCATATGAGCGTATCTGTACCTTGCGGTGGGAACCAATTATTCGATAATTCACTGTGCAGTTTTTCAAATATTTCTCAACCTTAAAAATCTTCTATTATCAAAGAATATATCAATTAATAGATTCTGTGACTTACTTCAAAATTGAATTGTCTTTTGTAAATTTAAAATTTATTTATTTAATTGTAATTTTTAATACATTCTAATAAAATATAATGATATTATATGTATATATAATATTTTATGTAGATATGACGAGTTTATTATTGATTTTATTTTGTTATTCTCTTTTTTTTTTGTTATAATTTCATCTTCTTTATTTTATGGATAAAGATTATAGCCCCGAAATAAATTGTTTTTTTTTTTCATCTTCCTTGTACAAATTCTAGAATGAAAAAACAAAATTAGAAAAATGAAAAAAAAATTAAATTTTGAAAATACGGAATATACTTAAATAAATAGACATTTTTATGAATCGAAAACTGCATTATATTATATAAGCTTTCTATTGATATAGGGAAAAGAAAAAAAAAAAATTATAAAAAAATAATAAGATGGATTGTTTGTTCCAAGAAGAATGATAATATCTTATAAATCTTTTGTCTTTACTTCTTCCAGAATTTATTTGTTTCCTTTTTTTTTCTGTAGAAATTCAAAAGTCAGAATCGAAAGTATTATATTTCTATTTTCGTATTATTTATAATGTCTCATAAAATGCACACTTACCGCAAAAGCTTTTGGTACACTCGTCTTATTATAAATATGCCTACTTATTTCTTTTATTTTTTTATTTATTTTACAACATAATATGCGTACAAATAATTCAATTGAAAGTGACTGTATAGTTCTTACAGAATAATCTGTTTGCTTTAACTTACAAAAGCAACTGGTAGTGATCGATCTTCATCTTGAGTGAATTTTGGTATATAAAAACTCAAGTATCTCATAAATGAAGCAAGGTGACCATTTTCAATATTTTGATCTAAACATGAAAGTGAACGAAATGGTAGATATTTGGACATTGGTATATAATTCTAAAAACGAGAGTTCTTTCCGAAGTATTGTGACAAAGGTAAACCTTGCTAAAAAGATGATAATGAATTTGACAATTATTTTAGTTATTATTGTGAATAAATTATTTTTTTTCATTGTGTTAAGAATAAATAAATTATTCTTAATAATTGTACCAATATTTTCTTCCAAAAGTGTATATTTCCTGGAAATTTACAAAAAAAAAAATTTTTATTTTAAAAAATTTATATAGATACAATAAAATAATATACATAAAAGAATACTTTTTGTGTGTAGATGAGATATACAATGTACATAATTCTTCTTTAAGTATGCCCTCAAAAAGTTCTCGAGACAATAATAAAAGCCAATAAAATGATATTGGGCTAGTTTTTTTTTTTTTAGCCAAGTTTTTTCTTTTTGTTACTTTAAGCTTTAAATATTTTTTAAATTGAACACATTATATTAAAAAAAATAAAATTCAATGAAATAGAATCTAAGTTGACATTATATACACAAATTAATTTAGACTTTTCCCCATCACAGAGAAAATATTTAGTTGTTGTTAGAAAACGAAGAAGAAAAATATTTTGACAATATTTAAAAATTTTATTTTATTTATTTTTTTTTTCATTTCTAGATCGATGTTGTATACAGTTTATAGAAAATGATTTATTAACTTTTGGAAACAAATTTTTTTTTTTAATATGAATGTTCTTGGAGGCGTGACACATTGAATTTCACAGAAAAAATGATATTAATCTCAAAATTGTAAATTGTAAAAAGGATAGAAACCAGAGAAATTGCTTTAATAATATAATAAAATTTAATTTTGAATATATTTTTTTTTTTTTAATTTAATTTTTTTGGATTTGAATTGAATTTAAGGCCATTCGACCGAATTAATTAAAAAAAATTTTGAACTCTTTAAAAACGAATCTCATTCTTCATTATATGTTTAAAGGGGCGTTGTGGCATAGCAAAATTTCATCCTTTGATTTCATATTTTTATAAATATACTCAAATACTACTGAAATTATTCAGCTCATTGTGGTTTATTTAATTATTAGGTTTGAAATCGTTAAATCTCATTAACTTGAAAATGATGTTTTAATTTAATTCTATATCAATGTTCTAAAAGTGTAAATTTAAATTTTGATTTCTTCCCAGCTTGATTTATAATTAAATTGTCTGCAATAGGTATTATATGTTATATATTGAAACATATAGATGGTAATACATGTCTTAGATAATGTAAAAGTTTTATTGTGATCATAAAATTAAAATACAAAAAATTCTTAAATTATACTAAATCTTATATCAAATACAAATATGTATTTATTTGATTAAAAATTAAACTATAAAGCCTATAGGAAACATAAATGTAATTTGTTTTATTGATTTCATCTTCATTTCCATTGCGCCGCCTACAACACAAAAAATTGTCATTTCTGAGATTAAAGTTTCAAATTTTATAACATCAAAACGCGGGATTATTTTATTATCTCGAAAAAAATATCTTTTTAAGAATTAGACAAAATAATTGGAAAAAAAATCATTCATTTTTGACATTTGAATTTTCAGTTTGATTATTATATGAATCGCATGATTGAAAATACTAAATTGGTTTCATCAATAAAAAATAAAAATCAGTTTTTTTTTTTTTTTATTTATATATGTATATTTCTATATCGATTCAATAAAAAATATTTTTAGATTTTTCGTGTAATGCTATTTCGTTGTAAAGCGTAGCCGAAGAGAATTGGGTATTATAATTACACACTAAAATATTGCATATTTTTCCGTAGAAGTAATGAATATTTTAATGATTTTTGAAACGCTTAAAAGTGTTAGCCCTTTGAAACCAATTAATTTAAATTTGTAATTATTCCGCATATAATATAATATTGAATTTTTATATTATTATTTTATTATTATCAAAACTTCATTTTCCCCATTAATGCTGTCAATCAATCAAACATATTATCAAAGTTTAATGTCGGTCATCAGATTTAAAATATATTAAAAAATAAAACATATTTTTTTTTTATTAAATATTTATTCATAATTTTAGTTTATTTTTTTTTTTTTGTAATTTTTTATGACATAAAATTATAATTTATTCGCAACCTTTCCTTTTATAACCTTTGCATATTCATAATATATGACCAAAAAAAAAAGGGGTTATTTATATTCAACTAAAAAAAGTAAATAGATAAATCCATCATAATATTATGCTTCGATATTTTTATGTTGGAATTTCATTCAATAAAAATTTTATTTTCTACAATTTTATTTTACATTATTTCCCGGAATATAATATATACCTACATAGATTTTTTTTTGTAGGTATTTTCTGTGTGTATTGTGAATATATATATATATATTTATATATATATATATATATATTTATATATATATATATATATATATATATATATATATATATATATATATATATATATATATATATATCTATATATTATATATTATCGCAAAAAGTACACAATACAGCACATATGCCAATATTCATTTTATTATGTTATAAATTAATGTATTAAAGTATTAAAAATTAGTTATGATTTTAAATTTTTCCATATTCCATGTTGCGGTTCTGAAGCAAGAATAAATTTAATTTTATAATATTCAAAAAATTTATTTAATATAAAAATATAAATATATCATTAATATCTCTTAATGCAACCTACACATACACCTTCTTCCAATGAAAAAAAAATCTGAAATACGCCAAAAAACGCCAAAAAAAATAAAATAAGGTTGAAGCTTCCTGAATTATAATCGGAAGAAAATAATAATAGACATATAATAAAATTTGAATTCCTGGAAATTTTTGTAAATATTTGAATTTAGGTCTTAAATAAATTATTTTAAGAAATTCAATTTTCGTTTAATAATTTATTTAAGCCGTAAAATCGAGGTTATAAAAATGTTTTTGTTTTTACAGAACTTTTAAATATAAAATACTTAATTCAACTCGATTAGGAGTTTTTGTTTTAATTATATGATATTTAAAAAATATATTTGCTATCACATAATTTATTTACTATATAATCAATGTACAAATATGTTTACATATAAAAGCCCCCATGAATAAAGAAACCCATCAAATCTCACTTTCTATCTATCACATCAATCCACTTTCGGTAAACCAATTTTTTTTTTATAAATTTGATCTCTATATCAATATCAAAACTATTTTATTGAAATATCTTTAAATTTATTAAATTAATTATTGAATTTGGTATAATTTTATCATAAATTTGCATGTATGTGCAATTGTCATAATATGTGTTAGGTATATATGTAATAAAAACATATTTGAATTATGTTATAAGAGGTTTTTGTGTGAATCATGTGCCCTGCACACATATATACAACACAGCATATCTATAAACTTATTAAACTGAAAAAGCATATATGTACTTGAAACTTATAACTTTTTTTTTATGTATGAATTAATTAAAATATTAAAATTGCACAAGATTATTCGTAACTAAATTAAAATATGTTATTTTTCATTAGGAAAAAGTTTTTCAATTTCTTTTTTTTTTTTACAAACTATACTTTAAAAATATATGTGGGTTTGAGTTAAAAAGATAATTGTATATATTGGAATTGGATATATATACATTCTACATATAGTGTTCATTCACAAATAAAGTTATAGTTCTTCATATAAAAATTCATTATATCTTTCTAGATTTGAATTGAACAATTTCAGCGTCAAATCGTAATAGAAAAAAATAATGTTTATTTACACTCAGATATCATTATGAATAATGCTTCCAAGCGTACTGTAGTGCTTTGTACATAAAATTTGTTTTAATTTTTGTACTACGTAAATGATGTAAAATGTAGTACAAAAGTACATTAGCGATAATTTCGAACGAAATGTGAACTTATTAAAGGCACAAGTTCTCACATTAAAAGCGACACATTAAAAGCGTCTTCGTAACTCACAATTCTTAATGTCTTTTTATCGCGATTTTCCCAGAATTTACCGCAAAGCATATTTATATTCTTAAGTATTAAAAGATTTATTTTTCTAGTGATAGTATAATGATAGTTGATTGGACTATAGTATATTTACATAATTTTTAATTGCTTACTCTCTTATAAATAATTAAAATAATAAAAGCAATTAGAAAATTATATCGACATTCTTAATTATAACTATTGTTGTTATAGAGTTCCTATTAGTTACATGATATTTAATAATTTTTTTTTATTCTCTTCTTTATTTACAGATAATTAAAAATGGAATTCTACGGAAATTTATAATGATGATATGATGTCTACGATAAATTATAAATAATAATTAATTTAAAGAAAAAATTCATAATACACTGCGATAGAATTAAAAACTTAATTAAGACTATAATAAATTTTTCTAAGAAATTTCATTCATATGTATATGTACGTTTTATATATTTAAAATCTTAGTTCTTAAATAAAAATAAACAAAATCAAAATAACTATGTTGAAGACATCATAAAATATTAAATAATGAAATGTTGTTAAATTTATATAACCACCCACTATATAACATCAAATTACGAAAAAATATAAAATTAAATAAAAAATTCAAGTATTTAACTTTTATAAATTATAAACTTTTTCCTTGAAAATTTTACAATAATGGTACGAAAATTATCTAAACATTTTATCTTAACCTTAATATATTTATCATTATCTAAAATTGATAATAGCAACAGTAGTAATAGTAATAGTAACGGCGGTGATGGAATCGGCAATATAAATAATTTAAATTCTTATTCACCGTCATCATCATCATCATCATCGGCATCATTATTATCATCTTCGTCATCATCGGTATCGTCGTCATCATTAACGTCTAGTAATAGCAATAATAATAATAATAATAATAATAATGGTAATAGTAATAAAAATGAACAATTACCACCAACATTATCATCACGAATTGTTCATACAAAATATGGTGCTGTTTCTGGTATAATTGTTCAATTAGAAGGACGTCATTTAGATCCAGTTGAAGCGTATAAGGGTATACCATATGCATCACCCCCTATTGGTTCATTACGTTTTATGCCACCAGTAACAGGTGCATTGTGGTCTGGTGTTAAAAAAGCTGACAGGTAAATTAAATGTTCTCAATTAAATTTACGTGTAGCTATAATCTAGGATAATTTAGTATAATGCACACACTTGCTATACTAAGTATACCTTTATATTATTATTACTTTTTTAAATTATGAACAGTGTGTTATACAAGTACTTCAGCTTAGACGTTATTCTATCTAACAAAATGCACGGTAATGGCAACTCCTGATAATAAAAAATGTATCTAAAAAGATATCATCTTTTATTTTAAACTCATATATGTACAATGTACATACATTATACATACAACAATCTTACAAGGTAGAACTTACAGTAAATCAGGTTAAGGTAAAAAATAACTTTTTTATTTTGCTCCATCTTCAACTTTTTCTTTAAGATAATTCAAATTTTAGCTATTCATTTTAAATTCATTCTATTTTATATTTAGAGATTATACGAATATTTTTACCCAGAATTATATTTTATTTTTATGGAAAATACTCTAAAATGCTGAAAAGTAATTTATTTACCACTTTAGTGTACACAGTTTTGTGTGTTTTAAAGTTCTTTGCCATGTATGACACTCAAAATACAAAATAATATTTAACCATAGAAAATAGGGAAACCCCAGCTGATGTTTTTTATTTGTATGAAATTTAAGTGGTAAATTTTACATAAAAAGAATTTTCATTTTTTGTTTATTTTTTATTATCGCATATTTAGTTGCGATGAGATCCTAGAATATGATTAAAAATAAATCGTAAAAAATTTGGTTGACGTTAAAAAAATTTGAGTATAGGGAATATTCGTAAATTATATCGAACTTTTCGCAATATTCGCATTTAAAATTGAAAAGAAGACTTCTCAGACTGACACACTTATTGAGATTATAATTGAGTATTATTTCAGACTATTTATAAAATATTTTTAATGGTAAGGGCTACATAACAAATTTAAAACTTTTAGTACGCTTGTGTAATATTATACGTAATTATGTAAATTAGCAACAAGTTGAACTTAATATTTTAAGGATCAAAAGAATATTAAAATCAAATCAATTTTTTTTTTTTCTGATTTTAATGTGCTGTGTGTAAATGCTGTAGTTTTAAGAAGAAGTAGGTCAACATTTTACTAACCATCTTCAAAGTATTATAATATTTAATAATTATTATTTATTACTATAAACTTTTATGTAAACAAAACTTTTTTATAACACTAATGTTCAGAAAAATATATTTAAAATTTTATATTTTATATATATATTTGAGAAAATTTATAGGAAGTATTATGGAATACCATTGTAATATGTTAATCACATAATAAGCAAAGTAAACAATTATATATTGATTATTAATTAGATAAATAAATAAAAGGACGCGGTAACATTCTAAGTATAATTAAAATAATAATTAATATTATTATCACTTTAACATTTATTCTAAGTAATCTATTCATCTGCAATTATTATTTATTATCGATATGGCGATAACCGATAATATTTATTTAAGGCCTTAAGAACAAGAATACTTATAGATTCATATCAAGAGCAATGTTCTTTTTATATAGTCTTAGTCTGAATCATGATCATTTATGATTGCACAAGTTCTTCTATATTCATATCCGAATGATAAATAAATTGATAATTAAGTGTATAGAAGGAAATTTAAAATTCGCGGCACTAAAATCGCATCAGTTTAATATTTAAACTTAATTTTTATTTTTATTTTTCTTTTAATTAAATGAAATAATTAAATAGATATAAATTTCATACATGAATTTGTATTCCCTAAAGAAAAATTTCTTTATGTTTTAATCAATTAAAATTGTTTAATAAAATATGCCACTTCAGAATAATTAGTTGAAAGTCATTAGAGGTTTAATAATACATAATTACTTTTATATTTTATTTACGAGTTTATGTCTATATGAAGGAAGTTAATGGTGTGGCTAACCATTAAATAATTATCATCACGTGCTACCATTCTCTTAAAAATTAAATTGATTAAAAAAAAAATCTATTGAATTATTTTTAGCTTAACCGAAATGCATATTAAACATATTAAAAAGCTATAAAATATTTTATGTTCATCAACATAAAATATGGAAGTTTCAATAATTTTTCATCCCTAGTGATTTTATTATTAATAATATATAATATATTGTTAAATTTATATGTATTTATTATTTTAAATTCTACTTTCTTTCTAAATTTATTTAATTTTTCAAACTTTCCATTTATCATAATAGAATCTTTAATAGTTTATTTTATTAATTTCTCTGGGAATTCCCATTATTGATAATATGCTGCTTGATGTTCTTGATGATAAAGGTCAATCAACAATTTTTTCCAATATTGTTTTTCATTGCTTTTTGTTCGTTTTTATTTTGATACCATATAATTTTAAACTTATTTAATTGGGAAAAAAAAGTGCGTATTTAAAGTAGAATGCTCAATATTTAAAATCTTCACAAGAAATTGATTATAGGTATTTCCCAGGAAGCATGAGTAATATGGAAATTTTCCAATTAAACTTAAGAATAAATGATTTTTTAAAGAAAATTCAAATTATATACATAATGTAATCGACTTTGTAGGGCACAGTATGGTATAATGATGAAGAAGTTTTTACTCCTGGACAATTTTATAGTCGTCTAAACTAAACTAAAACTTATACAATACAATAACTTCGAATAATTTCCAAATTCAAATTATAATACATACAATTTATGAAATTCTCTTTTCTAATATAAAAAAAAAAATAATAATAAAAAAAATATTAAAGAATATGAAAGATTAAAAATTCAATTATCGAATTTTTTTTTTGTAAGTAATTCAATTTAATTTCAATTCAAATAATATAAATCACTGCCATTGACATTTGAAATATGTATATTTTTACCTGTGTAGGTATAGTTGTATATATTAACTCTTTTCCAATATACATTTTCAGTGTAAGTATAATAAATTAAAATTTTAAGCTTTTCAAGCATAATATATTTTGAACAAAATAATGAAATTCTTAAGCTTTCGTTAATTTTCAGTAATCTAGAGTTGATTTATTTACAAAAATATGTAAATTATTTCTTTGAATTCCTTTCCTTAAATCTTTCGTTATTTTTTTTTTTCCTTTTTGCTACAAATTATTTCATTATGCGTATATGTAAATTATATTCTGGATTTTCTTTTTCTGTTCAACATAAAATTATGTATATGTATAAAAGAAAGAAAAAAAAAACCTTTTTACATATTTAAGCAAAAAAGAATTTGGCGCAAATATTATTTTTTCTTGCAAATATGATAGCAACAATAAAAATGCTTTTAGGAAAAGAAGAAAATGTAAATGATTTTACATTTTATGTAAATAAAACATATTTATCACAAATTTTTTATTAAAGGTATAAATTTTTACTCCTTCATTCAAATATGCGTCTGCCTTTAAAAATTAGAATTATTTTAATAAACATATAGTTTTCGATATCTTCGTAAGCATAAGCAATTAAAAAGTAGAAATAAAACAAGTCCTGCAAACTTGAACTTGAAATCAAATATTTTTATAATCAAATAATAATTTTTGACATTTGAAATAGAATTAATTTTGATTAAGATTTTTCATTTCTTTTTTTAATTTCTGAACTCTTATTATTTGAAATGACATAAATTATTTTGTTTACATAAGAAGATATATATAAACATAATGTATATTAGATAAGTATGTCTAATAAATAAATATGGATATATAAATACATTTTCAGACGTAATTTTTTTTTTTAATTATACCTACATATTTATTTTACGTACCCATACTTACAGATAGTGTTATTAACTCCAATAACCCAAATGAGTTCCGAAGAACTTTAATTTTAAATGGATTAAAATAAAATCCCTATACCCTAACAGGATTTTAATTTATTATTTTATTTATGAAAAACTGAAGTTTCAAGAGCTAGAGGTAAGAACTACAAAAAAAATTTTTTAAATAAATAAGAACTTAAATGAAAATTAAAATATTTTAATATTATTATAATTATTAATTATTATAATTTAACAAATATTGAAATACAAAACAGATATGTATTCATCAATATTAAGCGATTTTAGGTTATTTTCCTACCTATAAGGTCTAGGAAATTTATTTTTATAAGCATGTAGTTTGCTTTCAATTTCTTCAAGAAATTTATTATAATTTTAAAATTTCTTAAATATATTCTCTTTTGAATTTTAATTTTTTTTTGTGAGTTTCGTAACATATATATTGTATAGGCGGTTGGTGAAAACTTGGTGGTTAAAAAATTATTTTCTCATATACATAAGAAAATTTCTTTCAAAAGTATTAAAATGATGGAAAAATTTAATTTACGCTGTATTACACTTTTCAAAGTTCTTTATATATATGTTTGCTTATTTGATTACACATTTCATTAAAATTTTAACTCATGGATCAAGAAAGAATTTTCAAAATAAAAAAAAATTCTACAGAAAAAATTTATTTTATCAGAAATTTTCTGTGCTTATAAAAGAATCAGTAATATTACTAATATCCAAAAATTTCAAACCTATTATTTTTTTGTACAACTGATTTCTGAAAAGTTTTATTTTAGTGCAAAATTAACAGAAAATTCGAAATGTTATTGCTTCTTATATAAATTTCCTATCCAAAGTCAATCAAAAGTTCCTAATTGATATTTAAAACTGAATATATTTAAATTTGAATAAATATATTTAAGTAGAGAATCTATTGATGTCGAAAATTCCGGAATGTTCAGACTACAGAGAGAAACAATGAGACGGACCGTGATTTTCTTCTTTTTTTTTTAATTATTTTCTGTTATGACAACTTCTCTTTTTAAAATCAAATTAAATTAAATTAAAGACTTTGTAATGATCACGCAAGTCTGTTTACAGTCACGCACAATAACCTGAGACATGAAAAATTGTCTGAAAATCAATGTTTTTATTGTTAATTAAAAATAATTATAAATATAAGAAAATGCTGTGCTTATATCATGCTGCTTAGAAGAAAAAAAAATGTTTCTGATTTGTTGAAAATATTAAAGAAACAAATTAATCATAAAGCAATATTCTGACATATTATTTTAAGCCTGGCAAAAATATTATTGTTTTTTTTTTTTTCAAATAAAAGATGTCAAGAAAAACTAATTAATCAATTAGTTTCATGAAATGTTTTTTATTTTATTACATATTTTTAGAGATTTATCTTTATTTATTAATAATTTTAATAAATTAAAGCTTCACCCAATGAGTTTCGCTTTGGATTTCTCTTTGGTCTCAAAGAATGTTTTTTTTCTATTAGAATTGATCAAATACCATAGATTTATTTTCTGAGTTCTACCTTATGTCAAAAATCTGAGTACTACCTTATGTCAAAAATATGATCCAAGAATTTTGAACCTCACAATTAAAAAATGTTCTAAATGTTCTATACATACATATATTATTATTGATTTTTTCCGAATATTGACAAAAATTAAATATATTTTCAGTATACAACCTAAATATATAATAGGTGAATTTAATATATACGATATAATGATAAAGTATAGATATAATTATCATTTGGTAAACGCGTAATTCTGCATGTTATTAAACTAATTGGAAAGAAAAGAAAGTTTGAAAGTATTTTTAAAACTTTTCTTTTTTATTGTTTGAATCAACGAAATTAAAAAAATTAACATTAATGAAACCTCAAATTCCGTAAATTAGAAAATCTGGAAATAAAAATTTTAGGAAACTCAAAAAGTTTTTTGGTTTTTTTTCAAATAAATTTATTTTTAATTTTAGGTTAAAATTAGAATACATACTCAAACTCAACATTCAATAAATTATTTTATTCGAAAAAAAAAAAATTAATAAAAATATTTTTATAAAATACCAAACGCGAAACAATCCATAATTTATAATCCCCGTCTAAGAAAATGAAAACCCTGAAATAGACTTTATTGAAATAGGCTTTTTATTGAAAACCATAATTCAATTAAAAAATACCATTGCTGTGCGTAACTTATAAAAAGAAGTATGAGTATTTTTGTTTGTCGAAAAACAGCTGTACAATCAATAAAAAATTACTAGAAATCATGCAGCTTAACTATATTGAAGCCTTGAAAATAATGAAATTTACGCCTTTTTGTTAGAGCATAAAATTTTTTAGAATTTTAGATTCAAATTTTAATAATAATAATAATATAATCAAGATCAATATATGATAACTTTTTGAGATTTTAAAATATACTTATATTTTCGAAATGCAGGTTATATATAATTGTTCTAATGTCCAAAATATAAAGTTTGTTTAATATTAAATAATAAAATAAATTACAATAGAAATTTTTGAAGCTTTTAGGTGTCACCTTTATATTTATAATTAACACTGGAAATATTTTGCCTTTCTATGGATAACCATAGGTAATCTTTCTAAAGTCAATCACTACGTTTTCAATAAGGCTTATATTCATAGAAAAGGAAATACAGATAATACTGATGATCCGAATATGTTTCTCCAGTGTACATTTTAATATGGTCTTTAATATTTTAATACAATAAATAATTATTATAAACATGAAATTAAACAAAAAACATTTCAATAAATATTTTAATTTATTAAAAAAAAAAGAACACACAACTCAAGTTGCAGATGCAACCACTCTATACAAACAACTACAGAAATATGATACAAACATGATTTAAATACATATATTGTATAAAAAATATATTTAAAATACATAAGAATAAATTAATTTACTAATCACTTTTAAAGCAGCCGCAATTCCATCAGCTTTAAATTCAAAAATTAATATCAATTTTTTAAATGATTATTATAATTATGAATTAAAATTTTGTCAAACTTGCAAATGTGCTAAAAATAATATTCAAGGCAATAACAATTTGTTTTACAATGACTTATTTTTGTTTATCTAAAACCCTTTTTTATCATAGTATCTTTAGTTTATATTAAAAATTTACAATTTTATAAAACGGCTAATAGCAACATTAAGAAAAATAAAATATTCAAAAATTTATATAAGTAATAATAATATAATTTTTATTAAATTTTCCAAAAAAGTATCACAAAAATATTTTTAAATAAATAAATTTTAATATTCATAACATAATAATCGTCTAAAATTATAACCCTTAAAATATTTTGCGTTATTACTTATATCTGTTTTCTGCTCAAAATTCTCAATATACAGTGTAATGTTAACTTATATTATATGTACTTATGTATTATATATATTTTTGGGAAATAAGGAAAAACAGATAAAATTAAGTATAATTCTGATATTGATTTTTCAATCTAAATTGAATACTTTTTTATTCAAAAATATACAACATACCATCTGCAACAACAGACGAAAGCTATAACGCATACATTATATATATTAAAATTTTGAATACCAAAATATTGAATAAAAAAAAAAACAAGTAATAATGTGTATAGTGTAGATATACAGATAGTATAATTTTATATTTTGCCAATGAAATTTTCTAATATTTCTATAAATACACGGATTGGATACATAATATGCAGAGTCGAATGAAACTGAGCAAAAAATAATCTAACACTAAATAATATGTTAAAAAACAAGAAAAAAATGTTTTTGTCCCTAAAGAAAAGTGTTTTTTTCCGTAATTCCGTAACATTTTTAAAACCGTAGTTTCTCAAATGTTGTTTCAAAAATTAGTTATTTTCGATCATACATTAGAACAACATAACGTTTGATAAGAATTTCAGAATGTTTTCAAGTCTTTATATCCTTAAATATAAAAATAATTAAACATTTATGGAAGACGTGGTATTATCTTCTTTATTTCGTTGTCTCAACATACTTTTGTAGCAGCAAAATAACTTTTTGATCTCTTGAAGTCCTGAATTAAAATAAACAATGTATAGGGTATTTTATTTCCTATATTCTACTCGAATAACAACAATCTACCTACATAAGTATATACCTAAGATCTACTCAAACGTTAGTGCTTAGTTAAATACATATATACGAATAGATTATATAAAATTTGTTTTCTATTTGCTTATTTATGTTAATATAGTGTATATAGTGTATAATAATTTCTATAAAATCATTGTGATAAAATTATATATTTTGTATTCATAAAAATTTTGTACAAACTATACATTAGTTGAAGTACTAGCATTGAACAAAGATTTATAGTGTATTTAAATAATCGATTTCTTTCTTATCTGAAAGGATCCATATTAAATATAGAAGTAATTATGATGATTATTATTATTGTTATTATTAATATTATATTATTATTATTATTAATATAGAATTTAAAATATTTGTATATATTAATGTTTAATGAATAGGGCTAGTTTTTTTTTTTAATTATTTAACAAAAAATTTGATTTAACTCTACAGTTTAAAAATAAAATGGAATCAAAATATTTTAAGAAGTTGACGCTTGCATAATATCTCATTTCATATTATAATAAGGGTAACTCCGACTACATTTAATATTTTTTTATAAAATGATTATTCCATTATACCCAACAAGCTTTCCTGGGCCTACATGAATGAATATAGTGATTTCAAGAAAATTCACAATCAAATATGTGAAATTATAACAAAGTTTAGAAAAAGGGATAACTTTTCAATTATTAGCCTCTCCAAAAATTTGACAATAACTTTTGTTAAAATGAAATAAAAATAAATAAATGTTATCAAATACTAATAAAATAGCGTTATGTTATTATTATTACTACAATATACAATATCTGTAAATTTTTATTTAAATGCAAGTCTTTGGAGATCTTTCATTTTATGGTTATTGTATTATACATATTTTGTTGGAAAAATTTTATGCTTCAACATTTTTACAGCATGAAATAGTAGATTACAATACATGTTAAGAAAATTTGTTATTCTTGCGAGTTTTGTATACACACAAACACATAGACACGAGTCATGTTTATATCACGAGACCGAAGGTCGAGTGATATAATATTGACGAGTGTCTATATGTTTGTGTGTATACAAAACGAGCTGTATAACAAATTTGATTAACATGTATTGTATACTGCTTTAATGTGCATGTGAGAGGGAGTTGAAAACAATACATTTATAATGAAAAAAATAAACAAAAAAGTTCAAAATGAAGCAAGGAAATAAAATTTAATAAGGAAGTTTATTTATTTATCGAAATGATTTCAAACCGGAAGATTCCTAAAATATTAAAAAAAAAATTAGTAATTTTTCCAAAAAAAAATTATTCATTTTCTTTTTTTGCAAAAAAAAAAATCGAATAATTTTTTTTTAGAAAAATTATTAATTTTTTTTTATTATTTTAGGAACTAATGGTCTTCTTAAATTTTATTTAATTTTATTTTTAATTATTAAAAAAAATAATAATAATTTTATAATTATTTTTTTTATAATTAAAAATAAAATCAAATAATAATTATATAATTATAATTTATATTTACAATAAATAATCTCCTTGTTGCTGCCATTTTCCTCGTTTGTTGATAAAATAAAAAAAAAATCTTACTTGACATTTGACAATCACAGCAAACTTTATAATGACAACAAAGATATTTTCAGGGTTACCATTGTTCTATTTTTATTCATTTTGTTTTTTTGAATAAAAATAAGTGCAATTTTTGAAGTGTGGTTTAAATTTTTGTACTAAAATCCAACCACACTCGTTTAAAAATTTAGTAGTAGAGGTTCGAAGATCCTTTAAAAATAGTAGATTGAAACACATGTTAAGAAAATTCATCGACTGATCGACTGGCCGTTTTTAGAAAAAAAAAAAATAGCCGCGTATTTTTTTATTGGTTTTTTTTTTTTTTTTTGCTCAGAGGGAAAATATAGATTAGCTCAGAGGGAAAATTTAGATTTTAGCATTATAAACTAAGCTTTGTTTGACATTGATATGATGCATGTGAGAGGTATACATTTGCAATTTTTTTTTTTTTTTGGTATTTGTCTGTATTGAAATATTGTGAGTGTGAGTGATATTATTTTTGTTTATAGTATTACGCAGTTCAAATGAAGAATGTAAATACAATTTAGAGCAATGTAAATACAATTTACATCACAGGGAAATCTAAATACAATTTACATTCCTCTATAATTGCATGTGTATTGATGCATGTAATGGACCATTTACCGAGCTAAATTTGCGAATGTAAAAACAACTTACCGAAGACATGCGCATTAAAATACATTAGTATACTTCAATTTAATATCTAAATATGTATATAATATATAAAACATCAATATAAAAAAGCATAAAAATTTAATAATTCATGAAGATACTGAGATTGACTATATTATAGGTTGGTGGTATTTATGCAAAAAATAAACATTCACTTCATTCTTGAAAATTTTAAAATTATTATATGGTTTGAACAAATTTGATAATTTAATTGAACTTTTTTTTGAAGATATCTTGCTCTGACTGAGGAATTATTTTTTTCTCGAATGTTAATGTTCTAAAATCCTGAAGAAATATAAGAAAAATCAATTAGTGAACACACTTTTTCGCAACCTAACCTGTAGCTCTGCAATCCAAAGCGTAAAGAGAAATGTGTTTTAGTGAATACTTTAGAGAAAACGTACGTTCAGCAAAATAATTACATTCTTTTTATATTTTCTAATGATGATGTTGAAATTTATTATATTGTTTTATAATTTAGTGTGAGGAGAAAAATTTTTAAATAAAATCATAATTTAAAAATAAGGCCTTTATAAATAAATTTGAATGTTTATCATATAGCAATCAAAAGTAAAAGCTCATAATGAAATATAAAGAAATTCATTTACAAAGAAAGGTACTAAATGTTAAAAATGTATATGTTGCTTATTTTTTTATATAATTAATATATATAAGAATAACATAATACAATGCTAATATTATAAAAATTTTGAATTAGAAATTTACCTATGTAATTAAATTACCAATATTATAAATGTATTAATAATTGGCTCCCTCTACCGGGGAATGAAAATATTAAGCTAACCTTAAAATCGCAATCAATGGTACTAATAACATGTACAAGTTGAATAATCTAACTTCAATTTATTTATTCAAATTTATAATTTTTCTTCTCAGTTATTGAATAATTGGAATGCCGTATTTTGAAAAAGAAAAATCTATCCTGTAAAATATATCTTATATAATATTTAACACTTTTTATTTTAAAATGCAATCTTTAGATTTTGCAAACGATACAAAATAATATAATATGGAAGTGTGGAAATTGTAAATAAATCAAATTAAATGGAAATCCAATATTAAACAGAAAATAAAAACTTTTTAGATATATTTTACATTTTTTTTTTGCAGCCATGCATAGGATAATTTTTCAAAAATGATAGGAGCAAGGGTGAAGTAAGTGACGAGAGCACAATGCAAGTTACGAAAATGAAAAAATTTTTAAATAAATAAGTTTCTAACAATTTATTTTTATGATTAAAAAAAAAACATAAAAAACCATTTATAAACAAATAATTTGTTCTACTTAATTATATTGTTAGACGTTAGAAGTTACAACACTTCTTCACAAAGCCATACAATATTTTAACTTGAAAAACTTATCAGTGAAAATATTCACATTTTGCTGGAATGTAGTAATATAAACTTTTTTCTAACAATTTTGAATAATTGCAATATTTTAAGTTTCTAACAAAACATTAAAAAAAATATATATATATATATATAATTTTAATTTCTAAGAATTATTAATAAATACTTAAATTTGAAGACTATATATAACGAGGAGCGAGGATGGTTCACTATCAATTTAATTTTCAAATTTTATTCGGTTTATTCCTAGACAAAAAATGTGTTTTATTATTCAATTAACATACCACTTACATAATTCACATAATGTTATATTTATAATTATATATAAATAATTTACACTAAATGCTGTATTTATGGTAAGTATGAACAGTCTGATTGAAGTGAATTTTACCATTTCAAATAAATTATCACCCAAATATAAATCCCTTGGACAATATACACGACAACTGAACTGAACCGCCAATCAGGCGTTCCAGCTCGAAAGAGTTAAATACAAAATCCAAATTAAAATATTAATATTATAAAATATCTACTCATCAATAGATTTTCTTTTGATTTTTCTGAACGAAATGAAGATACTTCCGTTTCAATAAAAAAAAAAGATTAAACAAAAATAAAAAGCAATAATATGTCAGAAAAAACAAAAACAAATAACTCTAAATTTATTCATTTCTTAACATTAAAATAGAATGATTTCGTAAAAAAAAAAAAAAAAAAAAGAATAAATAAAATAAAATTTAACAAGGGAAAATTTTAAGTTTATTGAAGCTAAAAATTTGATTTCAAATTTTTTATTTTATTTTTTTTTTTGTAACTCTAAAATTATCCGTAAAAATCATCATCAATTATTCATATTGATGGATTTGTTTCTGTCATTCCTGTGAAAAACAATTTGGTTTTCAACCTTTTTTATTTTTTTTTTTTTTCTTATAATTTTTTTTGATATTCAAATGATACTTCCTTTCAAATTTTTGGAATAATTTTTTTTTTTTTATGCTACGGGTCAAACCCTTTTTTTTTATTTGTTTTTTGTTTTTATATATATTTTAAGTCATTTTTTTGTGGTAACCAATGGATTTTATTAAAAAGAAAATGAATTAAACATTATCAAAACAAAAAAAATAAAATATAAATAAAATTTATAAAATAAAATGAAATGAATATAAATAAATGGAAAAATATTGTTGATAAATTTAGATTCAAATGAAATTATTTTAAAATTTTGAAAAATGTATATATTTAGTTCAGAAGTAAAAGTAAACGACACCTAAAAAATATTCTATGTAACAAAATTTTTAATTAATACCAATATAATAATTTAGGTATATTTATAGTGGTGTTAACCCCAATTTGTTTAATTAAATTGAATTTTAACGTGGGTGTTGTTTGTTTTTTTTTTTTTTTTTAATATTTTTGAAAAAGATACTTGAAAAAAAATCAAAGTACAGGTAACCTACAAACATGCCTCTTTCACTCTTTTTTTTCTAAATAAACTTAATAAATAATATATTTTTGTTGTACATGTCTGTATGTATTATACTCTTATAACTCTTAAATGTCAAATTAAGGAAAAAATTTAAATATGTTTTTGACTGAATTATTATATTATTTGACAATTTTGATTGAAAGTGTATATAACAGCGTGAAATGAAGTATGTATATTATACCTCCTATAATATTGAAATTTATTCAAACAATTTAACTTTTTTTTTATTTTTTTGTCTGACTGAAGGATTTAAATTTTTAATAAAATTTAAAATTTTGTTTTTACGAATTTATTTTTTTTTTAAATAATTTTCAATTTATTTTATATGAATTAATTAATCAATATTTAATTTAATTAATTTACTTGAATTTCTTTAAACAACAATTAATTTTCTTATTATATAATTTGTTTTTGAAAATTTACGTAATTTTTTGTCAATTTCGTTTTTTATTAACGTTATGATGAATTCATTCATTTATAGATATATATAAATATATGCCAAAGTAATCCTGTCATACATTTCTAAATAAATATATACGTAATTAAATAATGTTTGAATAGTGGAGAAGTGATAATTAAAAACAAAACTTTCTTGTACTTTATTATTTTGATTTTTATTTACATTTTATAACAACAACAGTAAATAACAAAAAAAAAAAACTTTATAAATTAATATTCAAGATATTTTTATTAAACCACAATAAATAAATAAATTTTGGGGTATTTATCAGATATGTATTAGAAACCCAACTTGTGTTTTTATTATATGTTTTTATTTATTTATAAGAAATTCTGATGGTTAGTGGATATTATTTTGTATTACGCTAGAAATTTTTATTTCTCGCCATGGTGGAAAACGAACTTTTTTTTCCGGTAATGCAATTCGGGTTGTTGGACATAACAACTGGGAAGTATTAATTCTTCACAGTATCTTCACTTGATATTTATGACTTTTAAAATTCTTGTAAAACATGAAAAATTTATTACTCATTTAACGATCTAATGAATGTTTTATTTAAAAATAACAATATATACACATATATTTTACTGGAAATGAAGAAGAAATATTTCAATTTTATGAATATAATGATAAGAAAATATAACATCAAAGACATTTCAATAATAATTTTGTAATAAATAATAATTAGGAAGAAAAATATAATAAAATTTTCTTATTAAATTAAATATTTTATCAACTCAACTCTATATATAAATATATCCTTAAATACATACTCAAATATATATGTAAATATATACAAAATTATTTTAATTAAAAAAAATAATTAAAAAAAAAAAAAATATTATAAATTTATTTTATATTCCAGATTTGGTCCAGTTTGCCCACAGCGTCTTCCAGATATTGCTAATGAAACAGCAGCATTAGGACGTATGCCTAAAGGTCGATTAGAATATTTAAAACGTTTACTGCCATATTTACGAAATCAATCCGAAGATTGTTTATATTTAAATATTTATGCTCCAATTCAAGGTAAATTTAATATGATATATAAATTTTAATATTTAAAAATGAAATTCTATATATCTATATATGTTTTTTACTGCCTCAAGAATGTTATGTGTTCTTTATCACATTTCAATTCTTAAATTAAATACCAATATATGTATATGAAATATATTTATATGGAAAAATCGGAAAATTGTGTAAACATAATTTTGTTTCTTATTATTTTTTATTATTATTATTATTATTAAGTTATTGAAAAATGAATAAAATACAAATTATTGTAAATAATAATATTATGTACATAGTAAAAACATTCATTAATATGAAAATTAATCAATAGTTAAACTCAGGGCTGTGGAGTTGGAGTCGGAGTCGGAGTCGGAGTTGTGGAGTCGAGTTGTGGTGTTTGTATCGGAGTTGGAGTCGGAGTCGTTACGAAAATTCGCGACTCCGACTCCAAGAATTTTTTTAGCAAATGTTTTTAGCAAATGTTTCAATTTTTACTGATAGATTAGAATGCATATACACATTCACTTCCATTAATTTCACTAGTACATATTTATAAATATATTTCCACATACGTTTAGCTTTGGAGTTGGAGTCGGAGTCGGAGTCGTACATTAAAAATTTTAGCGGTTGGAGTCGGAGTCGGAGTTGGAACTATTTTTTGACGACTCCACAGCCCTGGTTAAACTAATACTATATTATATTAATATTGTAATATCTGATTACTGAAAATAACCATAAATCCTGCTTGACATAATCTAATTTTTGTTAAAATACAATATCATTAAAAATCTCTTGTATTCTGGACATTATAAAATTTCAATTCAAGGACTATTGTGGAATAAAAATGTAAATTTTTAGCTCTACATACATATGTTTCTACAGATTTTTTTTAAAATAATTTTATTTTTTTTTTATTATTATTATTATAAACGTAATATTTATCTTTCAACAGACAAATGAATGATTGCGTTGAGACCATATTTGAATATTTTGCATTCAACAAAACAGGGGAAAAAAAAACAATCTAATTCTAATTGACAGTTTTTTTTTTTTTTTTTTTTTTTTCCTTCTTATGCATAAAAAAAAATATTATGTTATTTATTTACCTGTGTTTTCAGGCTAAATTCTAAATTATATCTAATAAAATAAGAATAATATAATTTTACAACAGGACATAAATTAATAGGTTCGAAGAACTTCAATTATATGTACTTTTCTAAATGATTCTTCAAAAACAAAATATTAATATATGTGGATACAGCCAGTGGAGTCTATAACTGAACTAAATTTAGGTTCATTTATAGTTTGTAAATAATATGCATTAATCCAAGTAGAGAAATGTCAATATTTTCTGAACTTAAATTCTTCGTATATATTTGTCCCATTGTAAGTAGTAGCATAGTGTGTTGATAACAAATATGGAATTTGAATTTTTGAAGTTTTGAAATATAAAACTGTTTTTAATTAAGTAGTTAAGCCAATGATTATATTTACAATTTTAATTTACCTCGATTCGGGAAAAGCAAAAAAAAAATTTTTCATTTTCTTATCTTAACAATTTAAAAAATTACTATAGTGGGGAATATAAGAGCGAATATTATCTGTCTTTTATTTGCAAATTTATCACGCGCTGTGTTACATTTCTTTTTTTTAAAATCTCTTATTTTTTATATATTTTTTTCATCTTTTATTCTTAATTTTAAAAATGTATGAGAATTTTGCTTCTGGAATATTTATCGCATTTTTTTTTTTTTCAGGATAACAACTACTTAGTTACCACATTCGTTATATTGCCTTTTTTGAACAACATAACATTTATATGTATTCAAATTATTTACATTTTATTTCTTATTATTTTAAAAAGAAAAATGTAGTCAAATGCTCTTTAAAAAAAAATGTAATGTTTTATCTTAACATTTACTACTCTGCAACCGAGAATTACTATGAATATAAACTACATATATATATAATAATTGCACTACCTTTAATTAATATGTAGTGCATGTGAAAATTGAAACTAAGTATATAAAATATGAATACTGTGCTCCTAATGTATTTAAAGGTATAAAACTATTAGAAATAAAAACTATGATTTATAAAATTATTTAAATAATTTTTAATTCAGATGCGGGCATGGAATACATTATACATAATCAAAAAAGGGAGTTTTGAATTATAATCATATATTTTCATCGCAAAGTAGATGTATGGAGCTATTATGTTAGACGAAAAATTACTTCCACCCAGTCGTTCTTGGCGCAAGCTTTGTTATAACAAAGACACAGTTTCGTCTATCGAAATTAGATATCATAAGTTGATTTAGTTTAAGTGGAATGAATGAACAGAATAAAACTTGATAGTGAAGTGTAGCAAAAAGAAATTAATTCAAAAATTTCTGGAAATATTTTGTTAAGTTTAAATACATACATATTTGCAAAAATATTATATACATATTATAAAAAAAATTAAAGAAAAGACAAAATATCCATAAAAGATATGAATCCTTTTCTAAAAAGAAGAAACTATGAAGATAAAACTCATATAATATTGCATGTGATTCCTTTATAATCGATTTTGGCTAAATTTAATTCATCACTTTAAAATTTAAAAGTGTTTGAAATTTAAACCCTTAATATAAGACTTTTTTTTTATTTATTTGGTACGTTCAAAATTAATTTCAATCACTTATTTGAAAATAAATATCAAATTAATAATAAAAAAAAAATTAAATTCTAAAATATTGTTGGGCGTTCTGTTTTAATAACTGTGATTTATGAAATAATTTATCATAATATCTGATTTCATGCCAAAAAAAAAAGGATACTGATATTGATATTTAAAAATTTAAACCAGGTATAGGTACATTTTGTAAAATTTTTATTTGGACGAATCGGAAACAATACATTTATTTATCAGTTTGCAAATGAGGTTCATATTAATATTTTAGTCCTGGATATTTCGTATAGTTGTTCCCTTACATGTCATTTTTAAAACATTTGGACATAAAATTCATAAGTTCATTTAAATTTGAAGACGTTATTTACCTTATATTAACTACTTATAACCTTTGTTTTTCGCATATTTGAGAAACAAATATTATTATGATTTAAAATAGGCCTTATAACCAACCTATAACCGAGAGCTTCAAAGTAACACTTCAAGTGGCACCTCAAATAAATTATAATACACTAAGGTTATGATTTCCTTCTTAATTGAGTCAGAATTTAGTTCATTCTGAGGAGAATTGTAATATTGTTAAATATTTTAACAAATATATAATTTATATGATGTTTTAAAAATATAATATCTATTCTCGAATTCATAGAAAATATATTCATTATTATTAAGATACTACGTCTCTTGTTGAATAATAAATTATTAAGAATTTATTGTAGGCATTTCTCGAAACTGCTTCAATTTTTCAATCAGAACTAATTAATTTTTGCTGTTTATTTTTTTTTACGAATTTTGAGAACCATGAAGATAGATCTCACACTTACCAGCCTTAAAAATAAATATTCTTGATTTTATAAATTAAAAATAATATTTCTAAAAAAATTACCTCTATTGCGTGTTATTGAAATACATATATAAAGTAAATAGATTTTTAAATTATATGTATATAATAAGCATAAAATGTTTTTATAATATAAATACATTTAAATATTTTATAACAAGATTTCTTTAAATATTTCTGTTAAGAAAAATATTTATCTTTTATTAAAGAAAAATTTTTGGCTTTAGGTAATTCAAGAAATTAAAGTAATTTTTATTTTTTTAACTAGAAATTTATTTACACTTTTTTTTTTTGCTGAAATTCAAGACAAATAATTGATACCAAAGAAAGGAAATCAGAACTGGAAATTAGAGAAATTTGAAATCATTGTAATTATAACAATGAATAATATAAAAGTTTTGAATCCCCTACCTAAATAGTTAAAAATTATAAATTTCCATTTATTTAAATTTAATCCATAATAACAAAACTTAATACATTATTAATATAATATTGAAATTATATTTAAAATTTTATTTATTTTGTGGCTATTTTATTAATTTTATTTCTAAGGATATAACATTAATTAATCATGTCTTTTGTTAAAAATTTTCTCTCTTCTCTTCACATTAAAATATAAATTATATATATTTTTGAACTTAAAAGAACCTTGTTATTATTAACAAAACTTAAAATTAATCATAAAAACATATAACAATAACGAAGTTTGAAAGTCGTTAATTATTATTATATTGGTGCAAGATATACCAATAAATTTTTTTGTTCCAATTTTATAATTTCTTTTCCTTTCACCACCGATACCATCAATAGAAATAGCCTGGGTATTTTTAAACAAACCATTATGGTAAAAAAAAAGTAATCAATTTTTGAGCACGAAATTAGAGAAAAAAAAATCTTTTATATCTTTAAGATGAATAAAAATAGTAACTAAGTATCTCATAAATTTTGTATTATTTGAAAAATGATTTAAAATTAACATAAAAAATAAAGATAATAAGGAAATCAATTGATTATTCCTGGACTCTCTTCTTCATATTTTAATGATTTTTCTAATCATTTGATCAGTTATTATTTTAATACTAATAAACTAATAGTATATATAATAATTTATTGACATAATATTAACCAGGGGTGCCTTAAAACCTAAGAACAAATTGTATAATGACTTTACTATATTTAAATTCAAAACTATAACAATTTAGATTTGTTTTAAAAAGGCAAAAAATAATTTTTTTTTAAATGTGAATTTGCCCTTTTACAAAAATGTATATTCTTAATCGATTTAGATTTTTTTTTACCCTTTTGCAAAAAATTTATATCTGAAATTTGACATTTTAAACATATTGTGATATTGTGTCACTTTGAACAAATCATTTGAATTCCAACCTTGAATTTTGTGTAATTTTTTAAATAAATAAATTGGGAGTTTAGATCATAGAAACACCTTCAATCAAAATATAGTTTTATCATATATCAATATCTATTTTCATTTGTATATGACATGGAGTCAAGAAGGTGTATAATTTATTCAAAAAGGGTAAAGATATTAACACAGTTCATGAACAAATATGTACTTACATATTTGTTTAAAAAGAATGCGGCTGAGAAAGTTTATGTAAATACAAAAAAAACTTATTTCATTGTCTTTCACGTTATGTATGATAAAACATATACAGTACATATTCTCTACATCTTTTAAATAAATTATTCCAAAAATTTGATAGATTTTTCAAATTCATGTATACAAACATACATGCGTGTATATAATGAACAATATATATAATAATAATTGTATACATATAGAATTGAATTACAAGTGAGTACTTTTAAAGTAAACTGTGTAAAATTTTAAAAGGGATTTTATTTCATTTTTGTATGTACAATATCAAAAAAAATTGAAGTTAGAAATTTGTTGGTAACATCCTAATACAATTTGAAATGAAATTTAAAACCGTCAGAAATTCTTCTTTTTTTTTTCTCCTACAAATATTTTATTCGATTTTATTATCTGTAATAATAAAATTTTATTCATTCCATTATTTGCCACCTCTAAGGTTGAATAAAATTTAAGTTTTTAATATTTTTATATCAAATAATTCTCTAGGAAATTATTATTATCTTGAAAAAGAAAATGGAAAATGGAAAACGGGTCTCCAAAATTATTAACACGATTGGCTCAAAAATAATTGTTTAATGTTACGATGTGAAGAGTTGGTTCAAATGCCATAAATAAAATATAATTCTACTAGATATAATAACAATATAAGAACAACAATAATTGCTTGATTGAAATTCAATGACTGTATTTATTGTATAGTGTCACAGAAATTGCTGGCAAAAAGCCGAAAAAGTTATACTACAAAGCCGATATTAATTGATCAAATGCCTAAAACCATTTACGGAAAATAACCTTTCTATCGGTACGGTTTCGACTAAATTTGTTCATTGGTTCAGATCTTACAAGTATTGCTACTTAAAAGTTTTATATTTAAAGGATCTTTAGATAATGAAAATTCAATCATAATATAGGTTCGTGTAGTCCACAATTATTGTTCTGTTGTGAGCAAACACTATCGCAATCGTTCGAAAGTTAAGTTGTCGGAAGATAAAATTCAGAATAATTTAATTGTTATATAAAACAGATTAAAATAGATCTTACAAGATATTTATATTAATTTCTTACTGAATTTATAAAATCTTATAATATTTATTTCAATTTTGAACATAAATTTATTATTATGTATTTTATCAAATTTTTTTTTCTAATAATAGAAGCAATGAAATGTTTCCGAATAAATATACATATATCGAATGAAGATTGTGCACACTCAAAATTAAATCTATTTTTTGTAAAATGGTAAAATATTTTTTTTTTATTTTTATTTATTCTTTTCAAATTCCTATTTTTGAACAGAATTAAAAAAAAATAAACTTTGAAGAATGAAAATATAAAATAATAATAATAATACCTCTTTTCTAGATTCTGTTTCGTGATTTAATAATAAAAAAAAAAATACATTATGAACATTATATCTATTTATGTATTCTTCATGTTCAAGAAATTCAATAATTTCAACAACTAAAAAAGTATGATTAAAAATATAACTATGACGATGAATATATAAATTTAAATTTTTTTTTTTATGTATTTCCTTACAATATGTTTATGGCTTTAAAGTATATTTTATTTTCAAAATTTAATGAACAATTTAGAACTAGATATTCATATTTTCTCGGTTTTTCTATTGAAATATTTTTAAGTTGTGCATAAAAAAAACCAAAGTTCAAAAGAACTTTTTAATTTTATTTCAGAAAAAATATACATGAAATATACCAATATTACAAAATAACCATAAATACATCTTTTTTTGAGATATATCTATCATCAACAATTCCATCTTCCGGGCCCAAACTTAATAGAAATCTTCCTGCAAACCAAACTAACGTTTAGTCCAAATATGATGTCGATTGGTCCAGTAATTCTTAATTTTTATAAAAACGAACCATGATTGAAATATTTTTTACATACTATGAGTATATATTTTACAAAATTTTACAAAAAAAGATACAATGTATGAAAAACATTTTTTTTTTTTACTATTCTTAATCTAATGGTCAATTTTAAGTTTTTAAAGACTTAATTAATCTAAAGTGAATGAGTTAACATATTTGTTTTTTTCTATCGTCCTCGTTTTTTATAAAATCTTAAATTAATTCCATTAAAATAAATGCTCAATTTTTAAATGTTTTGATGACAAACATAAAAAAAAAAGTTAAAGTTAAATTAAGTAAAAAATCTCGACTCAAAAAGTTTTTCTTAAATATTATGTATATATTGTATATATATATTACATATATAATTATATATATATTTATATATATATTATTTATTTATCATAAAAATAAAAAAAGATTTCTTTTACGACTTTTAAGGAAGTTAAAAAAGGGTCAAGATGGATATTTATGAAAAGCTTTCATGTTTAAAAGTTATAAATTAAAAAAAAATTTATGTATGAATAACTAGAGTAAAGTGGATAATTCTTAGAATAGTTACAGGCAATAATGAAGAAAATGAAATTTAAAATTTATTTTACATAATATTATATAATGTAAATTATGAAAATTTTTATTATTTTTATTTGAATATTCTATAAAATAATGTCCCAATGGATCCAAAATTTTTAAGAAACTCCTTCTCAGCAGAAATTGATTACTCACTCAAAAACTAATTACATTTATTTAATTCAACATTATTTTTCATAAAAAATCATGTACTTTTAATGAATTACCACTAAAGTCTAGACCCCAATCCAAAACATTTACTTGCATAACCCAGTCTCGAAGCCTTCAAATTTTAAATCATACGTCATTTAATGTATTAATTTTTTTTTTGTTGATATTTGATGTAAAACCTTTCGACTCTTCCCAGTTGAAAACATTTTAGATATGAAATAAAAATAAATATAAATAGATTTTTAAATGCTTGAAACACACTTGCTTCTATTTATAGTATTTTTTTGACAAAATATATATTAATTATATAAGTGACTGTAATTAAGAGATCAAAATAAAGTTTAATATAAAAAAAAAATTCCTTTTTTTTAAATTTTATAGAAAAAGTAATTTCAAACTTTCTTTAATTTACAAAAATGTCAGAAATAATTAAATCATTACAATTAAATTTAAGTATATAATGAACAATTTATAATTATGTCGATGATCACTTCCTTCACAATTTCAGAGATACAGCATTTAAAGAAAAAATAATGTAAAAATATTCTCTTGGGGTAGCTCAGCTAAATAGGAACAGATTTTATTATTAATAAATACAAATTATTGTTGGCACTTGCTATTAAAGGGCTTATTTAAAAAATAACAAACATTACCATCAAAGGCCAAAATATTTATTCCCCAGATTTTTGATGTGGAGACTTTTCTGATAATAACTCCAGGTCCGACACAAAAAAACTGCGAAATATGTAATGATGAATTTTTTTTTGAAGTTACCTTTGTGTTAACGTACAACTATGTTTTTAATTTCATAGAATTTTCAATCTATTGTCAATTTCCAGAAATGGAATAAAATTTCGTGAGCCAAATTTAAATTTCAGAATTTTGAAATTATTTTCTATGATCCTGCAGTGCTTTTCAATTTTTCACTAAAATATTTTCGTTTTTAGATTTTATTGAATGAACTTTTTCACCGCAAATATTTATTGCCAATTTTTTTATTTTTTTTTATTGTTGATTTGTGGCTTATGGGAATATCGTGCCATAAAACTTAGTGACGACAAAAACATTGAAATAAAACCCAGTATAAGTCCTTATAATTCTTATATTTTGATTGTGTGTATGCATCCTAATGTATATGCATGTGCGCTATAGAGATACATGCGATATTATGATAGTATAAATATATTATTCATATATAATATTGTGAAAACAAAATTAAAAAAAAAAAAAAACAAAAAATGAATATGAATTTTTTGGCATAACCCTTAAATAAAAAGTATTGTTCTTTATTTGTTTAAGATTTAATATATTTCAAAATTAATGAATGAATAAATTATGTACTTAGGCCCCAAATTTAATATTTGTGGTTTATATAATTTTATATACCTATACTACTATATACATATAAGAATATTTTAAAATGTTTACAATAATTTTTATTTTTTTTACAAAATTCTTAACCCAATTGTACTTTTACAAGAATATATAAATGTATTCGAATTTTGCGATTATATACAGATAAGGTTTTTCTATTAGTAAGAATTATGTTACGGAATTTACGGTCGACAAAATACTAAATCCTAAAAATATTCAAATAATGATGTTGACAAGTATTGCAAGAACTATATATTCATAGTTTCAAATTGGACGAGATTTTTTTTTTAAATTTGTGTTAATTTAACAAAATTATATAATCACAATTTAATTGCAATCACTATAATTGTTTTTGATTGCCTAGGCTCAGAAAAAATATTATTCTTAAATCAACTAAAAATATATACAAATACAAAAAAGAAGAAAAACGAGAATGTTATTTACCAACATTAAAATGTTTATTTGGTTCTAATCTTTGTTTTCGAATTCCAAAACATTATATCTTCGATATAATATCTAGAAAAATAAATACATTTCGCTTCACACCCAGGCTTGACAGTTCATGGAAATATGTATATTTTTTTTATTGCTAAAGTGTTCAATAATGTTTTCATTAAAAATTCACAGATAAAATTTATTTTCATTTTAAACTTTTATAATATTTAAATGAAATTTTAACTATGTTTTAAGTTTTTATGTATAGCACTAAATTTTTTTTTCTTTATGGCGCCAATAACATACATGTTCATGTATATATTGTTATAAATATATCTATAATAAATAAAGACGTACAAAATAAAATTTATATATTATTTAAGTTCCAATTTAATGATTTCAAATTTCTTACAAAAAAAATTAACTTTCATTTAACTAAAATTATTGAGTACGATGCTGATATAACGATTAAAGTTTGGTTTCCTAAAAAAAAAAAATTCTAAATATATTTATAATGTTCCTTTAAATTATCGCAATCAACTATGATATTATATATATATTTTTTTTTTCTTAATGAAACCTTTAACAATTTTTTAATGTTGTTATTTTAGTTTCATTAAATTTTGTGTTTTTTCATTAAAGAAAATATCGTGTTGATTTCTAACAATTCATTACACCTTATCCTAGTGAGAATAATAGCAATTTTGTCTTATCATCAAAAATATTAAAATAAATGCGAAGAGACCTCAAAATTGAATTACTTTCTGTCAAATCATTAATTTTCACATTATTTAAGAAATGTTTTGACTATTTCTTTTTTAAAAAAAAAATTATGTATATCTAGGTGTACATATTTATTTTATGTTATTTTTTTTTTTACAAAAAGAAATATATATATAATATTCAATAGAATTAGATATTATAGCCATGGTGCTCTTAATTTTTTTTTTGTGAATAAAAATATTTGGTTCTTTTTTTTGTAAGTATATTTTTACATAGTATTGTATATAATTTGCAAAAATTGTCTGTAATAATTTTCACAAAAAACTTTGGTGTTGATCAATTTTTTTTTTCTTGACAAATGAAGATGATGTTGAGGATGATGAAAATAATGATACAGCATATGATTATTAATTTTTTTTTTATCTCTGTATTTTAGACTATATTCAAGTTATTAAAAACTTGCTACAAAAGAACATTATTATAGGTTCGATTTGTCATGTATACTTATACAGGAACAATCACATTATCTTATCGTATTAGAAATCGAAACAACTATTTGACCTTGTATTTCTAACTCATTTTCGATTTTTTTTTTTTGTGATTTGAGAAGTTTTTGATATTCTCAGAAAAGTATTTAAGTATATAAACTTTTTTATGTTTTCTAGGTTCTGTATAGAACTTTTGAAGCCTTCTGTGACGCTTATTCACTTTATGTGTGTGTGTTAATTATGTGTTATCATATGATTAAAGCAATTCATATTATGCTTGTTTAGAGATTCATTTTCATTAAAATCAATTTTTTATTAAAAAAAAATAATAATAATTAGAAAATCCTTAAATAATACTATATATCTACGAATACTCTTCTTTATATGTATTATTTTGTGTAATATGAAAAAAAAACTTGATTTTGTGGGCTTCACCTTTTCCGTTGACAAAATTACAAGAGGAATATGGTTAAAGCAAATGAAAACATTCTTTAGAATTTTATAAGGAAATTAAATTATCATATTTTTTAATGCTATTTCATGTATTTCGATTTATTTTTTTAAATGTGTGAATGTTGATGATGAAAATATATAAAAATAAATCTTCTTTTTTTTTATAAGTAACTTTTGAGAAAAAATGATAGAATATAATATATATATAGAAAATTTTTTGTGAACGATATTTTAAAATTAATTTTATACATATACGATTTTATTTACGATATATAACACAATGTTAACAAATAATAATGTATTTTTGAAGAATGAAATTTTTTTTTGCAAAGATTGAATAAAATAACTTATAATTATAACTAACACATAAAAAATTAATTAAAAAAAATTGTTTAAGCACATAATATAGAAAGTTAAGAAATATATCATATTTTATTAAGAATTACATATTCCAGTAATATGTGCACTCAATATTATACATCAGACGTAATATGTTACTACAAAAAAAATCTATCTTTAAAAATTTAACTTATAAGTTTATTGATATTTCTATAAAATCAATCGATTTGATACTTGTTGCTGTCTATGGTTATAATTTTTGAGATAACTTATACTCTCATCGTTAGAACAAAATATCTAAAACTTAATAAGAAACTAGATTGAGAAATGTAAAAATAACTTTACGAGAAGCTTAAAGCTTTTTATTTTGTATAATTTTGAGCTAATTTTTGTAATTATCAGTATAGTTAAATATTGAGCTTATTAATCATTGCTAGATATCCATAATTAATTATTTAAATTATGTAGTTTATTTTTCCAGTCCATCTAATGTCGATTAGTCTTGTTTAAACGAAAAACAAATAAGGAATATAATCTCTGATAATCATAATCATATTCAATGATGATACACTTCTGTAAATATATTATGAAAATGGAAATAAATTATTTGATTATTCAATTTGCCTTAAATTTAGTTTATGATGTATTACAAATTATGTGCATATAATAAGTACTTCTATATTAATATGAAGAGCTTTCAACCAAATATAATATGCGAGTTAAATAAATTCTTATCAATTAAATATTTGATTTTTGTTCAAACCCTTTTAAATCGTTACACCGTTGCCCAAAGTGTTATAATTGGCTTATACTTGTATTGTTATACCTATAATAGAATAATAATAATTTGCCTAAAAATTATGTAAAATTAAAATACAAAATTCATCAAACCGATAAAAAATATTTAAGTTAGCTAATGGTTTATAAAACATGATGATAGTAAAAATTTGGACTATAAAACGTTCAATGCAACAATGATAAGTTTTTAAGTTTCTGGTCTTAATATAGTTTTACTCTTTGTATTGTTTCCGAATAAACAAGTTATAGTTTTCATTGAATTTTGTCTGTACTACATTGGTACAAATAAAAGAATCCAAAATGAAAAACAACCTAATGAAAATTATTTTTGGGCGTATTTTCATAACAATTGTTAATTTTGAATTCAAACCACAAATCTACACACATTTATAATATATATAAAATAATAAACTACCTATATCTGAAAAGCTTTTAAAATTGTAATCACACAAATAAAATTTTTTTTTTAAAAGGTTTATACGCCACAATTTCTTGTTCCTGAAAAAAATTTAATATGAGGTAAACAAAAAAAAAAAATTATTTTGGATTTAAACTTTGACTTTTTGTGTAATAAACAAAGAAACTATATACATACAAATATTTCTGCTTCTGTAACTATAATTTTACTATGTTCTTTGCCTGTATCTTTTAACCAATTTTAATGAATTTATTTTTTTTAAAGTTAATGGCATAGCTATTAAAATAATTTTATTTCTTAAAATTTTGTAACTGTCGTCCTTACATGTACATAGTAATTTATATTTTACAACATTATATTATTATGTACCCACCACTAAATTAGATACATAGCAAATTCCCATTAGCTTTTGAACTACATTTTATAAAATTAATTTTGGTCTAAAACTTATAGTAAATTATTATAAATTTCCTTTTTGTTGACTATATATATATATGTATATTTAATTCACACCCAAAAATTAGTACGATGAAATCTAATGGACTTAAGAATAATTTGTGCAAAAGATTTTTTATAACATTAGGTATATATATTATTTAGAAACTTCCACGTTCGTCAGAATTTATAATTAAAAAATTGTTCACAATGGGAAAATTAAAAGTACACATATAACGAAATCGTGGCAAAGTTCTTCAAACTCAAAAAACTAAAAAAAAAAAAAAAGTAATAAGTAGTACCTACTAAATTCCAAATAAAATATAAAAAAAATCTGAAACAAACCCACCTCTTCTGTATTCTATACATTACACCCAGAAACTAATTCGTATAATATACAAACAACGTTAACCAAAAGCAAACTAGCTTTGACATTTCGTATGGAGTTATTGACTTTTAATAAATAAGTTTTAATGAGATATTTTCTTTAGATAAATTTTCTAAGCGGTTCATTTCGTAAACATAGAAAATATGTTAAAAGTATTAATTTTCCGTATATTTAAATTGTATCACAGATATTTTGTAGATGTATTTTCACGGGGGTAGAATTTTATTCTATCAAAATATTTTATGGAATACATTTAGAGATTTTAATATTCCAGTAAAATAATCGTTATTATAGTATTTTTGTAAATTTTTGAATTTAATTTCATAAGTTTGCATACCGTAAATTTCTAAATAAATAACACTCCGTACAACATATTTCAATACTATAAAAATTAATTTTTGTTGATCTCAAGATCCTTACTCGCTAATTACGAATTTTTAAGGAAAGGTTAAGTGTAACATATTTTTTATATTAAAACTCCGATACCTGAATCCGAAAAAAAAAAACAACTTCATTCAACTATAAAGTTTACTGCCCAAACACATATAAAATTCTAAACAATGAAATAAAGTTTCATAACGATTTACGAAAAAAACAAAAATAAAAAAAATAATAAATAAAATGTCATTACAGAATTTTATGATACATTTTTTATAACCAAGATTATTAGGTACAACAATATATTAACCAGGATTACGTGCACGATTTATAATAATTTTCAGATACACACAACACTGTATCGCAATTTGATTCAATATATATATAGAATGCCGGACCAAAGCACATTATATTACTTTTTTTATTCTTCATAACAAAGCCACTGTTAAGGCATTAACACAGAGTTTTTTGTGTAATATTTACTAGCCTAAAAGCTTTAAAATTAACATATATATGCGTACACATATGATCCCTAAAAAAATATACTATTTATTTAAAATATTCTTATAATATTTTAGGAAAAAAATAGAAGGAATACATGAGAACATACATACACATACATTGTACCTAATGTATAATTTTTTGTAAACAAAACCATAATAAATCTACATTATATATTATTCAAGTTTGTTGGCTTGAAGAAGTTTCGAATTTTGAATGAAAAATATATACATTTTTGACTTATGATTCGAAAAAAGAAAATTCAATTGATAATTTATATATTAATTTATAGTTATATCTTTTAGTTTAAGTATGACATTATCTAACATAGAAAAAATATTGATTTATCCTAATTCATATAATAGAGCATTGCCATATCATATATATTTTAAGTATATGTTCTGATGATCGGAATTTTCACCAATAATATGACTGCTTAATGTTTAGATTAATGATTTAATGTTAAGAGAATTTATTGTTAATTAGATTTACAAAAATTATTTTGGTTTTCAAGCAATATTTTACTATTAAACTCGTTTTTTTTTTTCAATTAATATAAAATACGCGTAGAATTCAGTCTGTTTAATATCATAAATCAACTTAATATTTTTATTTTTAAGATAGTAAAAAACAAAAAAAAAATTATTTTGAAAAAAATACTTGTGTTTAATAATGTTGCCGTTTTATTTTTAAGAACCTGCATAACTTAATATAACTTAATAACCAGAATATTAATATTTTTTTTTGCAAACTTTTGAACAACTTTTATACTATGTAAATTTCATATCCATTATCTTGCTTAAATTGTATATTATTTAGTTTGAATTGGAAGACTTGTTTGAAAATCTATTAATTTATGTATCGCAGCAAAAATTTAAATTATTTAATGAACTTACTTGCTTAAATAAATCAAACTACACTTAAATAAATAATGTTAATAATATATATATTTTGTAACAAATAAAAGGACACAAAATTCGAAAAAAAAAACACAAGTCTCTTTGAATCTCATTTTTATGGAAGATAAATCCTATGGGTCTACCCTTAACTAAAACTATGTCCATGTATGGATAAAATTAAAGTAAAAAATATGTTCAAAAATATAAAAAAAATTTATGTTCTATTAATCTGAAAATAAAATGATGATAAAATAGAATATTACACACATCGCCAAGTTTAATGTTATGAAATAATAACAATATACGTACCATATAAATTTACATACATACATAAAGAATTTCTACACATTATATTGTATAATGTATTCATATTAAAATTTTAGACTGTATCAAAATTAAGCTCTTATATAGACATTGTATCCATCATAAGGACATTTTAAATACGTATACCTAGAATATTATAGACTTTAAGAAATTTGATAATGAGCATAAAATTTCTTTGTAAAAAAATTTTACACTTCAATAAAATTTTCTTAAATTTATTTTTAACATTTTAACTAATATTACATAATAAAAATAAATTTATTACTTTGCGAAAAAATATTTTAATGAATCAAAAATTAAGGACTGCTGAATGAGAAAAAAAATTGTTTTTGTTCAATTTAAAAATGTTATAAAACCAAAGAGCTCTTAAAAAAGTTTAATTCATGTAAATGAACATGTTTTCGTAACAGTATCAGAAAACTAGATTCGAATCTTCTGATTTTGTTGCAGAATATTGGTATCTAATTTTTTTTCCGAAATTGAATATTTAATATTACGATGAGTACTTAAAATCCTACAATTCTATTCAAAATAAGGAAACTTATTAAATTATTTTCTATCTTTATAATAGAACTGAGAAACTGAGACTGAAGAATAAATTAGTTAGAAATATTATGCCGATCCATAATTCTGATTTTATTAATAGTACATATATCATCAGACCACCATTTCTTTCACCATCTCTTTGAATAAAATTAGGCAATGATTTCACCTTCTTTTCTGCGAATGTACTGAACCTTCGAACGTCTTTATAACTCCATATAATAAGTAAAATATTCTTAAATATAAGTACCTGGCATTAATCACGCTAACAAATTTAACGAGTAACCTTGAAATTAAATGCCGATAATTAAAAAGAAAGCAATAATTTAAGAACGTTCAAAAAATCTAACAATCCTAATAATCCTTGAATTAAAATTAAAAAAAAAAACAAAATAAATAAATATTAAATATAATAGCTTTATTTCAAATAATGTACAAAGCAATTACATGAAAAGTGTTACAGATGTTTTTGACAAATAATTAAGCGAATATTTTTTTATTTTTAATCACTTTTTTGGGTGTAAAGTAAGTGATAAGATTGTTAGATTCAAAAGATTTTAATCTTTTATGAAAAATAAGTATAACATGATGTTGTACCTGCCTATTTTAAAAAAAAATTATTCTTTCATTATATTTTCTCATAACACTGTTTAAATAATATAGTAGCTAAGTATTTAAATTATACTTTTATTATATATATGTATTACATACAATTAAAATTTATTTGTCTGAATATTTCATTCAAAAGCAATTTTTCAACAAAAAACAAAATACGTTTAGTACTACATAAAACAGTAGTAGATTAAATAAATACTATTCCCGCACTTAAACAAAACTCGGTGGAAAATAAGCTTTAAAATTCAGCTGAAGGATTATATTACTTGCCTTATTTTCTTACAATATGTGATAAAAATATTCCATTTATTGTAAAATATGTAATAACTTGTCAATAAAAATATAGCAAATTAAAAATATATACATACATTCAAATAATATTTTTTTTACACTTACCTGAATTTCTGCAATTTTTATGACAAATTGCTTAATTATAAGAACATATTAAAAAGGTAAAGTACGAGCTATTTTTCGTTGCTTTGACAAATTGTGTTAATATTGCTATGCTAACGTCACCACTATTTCGATTTGACCTATATACTTAACAGGGGTTAAACAGAAATTATAACAGCGGCAGCTATCTATTTTTTTCTCTCCATAATATACAACCTGGTTCTAACTAAAGGGAATGTTTATCGAGTATCAATTATTAAGGTATTATGTGATGTGAATTTAAATAATAACTTCCTTGGCCAATATGGCGTGGAGCTAGATTTCTAAGTTATAACATCACATATATGCATTTGATAACCTTGTGGGTGTTGAGTTGTTATGAAGCGATCTACGGCAAGTTTAAATTATATTTTGAACATTGTATATTTTAATGTAGTGTCGATAACGTCTCTCTGTTTGAATTTTAAGATGACATATTATAATATTATAATTATTTATCGAATATTATAATTTTTTAAGATGGAATATTATATTTTTTTTATTAAAAATGAATATGTAAAAATGTTTTGATCTCAAATAGTAATATATAATTTTTAACTTTTTCATGTTCCGATTTTTCCAGTGTACAGGTGCCATGTAATTTTATCTTTTCCATAGAGATTTAATTTAACTATTAATTTCATATGTTTAGAGAAAGTTTTGGACTAAAACATAAGTTTAAAGAATATCTGTTATCGTGCAAATGACAAATTTTATGATAAACTTTTTTAGACAAATAAAAATTTTTAAAACTCGATACACACTAATATTTAAAATTATAATAATTTTTATCTTATATTGAAAATTTTAGATATTTTATAATAGAAGAAACTGTTCTGGACATTGCATCTCTATAAATTTCATGTTATTAGGGGAAAAAAAAAAAAACTAAAAACTTTATGTAGAATAATAAACTTTCTAATCAGCTGTATATTATGTTTTTTATTATTATATCTTTATGTACATATATCTAAATTTACATTCATAACAGTTAGTCTTATAATATATTATACATTAGTACAAGATTATTTTTTATCTCTCGAAATAAATTATTCAAATAATAATGTCTTTTTTTTATTCTTCATCAGCTGGCTCTAGAGAATCAAGCAGCAGTACAGGCAGTGGAAGTAACAGTGGTAGCAATAGTAATAGCGGAACTAGTAGTTCCAACAATAATGGACCAACAAAATATCCAGTTCTAGTATTTGTACATGGAGAATCATATGAATGGAATAGCGGAAATCCATATGATGGTTCTGTGCTAGCGAGTTACGGTCAAATATTAGTTGTAACAATCAATTATCGACTTGGTATACTTGGTAAGTTATTTATATGCTTTTATAAATTTTTTGATTTAGAAATTGTTGGTAGAAATAAATATTCAATTTATTATATTAATTTGGATTATCAACATTTTCGTTTTTTTTTTTTTTTTTATTGTATTTACTTATATAATGAAAATTATAGTGAATAATTTTATTTTGTGGATACGACATGAACTGGGTATAATATGTAACATGAAATATGATTTATTATTCTTGAATATTTATTATTTGTCCACAAACTTGGTTATGTTGATATTCTTGTAAAATTTACCAAATAATAACATTGAAAAAATATATAGTTAATATATAGCTATATCTGACAAATGAATAAATTGTGTTTGTTTTTAATTTTAATTGAAACTGATATATTATTTTTCCCGATATTCTATACGAAAATTATTTACGCTTTTTATATAAAATATTATTTCGTTATATTTTACTATCGTAATTTGTAAGTAATAATAATAATAACTAGGTATAATATAATTATATCACCAAATATGTAGAAATAAAAGCAGCAAACAAATTTTTTGAATCAAAAATATGTTAAATTTTACCTTAATTAAATTTGTATGTGTATGTATATATAATATGTATCAGTATAAGCATATCATATATATACATATATGAAGATAAAGGTTAAATCTATTAAAATTATTATAGACTTATAAAATTTTAATTCAAAAATTTGTTGTAATATAGGTTATTATTTATGAACCGAAAATATTTTGTAATTTTATGTAAAAATATTTTTTCTGATTTGTTAATTTTGAAGTTAGACTGATTGGGCAAATTTCTTCTGCCTCTATGCCAAAAATTATAAATTATGATAGTTTTAATAGACAGCTTTTGCTTCCCCAATTAGATATATTATCGAATCTATGTGTTCAGCTTCTAAATAGAATATAATGAAAATAAGCAAGGTTTAATCAATTTTTATTAATTGATCTTTAAAGAATGAAAATATTATACAAAGAAAGAATTAAAAGTTAGAAATTCATTAAACAATACATACATTGAATTTTACATAATTTAGACGTATATATACCATTTGAGGAAAAATGGGTCAAACTTTTTTATTCTAAAATTATTTTAATTTTCATCCAAAAACGAATCTTGTACAATAGAAATTTGCTTAAACTTTATGGGATGAATTGAGTAAAAGATTTGGAAATTTTATTTAAAAATATTTTAATTCAATATAAGTAAAATTGATCTAAATTTACAAATAATATTTCTATAATTTTTTTTTAAGTTTGAATTTATATTTATTTTATTTTTTTGATTTTGTTTATTTGGGATTCACAATGTACTCATTTAATATTCGTAATCAGATGTCTAGACGACAATAAAAAAGGATGAAATTAAGTTCAAACAATGTTTTTGAATAATGATATAACGTGAAGTTGTGTATGAACGTACTAATAAATACTGTATATAAATATTTTTATATATATTTGATATATATATTATTTATTATGTTCACTGAGTTCGGAAGACAAATAATTTATTTCTAATGTAAATTTAAATAAAGACAAAAATAAAAAAGTTTCAAGAAATTATACGAAAATGAAAAGTTCGCTAATTTAAAAATTAAACAATATCTTTATTTCAATAATTTATTCTTATAATATATGTATATGCTAATAAAATAAATATTATATGTATACATAATGTAAATTTTATTTAATACTTTTTTTTCAATGTATAACAAGGTGATGTCAGTTTAACATCACATTTTAATATGAAGCGAATACTGTATACGCAATCCTGAACATTTTGTCTACAACTTTTTATACCACTTTAACCTTAAAAATTTGAATTCAGGCCATATAGTCAATAAAGAAATGACTCCTCCACTTTTGTTTAATGTAAGACATAATCGAATAAAAAACTCAAAAGTAATAATATTGAAAATAAAATGAATCAGAATGCTGCTACTAATAAAACAAAAAAGGAAATATATTTGAGCTATTTATATATCATACATAGTGTAGCTTTATTCAGTTCAAAAATATATAGTTAAATATGGAGTTAACTGACTCATCATATAGTTAATGAAATGTAGTTAATGAAATAGCCAATTACATAAATTTGTGGTTTTTCGAATAAAAAATTACCTTAAATAAATTTATACAAAAAAAAACAAAAATCACGTTGTTAATGAAAGATTTCATTAAATTTTATAAAATTGATTTAATCACAACTATAAATATATACAATTTACCCTTACTTATTATAGGTATAAAAAATTAGTTAAAAAAATTAAAAATATATCAGATAAGAACAAAAATTAATAAAATGCAATTATTGGTACAAGTACATATTTGAAGTATGTATATGTAAAAAAATTACAAATAAAAATATTAATTACAAAAATAAATAAATAAATTGAAATGTACTTGTTATCTTTTGTAATGCAAATTCAAGGATTCATTTAAAATTTATTTCTATTAAAAATTATGATTATCTTTATATTTTCATTCATCACTGTTCAAAATTACATCCAAGAAAGTTTCACAAAAAAAAAAACAAATAAAAAATTTAAATTCTCTGTAAAAAATACTTTATATATGTACATATTTATTTATTTATTTATTTATTTCATATCTGCTTAATACAAACAGTTTACAAAAAAGCTTAAATCTACAGTTTACAAAAAATATACATTATCAAAGCAAAAATTTACTTACATAATTAATTATTTATTATTATTATAATAAAAAACAAAAAATGATCATCTTAGCAAAAAATTAAATTACATAACATAATTCTATTCGTAAGAAATAAAATATTTTTAGCGAAAGTCAATACGGTTAAATAATCGAGTTTTTTGAATATGTTTTGATAAGGAAAGGTCAATGAAATCTTTGTATGTATTACCCAAAATCAACATTCGATTGACAGGTTCAAATTTACAATAATTAGTTCTATGGGGAAAAGTAACAAAGAGATTTGGGGAGCGCAATCTGAAATTAGTAGTAAAATGAATTTTATTGGAAATATATTTGGATACTATATTATTGTTAATAATTTCAATTAGGAAAATGAGATCAGCCACCTCTCGCCTTTTTTCCAATGAAGTCAAATTAATCAAATTAAGTCTGTTGTGATAAGATGGAAGAACAAGTGGGTCAGACCAAGGTAAGTTACGTAAAGCAAATCTCAGAAATTTTTTCTGAATGGATTCAATTCTATCAATGTGAACTTGATAGAACGGAGACCAGACTTGGCTGGCATATTCCAAATTGGGTCGGACCAAAGTCATAAATAGAGCTTTTAAAGTATAGGGATCTGGAAAATCTTTGGACCAACGTTTAACGAAACCCAACAATGAATTGGCCTTGTTTATGATATAGGTGTAATGATTTTTAAAAGAAAGTTTTTCATCAAAGTAAATGCCGAGATCTTTGATTGATTCAACTCTTTCTAAAGGTTCGTTGTTAAAAGAGTAAGATGTTTGAGTTCTATTGACTCGACGGGAATAAGTCACAAATTGGCATTTTCCAATATTAAGCTTAAGATTATTAACATGACACCAATTATAGAAGTTGTCTAGGTCATGTTGAAGCAGAGAGCTGTCAGATTCAGTCACAATTTTTTTGAAAAATTTCATATCATCTGCATATATCTGCACTTCACAATGGTTTAGAACGGAAATGACGTCATTTACAGAAATGATAAAAAGTAATGGGCCTAAGTGACTACCTTGGGGAACTCCGGAGTTTGCTGAAATCGGGGATGATGTAACGCCTCTGAAAGTGACATTGTAACTTCTTCCCGAGAGGTAAGACTGTATCCAGTTGAGAAAATATTCAGGGAAGCCGTAAGCTTTCAATTTAAGAAGAATTACGCTATGTGGTAAGATGTCAAAAGCTTTACTTAAGTCAGTATAGACGACGTCTGTTTGAAAACCTTCCTCCATGTTAGCTAGAAATTTGGAAGTACATTCAACTAAGTTTGTTGTGGTCGATTTATGCTTCATAAAACCGTGTTGGTTATCAACAAGAAATTTTGTGCAATGAGGATAAATTTCGTCAAAGATTATGAGTTCAAACAGTTTTGGGATTGAGGAAAGTTTTGCGATAGGACGGTAATTAGAGACATCATTTCTAGCATTAGCTTTATGGGTGGGTCTGATAAATGCCTTTTTCCAGATGGATGGAAAAATACCTAAGGACAAGGAAAGGTTGAAGAGGCAGGATAATGGGAGAGCAAGAACATCAGAACAATTTTTTAAGATAATTTCTGGAACACCGTCTGGTCCTGGAGAAGCATTATATCCAAGACGGTTCAGATATTTTTTTACCAGGCCGTCGTCAAAATAAAGATTGGAGAAGGTTGTTTTAATACAGTCATTCAAATGGGTGAAATTAGAATCCAGAGCATTAAATGCGGTGTCCGGGTACGATTTAGAAAAGAAGTTTCGAAAAAACTCACATATTGTACCTGAATCACCACTCGAAGAATTAAAGAATTTCATAAATGAAGGGTATTGGTCTGATTTTCTTCTTGAATTCACAAATTTCCAGAAAGATTTAGGATTGGATTTCAATTTTACAGACATGTCTGAAATATAACGATCATGTGACTGATTTAAAAGTTCTTTAAAGTTATTAAATAAAATTATGAAGTTACTGTAGTCACTGTCAGTTTTTGATTTAAGGTACTTGCGCCATACCTTGTTTTTTCTGTTTCTTAATGTCTTTAAGTCACGGGTAAACCAAGGCGGACTGGAATTGCAGTCTTTGTCTCGTTCCAAAGGAGTGAAAATATTAAAACCTTCTACTAAGATTTCATAAAATTTTAACGATATTTGCTCAATATTATTATCAAGAAATAATAGAGAGAAGTCAATATTACTATAAAATTCGTTTAGTCCATTGAAGTTAGTTTTATTAAAATTAAAATGCATAGAGCAAGTCAATTTTTTTGGACAGGAGGGGGTATTAATGCATAAGGAAAAACTAAGAGGGGGATGATAAGAGTCTATATCAACTAATGGGCAGGAACTTTCTATCGGAATAATATTGTCCCAGTTAGAAACAAAAACGAGATCAAGTTGTTTATCCTGGTGATTTTTTATGGAAGAGATTTGCTGAAGAAAGCATGAGTTTAGTGAATCAATAAATATCGATTCAAGTTCATTAAGATCTCCAGAAGGGATTAAGAAATTATCTTCATCATGATGAATCCAGTTAATGTTGGAGAGATTAAAATCGCCAAAAATAAAGAGTTCATCAGAGGGTTCTAAGTTTGCAGAAAAGGATTCAATAATTGTTACAAATTTCTGATATAGATCAATATTTCGACCTGGAGGAATATAACAATTTATTATAAATATATTACCAGAAGACCCTTTTACACTAATTCCAACTATTTCTAATGGGTCATGGCTCGAGAAAGCAATTTCTGTTGCGTGAAAAGAATTCTTTATAGCAACTAAAACACCCCCTCCCCTAGGCACTCTCCCGCTATTTGGCTCTGTGTGAGACATAGCATATCGATCGTTCCTAAAGACAGAATATGTTGAGTCAAAAATTTCTAAATTAGAGATAGAAGAGGTTAGCCATGTTTCAGTCAGGATATATAAATCAAGATCGAGGGTAGATGAATTAAGACGTATATTTTTCGTCTTGGTGCGCAGACCTCTGACATTTTGGTAGTAAATGGAGATATGCTGGGGTTCATTTACTACTTGAACCGGAACAAGATTATTATTTATGGAAATGGGAGATGGGCCGAAAAAACCTTTGTTCATTTTCTCTTATTCTTTGAACATAGTCCATTCTTTTAGCTCTTAGCTCCGAAGCGTAGGAAGAGAGATCTGAGTTAATATGTTGGGTTGGCAGGCCAATAGCAGCATGGTATCTCTCATATAGACATCTAAGTTCTGTAATGTCGGTAGGGAGGCCTTCTTCTAACAGTCTCGTTCTAATGTAAGTGGTGGTCTTTCCATTGATACTAAACGAGTCATCCTTATCATACAGGTAAGCGAGATAAAGTCTTATATCGTCATATAATTTTTTGTCACGCAATCGTGCCAGAACATAACGGCCATTGTCAGACACAAGAGATTTTTGTGTCAATTTAACGATTGGAGGAAAAAGTGGGTCGAGAAATGAGGGTGGAGTCGGGGTGGGCTCAAATTGATTATTAACAGGAGGTTTGTAAGGATTAATAATCGGGGTGGGCTGAAATTGATTTTTGACAGGAGGTTTATAAGGATTTATTGTTTCGGCCTGTATAAAATTACTATATTTAGGTGACCTCGAATGTTGATTTTGAGCTATATTTTTAAAATTTGAATTATTGTTAAATTTTTTATTCGGGAGATTTTCATTCGGGACATTTTCAGACCAGCGTGACACTTTCATGTTTTTCCACTTATTAATAGAAGTCTTATTTAAAAGAAGGGTTAAGGTTTTGTTGTTGGCAGAAATTTTGAAATTCATATGGGTTAGATTTTTTTTTGTTATTTTTCGCGGAGTAACAGACTTACAATCACTAATACTAACCTTAAAATTATTCTTAATAAAAACTTTAATCCATTCCGTATTCGCGTAAGGTGGTGCATTTGATATGCGAATAGAGCCCATATCCTTCTTTTTGTCAATGATTGGTTTGATCTTGGTTATCTTTTCTTTAGGTTTTTTATCAGTTGTCTGTGTAGAAGATTTTTTTAATTCATCTGCTAACGTAGGCGGAGATTGCAATTTGGATATTTCATTAATATCTATGTCATTATTGACATGGGATGTGGATATTATATTATTATCACTACTTATATTGAGAGATGTACTTAGATTGTGCATTTCAGTAGCGATTTCTTGCTGGTTATTCATTACGACTTCTTTCAGCTTTTTGTAGAGTGTGTCCAATCTATCAATAACAACCACGGTATCGTTAACGGCTGCTTTGTCGATCATGCTAATCTTATCCAAGTAAGGCTTCAATTTATTGTCAATAATGTTTCCAATACGGTTGTCGAGATCTTTGGTTACGGTGGATAGATATTTATTAATCTGCAAATCAATAGCTGTCTCAATTGTTGTAAGCAGGGTTTTCTGTGTTGATTTAAAATAGTTTTGGCTATCAATAATACAGGAATTTAAACTATCAAATGTTTTAGCCATTTCTGAAAAATTGTCAGAGTTGCGTTTAATTGTCTTCTGACCCATATTCATTAAACCGTCGTTGTCAGATTTTAATTCTTTGATGTTTTTCGTTAGCTGCTCTTGGATGTCACGAACAATATCTTCTGTCTGTTGGCAGTCAGAACATATGAAGTAGTCATTTAAGGCTGAATCCTTCCAATCTCTGTCACGAAATAGACATGAGCCGTGGAAGGATTTCTTGCAGAATCCTTTACAAGTAATATACTTTGATTTTTTATCAAAGTTAGAGCATGATGGTAAATCGCACTTATTTGCCATATTAGAATGTAAAATTAAACTTACGAACAATCACAATAAAATTAAGTTTAATTAAAATTTCTTTAATATATATAAAAAAATAAAAAATTGCAAGTAAGCACAAAAAATTTAAGTGTAGGTCAAGAAAATAATTAAAAAAAAGAAAATAAAAGTAATTTTATCCGCAACACAACTTAACACGTTAAAAACACAAATTTATATATTGTATAATAAATCATACTTTTAATAATAATAATACATAATTTAATATGTTTCTTCGCAGAAAAAAATAAATATGAACTTTACACAAATATTATTATAAGCTTTTAAGGACTTTGTTGACGACCCCTAATTTATGTTTATGCTTTTCAGTTCTCAGAATTTCTTAATTTCATTTTGTTATTGCAAATACACTATTGTAACATATTTCGAAATTTTGATCAGAACACAATTCGTTTAAAGTGAATTTTCAGTTTTAATGTAAAAAAAATCGGTTTTCAACATCCACCCAAAGTGTACCTTTGTGTACATAATAATTCATAAATTTATCTGAAAAATATAAATTTTGCAAATAATATATACAAATCTGTGTAATATTCTAGGTGCTCGTCACGAAAACGAGATTTTATCTCTATAGGGTCATTGAAGTTTTAAATTAATCGCTACATGGAAATTAAAATTTTTTATAAATGCCTTTCAAAAAGGATAACTCGAGAAATCGCTTTATTTAAAACACATTATTAAAAAACAAATCTTGAAAAATTTTTGCGGAATTTTAGTAACCAAATTTGATATCTATATTTAAATACTCCAAAGCAATAATAAAAACTATCAATTCACAAACTATACTCGATATTCAGAATCATGGAAGTTAATGTTTTCAAATTCCGAAAGTAATTGTAATAATAAATTTAAAATTATTTGAAGACAGTAGATACTTTAGTCATTTATTATTCGCATAAAACTGTTAATTGCTAACACTGACGAATTCATTATCAATTTCAATTTATACTTTTCACATAAAAATAATAATTTGATGTTTTGGCGATAAGGGATTATTATTATCGGTATTATCATATGTTGTGCAACAGTGTAAAAAACAACATCTTTGTTATTCTTCAAAACAGTCAGAGTTCAGTCATTAATGTTTCAACATGAATCATGACTACATATATATTGTATAACATAAACATAAGACATTATCATATTAACACACAAAAATATAACAAAAGAAAAATTTGTAAAATTTTAATTATTCTTTAAATATAATCTCGAATAACTTTTATATTTAAACAATAAAAAATATATTATATTAGATAAATATTTCCGTTTATTTTTATCATTTAAACTTTTTTTGTTTTTTATTATTGGTAATTTATTAACATTAAAAGGAAATTTCGATTCATTCAAACTTGAACCTGGATAAATTATCTATAAATAATCTTCTGATTAGAATGATTTCTCTTTTGAATACGAAAAAAAAAAAAAATAAGAAGAAAAATCCATTATTTTTATAGTAAAAAAAGAAAAATTATATAACATTATTTTTCATTAATATCGATCAACATAATGCGATTATGTTTATTGAGGCTATTTAAAAAAAAAAAAAAAAAATCAAGTGATTATTATATTAGCATTATGTTCACTTAATTTGAATTTGAAGATAATATTTAAGCACTTTGTGTGATAATTTTTATAAGACTAAGAGTTTTACCTTAATTTTATTCTTTAATATATATATCAGCATTCTTTAATATATATATAGCAATCAAAATCTGAAGAAAAAAAAAGTTAGTTGTTCATATCAGATTTAGATAGAAAATTAGTAATGATTTTTGTCAAATTAGTGAATAAAGTTAATGTTATAAATGTACAATTAGATTTGCAAAATTCTATATAAAACTGACTAAAAGGTCAAACATTTAATTTATATAGTACGGTTTTAATTAAAAATTCTTTTTTGAAGTAGATATATGCGGCGATTTTTGAAAATAAATTTAGCTTAATTTTTTCCCCTAAAAGTGACTTATTCGTCTTTCGAAATAAACGTATTAAAAATATTCTGCAAAGGTAATTAATAACGTGAAAAAATTTTCGGACATTTATTTGAAAATAATTAAAGAAAAAAATCAATTAAGTACAAGAACCTGTAAATTCCATAGAAATTCCATCATTAATTTTTTTTTGCCTTGAATTTCAATTAAATTATGTTGTAAGTGATATAATTTCTCACTTAATCACTTAATTTTTTATTTATTTTGTTTAATCTCTTCTAATAGAAATTTTTATAGCGAACACAATCTATATATATATTCTTATCATATTTTCATCAACAAATTAACAAAAAAAAAAATACATTAAGCTATAAAATTTCATCATTAATTGCTAAACTTATGACTGACAGATCATTTAATTCAACTACAAGGAAACGCTTGCCTTTTTTGATTCCGGAATTTGGAACTTTTCAATATCCGTGCATAGCCTTACATTTTATTTTTAAATAATTCTTATCCTTCAATTCACATGCTTTATTTCCGTATCAATGGTTTATAAAAAAAAAAAAACTGAATAAATTTATCAATCAGTTCAATTTAAAAATTAATATAAAATTTACTTTTTAAAACAAACTCAACCATTATTGAATTTATAATTTAATATCTTGAAAGTTGTTATATTCAATACAAAAATTCATATATATGGTATTAAATTTATAAAATTAAAAATAGAATTAGTCTTGATTAAGTTTCATAATTTACACATTAATAAATAATATCAAGGTTTTATATTTTTTTTAAAGATTTTGCTTAGCTGCTTCCAATAATTCTCTTGAAATGATCATTCTTTGTATTTGACTTGTTCCCTCGTAAATTTGATAAATTTTAGCATCACGCATTAGTTTTTCGACCGGATATTCACTATTGAATCCATTTCCTCCAAAAACTTGAACTGCATCCGAAGCCGCTTTGTTTGCCATATCAGAAGCATAACATTTTGCAATTGAAGCATATAAGCTACGACTGGGGGTTTTCCTATCGACTTCGTAACAAGCTTTTTGCCATGCTAATCGTGCTGTTTCAACACCCATTGCCATGTCTTAAATTAAAAAACAAATGTATAATAATAAGTAATCAAATATTAAAAAAAAATTATATTTACCTGCTAACATAAAGGAAACCGCTTGATGAGCAGCTATTGGAACTCCAAACGTCTTTCGCTCTAAAGAATACCGTGTAGCTTCGTCTAAGCATCGTTGTGCTAGACCTGTTGCTCCAGCAGCAACTGGAGGCCTTGTTTTATCAAATGTCATCATAGCAATTTTAAAACCAGCTCCTTCTCCCATTAGAACATTTTCTTTAGGAACTCTCACATCTTCAAAAGTAATACCCCTGGTATCTGAAGCTCTTTGCCCCATATTAATTTCTTTACGTCCCGGTGTTACTCCTGGTGTATCTCTGTCAACAATAAATGCTGTAAATGACTTTCCCGCTGGTGCTTTAGGATTAGAGTCCGATCGTGCGAGAACAAAGTACCAGTTAGCAACACCACCATTTGTTATCCACATTTTTTGACCATTTAATATGTATTCGTCACCTTTTTTTTCTGCTTTCAATTTAACGCCGGCAACATCAGACCCTGCTCCTGGTTCGGTTACACAATATGCTGCCAGTAATGGTTCTTCAATCAATCGACCTAAATACTTTTTCTTTTGTTCTGTATTTCCGGCTAACAATACCGGTGTCTGACCTAAACAAGTTCCTTCAATTGCTAACAAAATACCGGTACATCCCCAAGCCAATTGTTCTGTAACCATACATGAATCAAAAGTATTTAGACCCATGCCACCAAATTCTGCTGGAATATGTCCATTCATTAAACCAACACTGTGGGCTTTTTTAACAATATCCCATGGAAATTCACCAGTTTTGTCATGATGTTGAGCAGCTAAAATGTTTAATATTATTTCAAAAATTAAATTTTTCAGAATAATCCATAATTTATTAAAACTACTTTACCTGGAGCAATTTCTTCTCGAGCAAATTTCCTTGCCAATTCTTGAATCTCTCGTTGTTCGCTTGTCAATTCCAAGCAAAATCCACCTTCACTGGTCGAGGCAGAAAAGTTTCGCAGAACATTCTGCTTATGTACTTTTGGCAGGAATTGTTTTAGGGACTAAAATTTAGAATAAAATGAATAAAATTTATAATCTGGGATTAATTTACAGGCATAGTATGTTTAAACAAATAAAATAACTATTACACTATGTGTAAGTTGATTTCAATGTTAAGTTTTTTGATTCAAAATAATGTCAATGAATTGTTTTATCGTTTAATTTGTTAGCAAAAAAAACCATTTTGTATTAAGACAAAAAATTAAAATTAAATATCAGGTCAAGTTTGTTGATAATACCATACCAGGGTATTTGATAAAAAAATCATTGAAACAAAATTCAATAAAATGAACGATAAAATTGAAAAAAATAAAAAAAAACATTAAAATTAGTTAAATTTCTCTTATTGTTTTGTTTTTATAACAATCTTCAAAACACGAAAGAGTCCAAAGATCAAAGTACAAAAACTGTAAATATTATTTTAATAAAATTCTTTATATATTCTTTTTCTAAATAATAACTTACTCTAAGCATTATGTTTTTGTTTTATATTTTTATAAATTTAAATTTGATTAAATTAAAATAAAATATAATATTTTATAAAAATAATGATTAAAAATTAGAGTTTATCTTTTAACTAGTTTTCTTTAAAAAACACTATGCAGTAATGCAACTAAAATTCAATGATGTCAAGACTGACATTACAATATAAACAAAAAATATAGTTTATCTTTAAAAAAGTGTTGCCATGAATTATTATTTAAAGTCGCTAACATCGCGTCGCGATTAATTTTTTTTGAAGTGAAAAATAAATGAATCTTTAGAATTTGATATTTAATTTTTGTACAATCTGTACATTCTTATTTCACTTTCATAACTTATATGCCCCAAACAATATACGCTCCGCCACAAACCGATTATCAAAATAAGAAAGAAATATATGTATTATCACAAACAATTTGAAACTATTCATTATTGGTTGCCCTCGCTGCATTTTAAAAATAAGAAAAGATAATAAGATATTAGATACATATATCTTTTAAAAATATTTGTGAAAAATTAATCAGAACAGTATAAGCGCGCAACGTAGAAAAGCTACCACAGCTAAAGATTATTATTAATATTTCATTATTAAAGTAAAACATATCATAATAAAACATATCTTGAGGGTTAATAGCGTACACATATTTAATGTATAAACCTTTAAAAATTCTAAAACATTTCAGGAAAAAGATTCTAGGTTTGATATAAGTTAGGTATGTTATACTTATATTTTTAAAATACTGCACTTTCAGGTAGGTAACGTTTGTTATAGATAGCACTTAAGATTAAAGATTCTTTTATTACCAAATATTTTATACAAATAGATATATTTTGGTTAGAAAAATATTTTATTAGTACTAAGTAGTAGGTATAATTAATTTTCTGAATTTATAATTTAAAATTAATTTTCCTTCTTCAGATAGAGGAATAATATTTTAAACTATATTATATCATAAACATACATCAGAATGTATGTTGATAGGCGAATTATGTTATATTTCATAAAATATGTATTTTAAAAATAACTAAATTTTAAGCAAACCTAAAGAAATGAATATGTATAACATTAAAATCTTAGTTATTTGCATCGTTCTTTTTATATTAAACTTGTTAAAAGGAGAGTGTTTTTCGAACACTAAGTACTCATTAATTACTAAGTAGGTTTTTTAATAAATACAAAATCAATTTTTTTTTTTTCAATGAAAAAATTAAAAATATTTATTTTTTTATCTTTAAAAAAATGTTTACTGTATGCCCACATTAACATTATTTTTTTTTGAAAAGGATATCGTAATCACAAGCCTACAGATCTATAAAAAAAATAAATAAATAAATAAATTTCTTAGTTTATTAAGTTTATTTCTAATAGAAAAATAGGTACTAAGACCTTTTTTTTTACCTACATAGTACATTACATACCTACTCTCATATATATTATATTACAGGAAATGTAAATTTTTTTTTTCTGTTTGCAACTTAATTTTTATTTTATCATGTACATAAATATCAAACACAAAACTACCAGAATATTTAAAATTATTCACAACTGTGATCACTGCTGCCCTTAGTTAATTTTTTATTTCTATGTACTTTATATGTGTTCCTATATACACTTAACCACAATTTTTGAAATAAGTTAATTATTCCATAAATTTTAAAATTTATTTTTGCCTTATGCTTGGCTATTAATAATATAAAAAATTTTGTTCAGAATTTTAAAATTAAATTTTTGCTTTGGTTTTTTTTAGAGAATAACATTCAAAACCTAACATAGCTTTAATATAATGTACAGCAAATTGCTGGTCGCATAAATATATTAATAAAAATTATAAAAAACTGCAATACCGACTGTAATTTAATAATTACACAGGTATATAAAATAACAAACTTAATTTTTTATTTTTGGAGCAGAATTTTTATGTAACTATTAAGTGTTGAATTAAGGTGATAGTAGAAACACTTTTTTATGACACAAAAATAGATTATGTTTTAAATACATATAAAATACAAAATATGAGTTGTTGAAAAAATCCCTCTCAAACAGTATATGTATATCTTACTTAAAGATCCAATTTGTTGATACAAGATACAAATTAAATTTAACTTTAATCTTTAATTGTAAGAAATTATTTCAAATTATTCTTGCACATAATCTTAAAATGAAAAACCTTTTTTTTAATTTAATACATTATATGTAATAAGGAAAAAAAATATTTACTGTAAGATTAGTTGCTTCATCCATCAAAGCTCCATCTTGGTAAAATTTTAATGTGTTTGATGACAACTTAATAAACAGTTCTCTCCGTTACATATTATTATAATAATTGCGTAGCTCTACAGAAAATAACTTGATAAGAAAAATAATAATTTCAAGATGTTTAACTTAATTATCATTAAATGAAAATATTTACTTAGGACAATATTTATGCAAATTAAACAATATTGCAAAATAATGACATAAGTTCTTCGAAATATGACTCTCTAGTAGTTGTATAGAAATTTATTAAAACATTAAAAAAATATATATTCCTAGTTTCGTACATATAATATTTATGGATAAATATGTGTGGACAAGATATAAAGCAATTCATTTAATAATATATATGTAATGTTTATCAAATCAATTATTAAAATAATCAAAAAAATTTAATTATAATTATATTAAAAGCTTAATTTTTAGCTTTCTTCAATCAGTGATTTTATAGAAATAATGAGTTCTAAAGCTTTGATTGAATTGCGAATTAAGAAGATTTGGATATTTGTCATTTGAAGTCGAAAGCTATGACAACAGTTTCCTTTTCTAACATAAACTTTCGTCCAATCTAATATTAAACATAATGTTTATAACATATGGAAACTCATCATATACAGAAAAAAAATTATAATTATTTAAAAAAAAAAACTCCAGGTATTATGTAGGTCAAAAATTATACCTCTTTCTTAACGAGGTCAAAATTATAAGTTAAGTTTGCTGAAACAACTAAATATAAAGAATTTTTTTTTTTACCTAGAAAAAACCACGGAATGAGCATTTCATAATTTCATATTATATACTCGTAGTAATATAATTCTGTGTTTTTCTGAGCATTGTTGAGTTTATAACACAAGTACAATCTATGTGTACGTACATGCATAGATAGAGTATATATATATATATATAAACACCCACCTACAATGTATTTATGCCTTTAATTTATACAATGTATACATACTCATGCCTATATGAACATATTATAAAAAGTTACAGAGTTTTGTTAAGATTATTATTTTAGCTAAGTGTTGTTTTTTTATTAATTAAGAACTTAAGAAGTTAATAAAATTTTGCATAGATAAAAGTGATTCTCTTCAACACTCTTTTAAGATAATTTTACTTAGAATCTAATTTTTCTCATCACAATATTAATAAATTCGTTATTATGGTGCCTATCAGTATTACACAAGTATTGCACTAAGTTTCGCATATCACACAATTTTTTATTTCGAAATGATTAGTCTCACAGTATGAATAGAAGCCTTTTGTGATGATATAATTATGTAAGGAAATATAACTTTTAAATAAAATAATAACTGGAATAAATAACTGACATAATAAAGACTATTCAATTTTAATGAAGTTACACAATAGAAGTTTAATGTTTTCTAAGTTAAACTAATGCGGAACATAACCAGCTAAAAAAATTAATTATACAATAATATACATGCACAATATGTCGTTGGTTTACAAGCAAAATTCACTAAGTACATTTTCCAAGATTTTGATTTTTTGTACTAAATTAAGTCATTATAATGCCAACTTTATATGGGCAAAATCTTATAAGTCGTAAATTGATATTGTTGAGGTTTTTAGGCGGACATTTATTGCACTAAGTCAATCGTGCTATTATAATATAATCAGAAATTCCTAAGTTGACTTAGTGACTATGTTGACTATGTTTTTTGACTTGGTGATTCCTGCTTTTAAACCGACGATGTATTGTACTGCACACAAAATTAAGAAATTTTATTCGGATATTAAAAATATTTCTAAAGTCATTTGATTTTATTGTATATCTAATTTTGATTATAGAAAAATTTATTAAAATATTCAATAATTTAATATTTTTTAAAAATCTTAGTACTTCGGACTACGCCGTTTAAATTTTGAATGAATAATTTGTACGAAATGCAAAATCAAGGCCAAATAAAAAAGCTTAATCGGTATGTGTACAAAGCCTTATATCGTTATCCTGAGGGAATTAAATTTGGTGGAATAAATAATTATGTTAAAATATGTAATAAAAATTCAAACCCCATTGGAAATATGACCAGAAGAGTAGCAAGTTCATTACATATGTATGAACTGTATGGGATTGTGAAAAAAATCGATGATAAATATTTCTTAGCTAGAAATACTCGCAAAAAGAGCAAAAGTTTTGTACAAGATAATAATTTTAAACCGCGCTCTCGACGGCAGCACCAACAATTGGATAGTTACGAGAATTTTGAAGCAAATGACGTAATTTCAATTCCAGGAGAATTAAATCAGAATATTAACAACAATAATGAACAATTGTTTATAAATGAATTCAATATTGAAAACACTCAAAATGAAAATACATTTTTGAATGAAAACATTGTTGAAAGAATACCTAAAAAAGAATCTTTGGATACTATTGGAGACATTAATATAGTATCGTTTCGGAAAGAACCTCAAAAAACTGATTTGAACATCCCAAGCTTATTGACGCCTGAACGAAACGAAAAAATAACTTCTGGTTGAGTAAATTTATATAAGATTAAGATTGAATTTAGGTTGTTTTAAGAAAAATAATTTGTTTTTAGTGCAGAATCTTAATTTTAGCTTGTGTTCAAAAACAAAACCTAATTGTAACTTATTATGTCTCTTATATACGACACCTAAATCATAATTTCTAACTTAATGTGAGATTACCACATAAAATCGTAAGCATATAATTATAATTTTTTTAATTTTAGAAGAGGAACAAAATTCTATGAAACTAAACGATGGATTACAAACAGATTCAAGCAATCCATTAATTTTTGGAAATCTTGAAAAACACAAAATTATTTAAATTTTATTTCTATAAATATTTGTATCAATTTATATACCAATAATGTAATGATCTATATTTTTAACAATTTTATTTTTGAGCAAATAATACGTACAAATTGAAATAAAATAATATAAAAATTTTAATTACATATTTTTCCACCTTTATTAGTTATTTAAAATAGAATTTGTTAACCCTTTTGCGATATCTTGATAACTTCAAATTGATTTATACATGATTATCCTAAAATAAAATAATAATCTTTTATCTCCTAAAGTCCAAATTGAAGTAATTTCTTGTTACTAAGTTTTCACTGAATGGCAAACGATTTATTTTCGGGTCTTCTACTTTCGAATTGAAGACCCGAAAATTGATAAAATCGGTGCAATGTAACATAAGTCGATTTTAATAATTCTCGCTTGTCCACAAGAAAGGCTGTAATATAGAATGCCAAAGTTTAATATAAATGCACCAAGTGATATATGTTATAAATGAATATGAAATGGATCACGTTGATTGACATTGCCAGAATTAAATTTTCCTCAATATTTTTTTTTTCCATGAAAAATTACAATTTGATGGCATTCGAATAAAATATTGTAATTGTTGCAGCTAGATTTTTAAAAGTTAATAAATTAGTGAATATCAGATTTTCATTTTACATAATATAGTTGAAATGAAAATTCTTTTCCCTAAATGCATAATTCAATCTTTCTAATTTAAATTCATCAACTTTAATTCCAGTAAAATTTTCCTACCAACAAAAGTTGACAAAACTTAATTTATCATATCAAAAAAAAAAGAAGAAATAATAAAAAAAATAAAATGTACGTATCTACATAGTACATCATATTTATATAATATTTGTACGTACATAAAATTTTTAAGACTTATTTGGGTTGTCAGTGTAAGCATTTGAATATAAAAGATAACATAACATATACATTTATTATATGTAGTAACAATTCCCAAGTGACCACAAATTCTTTAAAAAAAAAAATGTTCTCTTATATTTTCTAGAATTATTAAAGTTAAGATGTTTAGGAAAATTCAGACTGTGTAACTCTATCAATATATAATAATATAAAAATACATTTATATGATAATATCACCCCGTTATACAGTATAGCTCAAAACTTATACCTACAAATGTTATACCTCGATATTAAAAAAAAAAAAATTATTGAGTATTAAATATAAATTTCATCCAATCTATTTCTTTATTCCATTTCATAATTCGTTCTTGAATAAAAAATTTTCATTCCCTATGAACAAAATGATAACTATATAATACTATTTTCTTTCAAAATGAAGAGAAAACTTCAAATCATTTTAACTGTACTTTTAAGTTTTATTTAAATTATTATTTTAATCTGATTAAATATTTATAAAAATTAAATTTTAACCAGAAAAGTTTAAATATCCTTATTTTTTTATTTTTTTTATTTTTTTTTATTATATACAAAAATTTTTGGTATATTTTTATGCTTATGTTTATATTTTAGACCAAAAAATATTTTTTAAAAATTTTAAAGGAAATAAAATTATAATATTAAATAAATTTTATATTTTATTATGTAGGAAAAATTTTGTAAAATAAACATACTTATGTATAATGTAAGCATGTAAATATATACTTACATGATGTATGTAAATAAAAATTTGTTTTACTAACAGAATTAAGGAATTAATTTCTCATATGAATATGAAAATGTTTATACTTGTTTTTTTTTTTTTTTTTGGTTAAGAAAAGTCCTTTTAAATTAATAAACAACCTTCAAAAGCTTATAATATATTATTTTTTAATGATTTATGTTTATGTTAACATTAATATACTTTTTAAGAAAATATATTCTATACATATTTAACTTTTTTTAGATACATTTATATATATTTTTTTCTAAATTAGATATTATAATGTACATTCGATACTTCCATTCAATAACGATTTCATTTTCAATGTATAGTAGTTAGTGACTTTTCCATCACGATGAATTTTGTGATTGAACTAAAATGTGAATCCAAAAAAAATGTATTAAAAATATTTTGCTTGAAATTATGTATATAATTATAAAATACTTAAAAAAGATTACAAAAATTTCTATTATAAAAGTCCTTTTTTTTTTTTAACAAAACACTATTTTACACTTTACACCGTTTTTGAATGGGTGTACTGTATATTATAATAATCAACATTATATATGGTATGTTTATCATATTTATATAAAAAATTTTGGTATTATTATAATGTACATACATATATTTTAATATACACTTTAATAGAGAATAAGTGTATAATAGAGAGAATCTATTCTACTTGAGTACATCTTCAGAACAGTATAATAATCTAAATCAGCATCATAGAATGATGATGTGAAATATATTTTAACCTTTTCTCGTTTTGTATAAATAATAAAATTAAATACAAAATAGATTGTAGTGAAAAAAGTTAATTTTTACATAAAAGTATCCTTAAATCGTGGACCGAAGCAGAAGAACAAACCGAAGAAGAAAATGATCTGGAATTCAAATTTAAAGCTTTAAAACGGATTTCGATGAAAATAGATATATATGGGTAGATAGGAATCTAAAATAATAATACCTAACCCCGGAATGAAGAAATTGCAGAAAAAATGCCATTAATTTGGTTATTTGGAATAGTTAAGAAGACAATTAGAAATTTAAGATAATTATATCTTAAAATAAAACGAAATAAGCACCATAATTCCCATGCATTCTATCTGTATCTTATCTGTATCGTATCTGTATCAAAGGCTATCTGGCTTAATTATACCTCAGAGATTATCTAGTTTAACATAACTTATCAAGAATTAGTTAATACTTGTTCCAAATTTTCAATTTTTTTTTTTATTCCTCAATTTTGAAAGTAAAAAATTTATGTCTCCTGATACTACTATGTTTTTGTTATGATAACTAGTATATTTGTAAAAAAAAAAAACATATAACATGCGACAATATTTTGATTTATGTCTCATTTTTTATTGTTCCTAAACAACATTATGCTTTTCATATATATTTTTTTTTTTACTTGATAATTCATAAAATAAATACACCCTAATGACATAATGTTTGATAATAATGTTAAAAATTTAAAAATAAGTAAAAAATAAAAAAAAAAATATTATATCCTTTTGAGAACAACATTCATTTAATTTTTGTATTTCTGTAAATTTGTATTTATACACACATTTATATACTTATAATGTATGTATTATATATGTATCTTTTTTAATAAATGCTTAAGATTATTAGATACAGATATTACTATATACCACACTATATAGTATATGTTTGCTACTATATAGTGCTGCTGTTTTCATATTCTTGCAAGAAACTTTGTAATCCCCATTGTATAGTATTAGATTATTGGATTTTTCTTAAGGATAGATAAAATAAATTAAATAAAATATAAATACGGGAATAAGACAAAATGTATAATATTATATATAATAGTGTTTTATAAAATTTTTGTTTGCTTTTTTTTTTTCTTTTTTCATTTTTTTTTTTTTTGCGGAACGACATAACCAAAAACTACAAATTGTTCTTTGAATTAATAAAATTGCAATATTTTTTTCTCCTTTTTGCATTAGAAAATGTCATAATAATAACACCTAAGTAGTGAAGCTGAATAGAAATTTATCAGAACGATACGAATGCTTGAAAAAGAAAAATATTTTTTTTTTTTGCTTTCTTATGGGAATTGGGGGAAAAAATGTTAATTTTATTTCATATTCCTCTATATTTCTCTATTTCTGTCAAACTCATTACTGATACGTATAAAAGTTATATAATTTGGCAGTTGAAAATAAATTTTTGTGCAAGTCTAGTGTATAAAGAAAATATTTTTCACAAAACTGTCAGTTGATAGTCTCAGTAAAGGTTAGTGATAGGGTTTGTTTTTTCTTTATTTGTCAAAATAGATGTATATAATTATATTTATAATAAAATTTGTATATCAAATAAAAATTAATAATAGAGTAATATGTAGTATTAATAATACAAATAGAATATAAGGAAAATCATGAAAAATACAATTTACCGATTGTCATTAAGACCTAAGAACTCAACAAATATTTTTTTTTTTTTTTTATTAAAGTTACCAAATCACTAGGTGGGATACCTTTTATACTATAAGTAGTATAGATTTGGTAATGAGGACAGGAAGTTTAGACGAGATTAAAAAGTGGGACAGTAAGTAGATAATCATTTACACTCTTCTTAAAGCGGCGCAAGTCGTAAATCAAGCGTCCGCCAGCTGTCGGGAACAGTTTTGATGGGAGAGCATTCCACATTCTCGAGGTGCGAATTGAAAACGAATCTCCGAAGCTCGTTCTATCACATCTGGGAATTTTGACGAAGAATGGGTGTGACGTTGAAGCGGTACGTGTTTGGTGTGAAAATACTTGAAGTTGAGGAAGTAGGGCCTTTACTTCCAGGGAACACGTATCCATTCCAATAAAGTATTTATAAAAAATGGAAAGTGAACCTACATTACGACGGTGGTTGAGTGGGATGAAAAAAAAATTAAAGCTGGAAATTTAACGAAAAACCATAATAATTATTTTGTTGCAAGACAACAGTAAGTTCTTTCGAATTATTAGAGAATTGCGAATATCTATTTATCACGGAAATTTAAAAAAAAAAATGCAAATATGTATTTCAAACAATTTCAAAATTAACCAATTGAAGTAGTTTATCTTAAACATGGTTTGAAATTGATGATTCTTCTAAACAAAACTTACTTAATATTTCCTTAAATTATACATGTACATATATTTTGATTATTATTGATTATAAATTATTATGATATTATACATAAAGTTTATTAACAGAAATCTTTAAAATTTTTTACTGCTAATATATAGAATAAATATTAATGAATATTACTTAAGATGAAGGATGATTAAAGATTATTGTTACCTAAATTGAAAAAAAAAATAATTACAAATAAATATTTTTTTTTTTATATAATTCTAATAACCTTAAAACAGATTATAACAATTTGATAACAAATTAAAGACATAATACAAAGAAGAAGAATAAAAGCAAAAAAAAAAAAAAAAAACAAATTGTCCCATTCTTATTCGTTTGGAATAATCCTATCAGATGAAATTAAAATTTTCTTACAAATGAGTTAATTTCATTATTTTATTTTTTTATATATATATAGATATAAAATTATATATTTTTTTAAAGAATCTTATATCGAATTTCATTACGCTTTCAACATTTTTTTGGAAAGAAAATAATTCAACCATATCCATCGTTTAGAAAATATTAGGGGTAGGTTAGACAACGAACGAAAAAAAAAAACAACCATAACATATTTTTGTTTACGTTAATCGAGCCTTTTGTTTAATTTACAGGATTACTAATTCTTTATGTTTTATTTTTTTTCTAACATTGTATATATAAATACTTAAAACGTTTATTTGAAAATTGTTTAAAACAAAAAAAAATAAAATAAAAATAAATAAAACAAAGAAAAAGAAAATAAAATTGTAATTGGTACCCAATTTTCAAAAAGGAAAAATAATAAAATAAAACAATTTATCTCTCGAAAACTCTAAACTGATTTGTGTTGATATGAAATAATTTAATTTTAATTATTATTTTTCGCTTTTTTCACCTTAAACGAAGAAAAGATACATATACTTCAATTTTATTGTAATAACTTAAATGTATATTTGTATATAAGTACTTTAATTTATTAAATTTAATTTTTTTCTTTTCTTTATAGGATTTTTAAATGCAAACACAGATCGATACACATTGCCGGCGAATTACGGTTTAATGGATATTTTAGCAGCATTGCATTGGCTCAAAGAAAATATAGCAGCTTTTGGTGGTGATCCACAGAGTATAACATTGTCTGGACATGGTACTGGAGCTGCATGTGTTCATTTTCTTATTTCGTCAAGTGCAGTACCTGAAGGTAAATGGGAATTTTAATGTTTATTTTAATGTTTAATTTACAAAGAATTTATAAAATGGCACTTACAAAAAGGATAACAGATTTTATCATTGATTCAAAATTCTGAAAGACACTTTTTTATTTGTCAATCTTCTACGAATATATCACGCAAATAAACAATGATTTTTTGTAGTACTGAAATAAATTTCAATTGATATGACAAGTTATGACAATAATACAAAAATATTTCTTTCATCGAGGAAACTTTTGTCCTAGTATCTGATGTTTTTTTTTTTTAATTTTCTGCCTTTAATTCTCAATTTAAAGATTGCACGATTAATAAGCTATAGAAAACACTGTAAATAATTCACTTCTCAATAACTAAATAATCAAATTTTGTCTGAAATAAGTTTACGACGACGCTCTGTTAGTATAAATTACTAAAATTAAATTGACAATATTATATTCTAATCATGACTTTTTTTTTAAATAAATGAATTAAACAATAAATTAAATAATTAAATCCGAAAAATAATTTAAATAAATATTGGGGAAAGAAAAGCTTATTTTGCAAGTAAGATGTAGTGTAGATTATATAGATAAAAAGTTCAACTAAATAGTTATTTCTAACTAAAATTATTTAAAAAAAAATTGATCACTAAAATCATATAAAGACAGGAAGAGGTTAACATTGTTATTTTAAGTCTTTTGTAGTAAAATCCTTAAATATTTTATATTGTATATACCAAAACATTACCAATCATTATTCTTGTTCTTCAAATTTTAAATAAACTTTTCAACTTGTACATATAGAGTTAAAAAAAAAGAAAATTATATTCAACAAAATATTCACACAATTATTTTCTATATAAAAAATATACATTTATGTACAATATACAAATTATTTAAATATAAAGCTTTTCAATTCTCTTTAAAATCCAATGAATTAGGACCAAAATCCTTTTTGCCTCCTCTATATATCAGTAAATTTATTTAAAAGTCATGTAAGTGATGCTTTGTAGTTAAAAAATATTACATAAATATACAACATACAATATACTTGTATTTAATATTATATGTTATTATAACTATAATGTTATACAATCAACAAAATTAAATAAAATACAAATTTTACATGAAATTCAGTATAAATACATAAGTAGTTAAATATATATGTATGCCTTATCTAATATCATCTTATGCTATATTTCTATATAAATAATAGGTAGTCCACCATATTATGAGTACTTATTCAGCAAATTTTAGAAACATTAATTTTACCCTTTAGAAATAAATAATAGTATATTGATGTTTGGATAATGAGAAACATATCATCAAATTTCGAAAAATTTATTATCATATAATATGTTATATGTATATTGTAAATATATATAATATATATTTTAATCTAAAAGTACGTAGATTTTATTTATAATTCGAAATATATTTATGGAAAATATATACAGATATAGACATAGACACGTCTTAGACATTATGATGAATGAAAATGTTTTTCTAAATGAAAATAAATTTGACAATTGATGTAGTTTGTTTATATTAATATATTTATGTTAACTTTCTTTGTGCCTGTCTTTCTACATAGTACATACTAAATATATTTCAATATTAATACATAATTATATATGTACATGTAAAGGAAAAATATTCGTCATTATATTTAATATTTTCAAGTATCGCGAAAAAAAAAAATAATAACTAATAAGTACTTTATATTTGTGCTAAAATACTGAATCTGGAAATAAAGAAAGGATTAGCTGGTTTTTAATTAAATTTAAATTCTTTTCTTTTCATATCACATTAATCGATTCTTAAATGGATTCATTATTCAACAATGAAAATGTTTTGATATAATAATTATAATAATGAATATACAAAATTGTAAATATAACATTTGAAAACAGGAATGCTATTTAATCGTGCTGTTCTTATGTCCGGATCTGGTTTATCACCATGGTCTCTAGTTGGTAATCCTTCAAAATATGCAGCTATAGCATCACATCATGTAAATTGTTCACCAGATACACCTGTTGATCATTTAATGAAATGTTTACGTGATGTACCGTTGGATCAATTGCTGTCAGTACCAATACGTCAACCAGAATTTGGATATGCATTTGGTCCAAGTATTGATGATATTGTTATTACCGCTGATGACTTAACCGCATACAATAATGTTGGTGGCAATTTAAATGACAATAGTAATTATGAATATGGTACACAATCAAAAAATGCCCAACAATATAGATTGAACACATTAAATTTAATTAATTCTGTTTTAATGAGAAAAACAGCCATTAATAAACTATCAAGGTATGTTGTATATAGGTAAAAAATAAATGTAAATATTATATTATATATAAATCTATAAAAATGTACATATATAATAGTATATATATAATATATACTATTAACACTGCTTTTTATGTACAAAATTGAAAGATTGAAAATTATATAATTAAATTACGTTTGTATGTACATTAATGAAACCACTTTATTAAAAGAAGTAAATGTGTTAAAAAATATTTAAAATACAATTTATCTACAGATTGGCAAAATACAATTGGAATACCGAAGCCCGGTTACACAAAATTAAACACTTCATAAAATATATGTAATTATGTTATAATTAACTAAATCTATCAATGCCGATATGATACTATATACGAGTTTCACATAGGTATTTATATTTGTGAATAAGAAGTCATTTCATGTATTTGTAATTCTGCTATTTTTAACTCCGACTCTGATGCTGATTCTAATTCATGTAACAACCTACCTCAGGTTGTTAATTGAGTGTAATAGTAACTTTGACAATTTTAAGGTATACAATTTTATAGTACGGCGAAAATAATAAATTAACACCTACACCTATTCTGCAAAAGAAAATGAATGAAAAATGTTACAGAATGTAAAGGTAAACAATGTTAAAATTAACATTCACAACGAACAGCTCATACTTACACTAACCTTAAGTTCCCAACTCAATTTACGTCCTTTTTTAATTGGATCAACATCAATATTCTCATTTTCATAAATAATACCAACAGAATTCTTAAATTTTTGCTTAAGGTTAGAACAGAAATTATTATTATTAAATGATGTATAAAAATTAATTATCTGTTTTAACGAAAATTTAATTCAATTAAAATTAAGCCGTTTTATATTTATTTTTTATTTAGAAATTAACACATTCAATATTGGATGTGTATATTTTTTTTTATATTAAAGCTGGGGCCTATAAAACTAATAAAAATTTATAAATAGAAAAATAAATTCAAGAAATATAAAATTTTTTTGTTTCTTATTTTCAAGCTAAACTAGATAGGTAGAGTTGCATAATTTTTATAATTGAATAACTTTATTTTTTTTTTTGGAATAGATACGGAATTATGATTCAATTATTGATGCTTTAATCCAAATTTCCGACAAAAATAAATATTTATATTTTAGAATTATTTAAACTTTTTTTAAATCTTAAAAGTATTGTTTTGATTCGTGACGATTGCAATAATTAAAAAAAACTAATTGTTTCTTATTTAAATCATCATTTCGTTAAGGGTTTTAAATTATGAATTTCTTGTAACAGTTTTGTTGAAAATTATTTCATATTAAGAATAAAAAACAGAAGTTTTAGATTATGTGCGCTTACAGTCGCAAAAATCATAATTACCCAAAAATGTTTGAAATTTAAAGTAGACTTCCCATTTTAGATTCAAGCACAGATGTAATATATTCAAACACAGATGTAATATATTTAAATTTTGAAGCATTAAAATTGTCGGTACTATTTCAGTTTGGATTGAAATAGCGGCGAAAGTCGATATATACTTTTTTCGACATACATTCGTGAGCGAGTGTGACAATTTTCTTTAAAAAAATTTTGTACCCTATAGACAGAACCATCTCATGCAGTCATGCACAATAATTTGTCCAATTTTTTATGCCCAATATGTTGTTGTCGTTTTTTTTTTCTTATAAACCTTTTTTTTAACTCAACATAAAAATAATTTTTTTTTAGGTTATAAATCTTAAAATTATTCAAATTGTTTTGTCTGATATGGAACTTAAGTATAATTTCATGGTGTTTTTAGCTTAATGTTACAATTATTTAAATTGCATTGATAACCGAATCTTTTATGTTAAAACTTTCAAGAAGTTCTATAGCAATGTTCCGCATAGTCAATGAGAATTTAACATAGTGTTGTGTGAAAAAAAAATACGATAAAGGTTGAAGAAAATTCCAATTTGATTAATGTTGCAAACTTTAAATCATCAACAACATTTTGTTTCATTATTAAAATTATTTAAAATTTCAGAACTTTATCATCAGTAGTGATTTTACTTTATTTTTATAAAATTGAATTAATTTAATGACCGCACCATGACGAATTTAATTAAATATATATATATACGTATATTTTTTTGGAAGAGCATAATGCATTAACCTCTTTTATACTCAATTTTTAGCTTAATTTTTATGTCCTCTTCATATTTTAATTAAAACAACGTTATTAAAATAAATTTATCTAATTATACAAAAAAGTGAAAAAAAGAAATGAAAAAAGGTTCATGGCCAGTGAATCCTTCAAAGTTCACACATAAATCAGTGAAACGTAAATTTTCAAAAAATGTTTATAAAAAAAATATATCGTATCTATGTATGAATATATTTTTCCTTCTCCTTTACATTTTCCATTTGCAAAAATATTATATATATACAAAAAAAAAGGCAGTAGTGTAACGTTCTTTAAATTATTCATTTCTTTGGTGTGTGCGCCTCAAAGAGTTATAAAATTTTAAATAATTTTCATATCCAAAGCTATTAACATTAACTGCTGATGTTTAAATACGTAATACACGTAATATGACATTAATAATATAAAAAGTTTTCCACAAGAAGTTATTAAGCATAAAGAGAAAGCATTTTTTTTTTTATGAATTATACCATAAACAAATATAATATGAAGTAGAGTAGTATAACTTATAGAGAAATCAAAGTGCAGATGAAAATTATAAGTTTTTATTTATTTTTTTTTTCTTAATTCTTCAGTCCAATTATAAAACGATTTATTTTTATATTGCATAAAAACATAAATTCTTCGCTTTAATTATCTACTAAACTTTCTCCATATCTTCATAATATACTTATACCCTTAAAAACTTCAATAATTTATTAATCAATTCAACTTATTATCGTTGGCTTACAAGCGGAACTCACTAAGTACATAATGCCAACTATATGCTGCCAAAACCTTATTACTCGTAACTTGATATTATGCAAGTTATAAGGCTCAGTTTAATTTTACTTAGTCAATTGTGAATATTATTATAATTTATGTAATATAAATAGTATAAATATAATATAGATATAATATTATCAATAATATAAATAATATTAAGAGCCCTCAATGTGAAAAATTGCAAAAAATTGGTCTTAGTTTGGCTTTGATTGTAGGGTTACTACAATCTAGTAGACTGAAGTGATTTTTTGATATGTTAGAGAGTATATAACGGGAGTTTTTTGGCCCAAATGAGCCTTTAAAAAACTTGAACATATTTGCTTGGATTGTGAAGTAAAGGAAAAAGATAATAACAAATCTCAGACGCAGAAATAAAGCTAAAATATCACTCTCCAGGGCTGGTGACGTGAAATTTTGAATTTCTTTAATTTCCTAAACAATTTTTAATTAATTTCATTTATTTCTAAGAATTTTTAATTTTTTTGATAAATTGCAGTTTCTGCAGACAAGTAAAATTCAAATATAGTTTTGTGATTTTCTGGTAGAGCTGTTTTTCGTACAATTTTTGTCGCATTTTTCACGGCCGTTTATTTTCTGTAAAATAAAACAAAAAAAACTGCAAAAATAGAAAACAGAATTTCACATGGAGGACTCTTAATACAATACAAAAAATTTCTGCAATCCTTTTCTAAACTTAACTTTGAGGCCTAAAGAACATTATTTTGATATAACATCGACATTAACTCAAAATTCTTAAATATATATTTAAAAAAAACTATGTTTTTTGACTTAGTGAGTTCTTCTATGTATCTCAATCTAATATATAAAAATGAAAATTCTCTGTTTCTCTGTTTCTCTGTTTCTCTGTTTCTCTGTTCTCTGTCCTCTGTCCTCAATCACGCCTAAACCGCTGGACCGATTTGGATGAAGTTTTGAACTTAAGTATCATTGCGGCCCGAGATGGTTATAGGGTACTAGAAATTTTGATCCGAGGCCCCGGCGGGGGGCTACCTTAGAAGCCGGTTTTGAAATTTAGGTATATTCCAATAAAATATAGTAGCGCTGGACCCGAAAACCCTATTCAGAAAACTGGATGTTGAGAGGCCCCCAACCGTTGTCCCAGGGCTCAATTGGGGGGCCAAACAACAAATTTCGAAATTTTGAAATTTTGAAGTTAAGTAGCATTGAGATCCGAGATGGTTATAGGGTACTAGAAATTTTGTTCCGAAGCCCCGACGGAAGCCGGTTTTGCAATTTAGGTATATTCCGATAAAATGTTGTAGCGTTGGACCCGAAAAACCTATTTAAAAAACTGGATGTTGACAGGCCCCCGACCGTCCCAGGGCTCAATTGGGGGCTATACAACAAATTTCGAAATTTTAAAATTTTGAAAATAAAGAGCCTAGAGACCCGATTGGTTAAATTTTTGATCCGAGGCACCGACGTGGGGCTACCTTAGAAGGCAGTTTTGCAATTTAGGTATTTATTATAGCGTTGGACCCGAATCGACTATTTAGGAGACTGTATGTGTTAACGCACCGGGGAAGTGGCTATTTAACAAATTTTGAAATTCTGTTTTTTTTTAGTGCAAAAACTGAAATTTTAGTATATTCCAATAAAATATTATAGCGTTGGACCCGAATCGACTATTTATAAGACTGGATGTGTTAAGGCACCGGGGAAGTGGATATTTAACAAATTAAAACAATAAAAAAACAAATTGAAAATTAATGTTTTGGTCATTATTTTTTATTTGATAAATATGTCTATATATATGTATATAATATATATTACATTATACAATGTTTCAATTTTGATATTAATTTTTCTTAAATATTTTCAATTCATATATTTATATTCTTCTTGCATAGTACAAAAAAAAAATTCTATATTTTATTATTCTGCGAACATATCTCAATATCACAAATCATTTAAATTTAAAAATGAACCCTTTATTATAATATAAAAATGTATTTTATACACATCAATATAACATACATAATAATATAATATATATATACATTTTTTTTTTATTTATAAATTATATTGTGTCAATATTATATACATGATAAAAAGAGAATTAACTGAACAAAATAAAATAACATTACATAGAAAGAAAATTTCATTTTAGTGACATTTTCAGAAAATAAAAAAAAAAAATGGCAAAGATAAACGAAATTGAATTCCTTTTATTCCAGACTTAGTTTGAAACGAAAAAAAGAAAATAAGTTTGTTATATATAGTGTAAATGTAGAGGAATCATTTTTGAATTTGTCTATAAATTTTTTTCTTCTTCTTCTTCTTATTTGTAAATAGAAATCACATCACGTTCTAAAATTCTGTTTTATTCATTTTCAAAAGCCACATTTAAACTTTTATGTCATTTATTTTATTATTGAAGAAAAAAAAAATTCTTATACAAATGAAAAACTTCAATTTAACCAAAATAATATATAGAAACAAAACTATTTGTATTGTAACCAAAATAAAAATTTATATTATATAAGTTTTCATGCCATTCAATATAAGGAAAAAGTATAATATGCATATATATATATATAGCAGAAGATTTATATTAAAGTCAATTATCTACATTAAGAAAAAGTTTGACACGAAAATTTTCTTTTGAATAATAAAACTTTTTCTATTTCTTTATCGAACACGATTGTAACTTTAATTTGTTATTTTTTTTTTAAATGCAGATATATATATATATTGTTTCTTTGTTGGAAATAGTTGTTGATGAAAATAGGAGTAAAAGTTCAAGTTTTTTTTTTGTTTTTTGAAGAGAAATCAACGATGAAGGTCTTATTGTATCTAAATGTGTCAGTCTTAGACTCTAAGTCAAGATGAATCCAAACAAACTTTTAAAACTGAACTAACATTATGAACCGAAATGGTGCAATTTCTTCAGTGTATTATAATCACCTCACAAGATTTATGTTTACTTTGAAATCGAACAAAGCTACAATTTTCTTATCTTTATCAAGAGCTTAGATTCTCTTAGACCACAGAAAACATATGTCACACTCTTTATTCCATTCTGTTAATAACCAATAGGTGAAACATATTCATAACGTATCGTCACTGTGTTTCTTCAAAGCTGTATTTTTTTTTTTAAATTACTTTTCGCGATATCTGATTAATGTAAGACAACCTTTGTTTTCTTTACTTAACATAATCTTGTCATATTAAATTTTGTAACATGTCAATTTTTAATTCAGACTAGAATATAAATTTTAATTATACATTGAGTACAAAATTCAATTAAACAGAAATAATATTTTTTATATACGCGTTTCGTTTTTATGCTATATATATATTATGTAGCCTTAAGTAACAATTTTTTATTTTTTTTTTATCTTGTGTTACTTTAAACTGAAAAATGTAATTTTTTGTATAAACATTAGTTAATTTTCTCAAGTATGAATGATACCCAAAAGCATTTAAATTAAATGCTCGAATAAATTTAATGTTTTAAAAAGGATTTTTTCTTTTTTACCTGTATTGTAAAAAAAAAAATTCTAACAGTTTCATCGTATACATAAATATATACATACATTATAATATAATTATATATAATTTCAGTTTTCCATTTAAACTTTTTTTTTTTCTGTAGATACGATTTAATGGCTGGTGTTACACGTGCGGAAGCATTTTTCAGCTTTAATTCAGAAGATGTACAATATGGCATTGAAGCAGATCGAAGATCGAAAATATTAAAAGCATATGTGCGAAACACATATTCGTATCATTTGAATGAAATTTTCGCTACAATAGTCAATGAATACACCGATTGGGAAAGACCAGTTCAGCATCCTATAAATATAAGGTAAATAAAACCAAAAATGATGCAGATATATATAACATAATGTTTTCCCTTTTTGTTGTAAAATATGTTACACAATAATGTTTACAGAATATCCTATTCATTTATGTAGATATTAAAAGGTTAAAAGACAATAATAAAAAGTTTTTTTTTTTTTTATAACAAAAAGTTCTTATTTCCAAATTCATAAAATTCAAAGTCATAATATTTTAGTGATATATGATGTCATAAATTTGAGATTTTAAAAAGTAACATTTACGTATCTATAACAATTGATTTTAAGCGATATTTTATTACATTTAAATTTATTACTATACAATACATAAATAATAACACTTTCTTTATTAATTTTCCAATCAAATTTTTAAGCCTTCACAAATTTATATCTTACAATTTTTACTTATACTATATAGCTATACTCCTTGTTAGGTTAATTAAAATTCTTATAGTGATACAATGTAATCTTAATGCCTAAGCTTATTTTTGAACTTCCTACGTATATGAAAATTCAGGTGTTGCAAGAATAATAAAGCGTTTTGTTCAATTCTTTATTTTTTTTGTGTTATAAATCCTACATTAAAATGGTATTTTATGTTGTACCATAAAAAATACTATTAAACTATACATTTTGTTATTATTATAAACATGATATGGCGTTTTGTTTTTTTTTTTTCTGTTATAACTTATTTCTTCATTTTCTTTTAAGACGTGATGATGATGTCGCTGTCATTATTAAAGAATATAAATTTTAATGATAACAGCAAAAGGATTAAATTTTTATATATTTTATATTTTAATATAAATAAATATGTATATATAATATGTATATTATGTATATATATAATATATGTATAAAATTGTCCTTTTAAAAAAGTAAATATATATATATATATATTTATGTTGAAGCAACTTTATATTTTTTACTTTTTAGTTTTTTTTTTTTAAAATAAATATATTAAAATGTTGGTAAAAAAAAAAAAAAAACTATTATGCATATAGATACATACTTATAGCATTGATAGCATAGTCAGCAAAAAAAAATAAAAAATTCTAAGTTATAGTTCCGGAAATAATATGCCACAACCAACAATATTTTTCAAGAATTAAGTTAAAAAGAAAGATTAAGAAAATAATATACGAATAAATACCGTAGATATTTGAAATTCTACATAAATATATTTTTTTCTATATATACATTCATATTATGTATATTTAAAAAAAAAAAAAATAAACGACTTTTATGTAAATTCCTTCGTTTCTATAAAAGTGAAATTCATATATAAGAAAAATAACGACGATGTTCAAGAATTTCATAAAGAACAAATTGGCATTGGAAAAATATAGCGAAACATTCTCACATTTCTTCCTTCGACCAGAAAATTACACTTTTTTTTTTTTCAAATGAACAACTTTATTAGAAATTTAAAATGATAGTGTCGGTTGTTTTATAACCGCCATACTTCAGGCGCTTCAGGTATTCTATTTTGTTGTATATCCTGTGTTATTACATTTCATATTCAACGAATTGAAAATAATGTTTCTTTAGTTAAAAAAAAAATCATAATAAATTTTTCAGACAATAATATCGTCGAATACAAGAAGGTTCTGGTTTGAAAAGTGTTTTAAAAAAAAAACTGGAGTTAAAATCGATATAGACTTTGAATTATTATTATTGTACAATTAGATTATTTTAGAATTTTATGTAATATCTTCAATAAAGTGGATGGAGAGAGCTTGTAAGATACTAACTTTAAAAAGTAAGAAGAATCCTTCATAAGGAGTGATCTTCAATGATAAAGGACGATAATAAGAGATCCGGTGATGAAAGAACAGAACATCGAAGACGTCGATTTTAAAGCAATCCAAAATCTATTAAGTTACAAAAGACATCACAAGGGCTTGAAAATCAAAACATCAACATCAATCTATAAGCTTAACTAACCTAGCACAGAACCCCATCTGTGATGAATTATGAAAATCACTATGATTCATTTTATATATTATTGGGATAGTTATAGTTTCTTATTTAACATTGGTAAAACAATATGGTCAAATAACCCAAGAATGTTACAATATAAAAATATGTCTTTCTGGCTTTTTGTAAATTATAATTTCTGTTAGAAGTTAACAAAATAACAATTTCTAAAAATAAAATAAATAAATGTTTTTATTTCTAATTTTATCACGTAAGATTCTCAAAATGATGTGATAGAATTTTCTTTAGGCCAAAAAAAAAAAAACAATTGAAAACTTATTTCAATTAAATTATTATTACTCAGAATTGCAATAATTGTTCACATGATTGTGTATCTATCTAATTGTACTTAATGTCAGAAAATTTAACATTTTTTTTTATATATAGACGTTTACATGGAGAGTAGTAGGTACCTATTTTTGAACAAACATATAAGTTCACGTGAGCTATTAGTCATGATTTCATCTTAACACCAGCTAAAGAGAAATTTAATTAATAGTAACAATAGGTGTCTAATTTAGCGATTGCTTCAAACCCATGATTTGCCAAAATGTAATTTTTTTCTTGTATGGCAGTGCATTTACCGAGAATAGAAAATGAACTTGGATGTTCTTTTGATTATGAAATCATGATTACAAAAAAAAAAAAAAAAATTAATCGGACCAAAACAAATTTGGATACATAAATTGTACACGCCAATTAACTAGGTCAATGAAGCAACATAGATAAAAAGTATGTTAGAAAAAATGAATCAGTTTCAAATTGTAAAAAATATCTTTTTTTATTGCAATACTTAGAAAAGTTTTATCTATCTATCTACCTCTATATCTAAGGAAAATGTTGATCTTCTTGCCAAGTAGTGTGTTAAATAAAAAATTATTTTGACAAATATGGGAAAATTTTATTTACATTTTAAGAATTTGTCTGTAGAGAAGTTCCTTGAAGTTTTAGTAAATACATATATAACATATTCAAGTATGTAAATAATTGAAAGTTTGTTAAATTTGACTGTTGGATCTGTGTGCACTACACTCAGAGTTATCATTAATGGCCAAGGGTCGGAATTATTTTCATACCTAATTTATACATTTTAAAATTGTTTTAAAAGTTTTAATGGATCTGTGTGCACTATATTTCTCTGTGATAAAACATAAGTAGGTAATAAAACATAAGTATAAACAATCCTTTCTTATTTATCTCCAATTTAGAGCGACGGTTATTCCAAATATTATCTTCCCAGCACTTAATGTTTATCTTCAAGGTAACAAAGAACCCAACAAAGAACCGAGCGGAAACAAACGGCAATTTAACGAACTATACATTAGACCGCCCCAAGTTTCAATGTCCTAATTTAAGGATCATTAATATATTTAAGAATAAAAATTTTGTTCCAATGAAAGCGAAAGAAACATCACAATTTTTTTTTGCCTATACTATAAGTCAGGGATGGCCAACACTTCGATCGCGATCAACTGGTCGATCCCGAATCAATTTTTGGTCGATTAATCGGTTGGAGATGATGAAAATAGTTACAAACGTTAACACTGCTTATTCAATCTTGTTAATTCACATCACTTTGATGTGTATCCTTTCCCGATTCATATCTATTGTTCTAAAAAATTAAGGTCAAATTTAAAAAAAAAAAAAAAATAGGTTGAATCTCTATGTAATCTTAAAAACTAATGTAATCTTAATCTTATATACCAAATAATTTGAGGAAGATTTTAGGAATAGCCCAATCATAGATAGTAATCCAAAATTACCAAATGTAAAATATTTGTACATACGTTTCATCTGAATAAGCAATTTCATTTATAAAGAGGACTAGATATCCTTCCTTTACTCAAGATTAATTTCGGACTAGATTTAGCAAAATTCTATCGGACTGGATTTAGCAAAATTATGAATGCTTGGTTGAAGGTATGCAACCTTCCTTTTAAATTTAATATAATGTTTTTGTGTAAGTTCACCATTGTCGCTTGTAAGTGTATTGAATGTGTTTAATATCAATATTTTACAAGGTCGATCACGATTCACGACACATTTCATAAAAAATTAGTCGATCTTACATATAATGAAGTTGGCCACCCCTGCTATAAGTAATAGTATAATATAAAGCCTGGGACAGACGGGATAAAATCAAAAAGTTTTGTATATTTAATTTTTTTTTTTTATGAAAACGTGTGCTAAAAACTTTTTAATATTATATATATTTTTATTTATTTAACATTCGTTCTAATTTTCTGATAATTGTTTTTCAAACTATTATAAATGTATTTTTCATTCATTTCATATATATATGTATAGAATATATATATGCTTCAAAAATTATTATTATACGACGAGAGATGAAAGTTAATTGTAATGTCGTGTAATAATAATAAACCTCTTGAAGCACAAATTGATTCTTTCAAAAAGTATGAGAACGAAAAATATAAAATAAACATACACATAATAAATATATAATACTATATACATTCATATGTATAGTATAAAAAAAAAATTAAATATCATTTCCCATGAAACTGTTCAGAATTTCTATTATAACATTTGAAAATGAAAAAAAAAAAAAAAAAATGAAATATAAAAAATAAAAATTATATATGAAAATCCTCTGGAGAACAAAACTGAAATTGTTAACGGTATAGAAGGAAGGAAGTAGAAAAAAAAAAAGAAGAAAAACTGTATAAATGCAATTATAACAATTTTTATTAAAATTCCTCAAGCTGATGTTTAATTTTTTTTTATTATTATTATTATTATTATTATTATTATTATTATATACATATAGTTCTTATATTTTCTATGGCTATTAAGTTGTAAAAAAAAAAAAAAAAATTGTTTCCACTATTTTTCATTAATTTTCTTACTTCTTTTTTTTTCTGTAGTTATATTTTTTTTTTTTTTTACTCCATGAATATTGCGAACATTTATATTAAGTTTTTTTTTTACAAAAAAAAAACTAAAAAAAAAAGAAATAAAGGAAAACTTATTCAAATCATATGTTTGAAAACATGTAATTTGTGACTTAAAATTTATTTTCGTTTCTTTATTTATATATGTATATTTGTGCATGTATATGAATTTTCATGCTGCGATAAATACGTTTTTAAAAATAATGAGTTTCACATTCCATTTTTTAATTTTCTTCTTTTATTTTTTTTTTTATTAATATAGAGATCTTCAAAAGGAAATAATATTATATAAAGACAAAAAAAAAAAAAAGAATACATATATAATAAATAAATTAAATAGGTTTGAAGATCAGTGCACTTTATAATATTAAACTGATGAAAATTGAAAAATAGAATTAAATATTTAAAATTGAAATATAATATATACATTAGAAAGTATTATAATTGGATATTAAAAAAAAGTATATATAGCAGTACTACATTTGGTGGATGACGAACAGACGTACGGACATTAGATGTAAAGATACATAGTTATAGTTTTTTAATTTTTCATGTGTAATCAAAAATTGCGAAATTTATTTTACTCTAAATTTAATAATTCTTGAAGCAAATAATATTAATAATTTGGTAATTATATATCAACTATAGTATAAGTATAATTTCAAAAATTCCTACAACTAGTTCGATATGCGAAATAATTTCCTTTTTTTTATTATTTCATCACTACACTTTATTTAATTCTAACTATTCATTAATTTTTTTTTGTTTTTGCAATATTTTATTTATATTGCTCTACTAACCATTATTAAGCTCTTTCTGGTACATATTTATTTTAAGAGCCTTCAGAGAATAGATATTCAATATAATAACAACAGAATATATTCTGTATTCACATATAAATAAGTATATATATACATATATGTAGTACATTGCACATTTGCAAACTTGTTCAAATTTTAGAAATTTCGCTAAATATAAATTTTTTACACTCAATTTAATTCATACCTTCTTGTATATGTGTATATTTATATAGATTTATATACATTAACTAAATGAAAATTATTGAAATTGGTGATATTTTAATGATTAGATTATCTTTAATTCATAATAAAACGTAATATACATATAAATAGTATATAGTCAAACTGATGTAAATGCGGTATGCATATGAAATGCAGGATAAATACTAAATATTTTCAATAAGATAATTCTTATTCCAATTTATTAAATTTAAATCCGATTTATTTTCGATTATTTTTATTTTTTTTTTTTGTATAATAATTTTGTGTGGAATAATATTTATTTCAAAATATTTGGATATTGATAAAAATAATATTTAAGTGCTGGGCTTGTTGGTTGGTTTAATTACCCATCAATTTAAAATATACCTATATTATGATTAAATAACATATTTTAAAAGACTTTTTGAATTATGTGATTGTAAATAAATTTAAATTTGAATAATTTCACTGAAAAACAAATAAAACACAAATGCAGTATTCTTAGAACGTACTTCTTAGTTTTTTTATTTTAAATCCTGAATATCACGGATTTATTTAATTAGCAATTTTCAAAAATATTATCGTTTAACAAATTCAACTTTTATTAAGATTTCAGACTGAGTTAGTTATTTTTGACATTATCAGAAGATCATTTTTAAATTAATTATTTTAAATATGTGTCTGTCCTTGATCCTTGATATCTTTTCAGTTTAAAATAGAAATTTATGATTTTCAAATTTCTTTGCAGGGATGAAACTCTCGAAGCGTTAAGTGATGCACAAATTGTAGCTCCAGCTGCACAAACTGTTGATTTACATTCAGCTGATCATAGAAACTCATACTTATATGTATTCGATTATCAAACTAAATTTGGTGACTTTCCACAGGTAAGAAGCTTATGATTAAGATTTAAGTATAAGTAGAATAAAATAAGTAAAAATATAGTCAAAACTTTTTCTTAAATTTAGCCACAAAGTATCAAAGCGTAATCTAGCTTAGAACCCTTATTTTAGTACATGATCACTATTTTCTATAATTTATACAAAAATCAATGCCAGTCAAAGAAAAACTATACCGGGTTTGTTTTTTTTTTTTTTTTGTAATTATTCTTTTTATATTGTATTTTTTTATGTTTATCATAAAATATAATAATAATAATTCATAAATTTATGAAATAAAGTTGATACTATATATATCTTGTATCATTTTTATATTATGTATTTTATATACATTATGCATGAAGTTTTTATTTTTTTTCCATGAGTTTGACTTCCGTACATATGAATACAAAAGCAATAATTTATTGCATATTTATTTATTTTTTTTTTTTTTGTGTTATTATATTTCCTTTCAAAATTTATATGCAAAATATATTGAATTTTATTTCATTAAAATTAATTCAGGATCATAAAGACTTGATTACACACAATGGATTCTTAATAGAATTTATTTAAAAAAAAAAATAAAAAAAAAAAGACCACACATTATGCTCTAATTATTTATTTAAAAACGCGCTCATGCATTTTTTTTTTTATATATTCATATCTTATACAAAACCTGACATATATATTTTACATTCATACATAATGTATATTATGTATGTCTGAATTATAAGTGTACAAGAATTATTATTGTGGTTAAATTTTGATATTTATAATTTTTTCTAAAAACTTTGTGATACACTACATGAGTACCCTCAAGAGAAATTAATATAGGTGCCCGAAAACAATTTTCGATTTTTAGAATTATATTGATACGATGTAGGGTAGTTTAGAAAAAGTTTTAATAGAAAAATTGGAAAATCAGGAATAATTATGCTATGTTTAGTTTTTGTTTAGTTTTTAATTCAATTTTCAACGAAAATTATATTGTATCAGAAATTCGTGTCGGACTCACATGTTCAAAGTCATTGCGATGAAAATAAAAGTATAGGTTTATAATAATATTTTCCCATCTTACCACGTATTATATATATGACACACTCTATACCGCATAAGCTATAATTCATTCGAAATTATGATTTATATTTTTGTTGCAGTTTCGTCCGTAATGAAATTAATTAAATCTCTACGGTTCTATGGTCCAACAAAAAAAAGTCTATTAACTGCATCTTCAATTGGCATTCTCCTAATATTTATTAATGCAGTTTTATCATTGCAAAAAAAAAAATATTAACTAACTAAAATTATTAAATCTACATTGTTAAGCACCAATTTTATGGCCTAATTTAAAATTCTTGAAAGAAACTCTAAGCGAATATTTTTTTTTCCTATTAAATGATAAGATCTTGTACTTTAATTACTTTTAAGTTTTATTCCTGATGTGCATTTCTAGTTATATGTCTTCACAGCATTTCCTTATTCGAATAATCGAAGAAGGATTATAATATTTAATAATTTTTATAATAACGTTATTTCTGGCTATAATCCTGCTTGTAACTCAAAAGTAAAAGAAAAGTTGATAATTTCGAATTATAATTATTATCACTTAAGTATTAGTTATTCTATTACTAAACTTATCCCTGTACATAGTTCAATAAAACAAGAATAAAAATATAATTCAAATGAAATTAAAATTTCATGTACACCGTTCAGTCATTGGAGGATAGTGAAGTGTACATACTTACAATATTACAAAAAAAATTAAATTTTTTTCAAAATAACCAAGGACCTCAAAGTTAAAAGTATATAGTTGAGTTAACAACGATGTTTTTAGAGAATTTTGTTTTTAGATAGTAAGTGAATTTTAATTTTACATAGAGAAATTTAGGATATAATGGTTTACACAGATTATCTATAATTCACAATCTACTCAAGCAAATAAAAATAGTAATATATAGTATGTATAATAAATAAACGTAAAATAACTAGTTATATTACATACCTAATTTAGTTTAAACCCAAAATTATACACATTTTTTTGCATTATACAAACTTTCAACATAATTCTTTCACATTATTTTTTGTACTTCTTTTTTATACAAAAAAAAAAAATAATAACATAAAAATAGCGGCAAGGATGCATTCACGGAGAAGAATTGCCGTATGTGTTTGGTGCACCTTTAGTTGGTGGATTTAATCATTTTACAAAAAATTATACAAAATCTGAAATAAGCTTATCTGAGATTGTAATGCTATATTTTTCTAATTTTGTTCGAACAGGGTAAGTATATACTATATAAGTATATAAAGAAAAAAAAAAAAGGATAAGAAAAAAATTAAAAATTATAATTTATAATCACTTGAATAATATTATAAGAAGATGAAGAAAAAAAAATAAAAATTTAAAAGAAGTTCTGCCAACAAAGCTATACAAAAGGAATGTCTTTTTTTTTAACTTCTGAAGATGATAGCAACCCCATATCTTTTTTCATTTTTTTTTCATACCAAGAATTGATGATAATGACTTTTTTATCATTCTGTGAACTGATTAATAGTGTCTGGACGGAAAAAGAACATGTTTTATTAGCAAAAAAAAAAATAAATAAAAAATAAAAATTGCATAAAGAAAAGAAAAACTAATCGAAATCATATAAAACTAGGGATATCATATTTTTAATATACAAAAAAAAAAAAAAATAATCTCTTAAAAAATCTCATTTTATTATAAAAACCATAAAGAAAATTTTCATTTTTATGTTGTTCTTTTTTCGAGTTTTGGTTTCGAATCATTTTCATTTTGAAATTTTATTACAGCATTCAATGAATATAGATTTAAATTTTAGAAAACATCAACCAGTTGTGATTTGCTTCTTAAATTAAGCAATTTTTCAGTCAATTCCAGAGAGATTACTACAAAAAGGATATTTTTGATAAAATTCTTTAAAGCAAAAAAAAAGCGAGATAGACCCTAAATGGCTATTATTATATGCTTAAATCAAAATTTTATATATATAATGAATATAAGTATATAAGAACATTCAAAATTATATGTAATAAATAATAAAGATTAAAATATACATATAAATATTAAAGATTATTATAAGAATGTAGGGGAAGTATAAAAAAAAACCAAAATAATAATATTTCGTCATAAAATTTATTTTGATAACAAAAAATATAAAAGAATAAACAGATGCTTCATGTAAATTATAATTGAAAATGTGAAATTATGACAAGTATTACATAACTTTCGTAATTAAAGAAGTTATTTCTTGCTTTTTTTTTCTCGAAATAATGGCGCAATATTTTCAAACCACATTACACATGAAATATAACATTAAATATATGAATTCATTGTTTTTTTTATGAGAAATATAATAAAAAACCTATATAATCTTGAAATTTTTTTACTTAAGTTTACTACAAATTTTTCAGTTAAAATATATTTTATGTAATTAATTTGACAGAAAAAAAAAATTTGATATTTAAAGCTGTAGTATAACAATTACCGTCATAACTACACTGTGGTTGTCGGTTATGTAAAACTTCTCACTTTAACTTAGCTTGATGTTAATAAATTTTTAATGTTTTTTCTTTGTTTAAAGATAAATAAAAATTATAAACGCTATAAAACTTGTATGAATAAATAATCATGTTATTTCATGGCATAATCACATATACTTTATTCATGTGTCGAAGCTTTGAACGATGCCCCGTATATACAAATGATTGAAATCATGTTGTAAAATCGATTGATCGCTATTGTGAATTGATAACACTGTTGAGAAATCCTTTAAATAAAATTTACTCCCTATACAATATAATAATATTAAATTCTTTAAATCCGTTTTTATTATTTGTCTTTTTTATTAAAGATTTTATTATTGTTCCTTTAAAATAAAAAATATTTTCTATCTTTATTTGTTCGATATTAGTTTAAAATTTTACAACTTCATTTCATTTCCTTTTTATTGTTACATGATTTTTGTATTTTCATGAAAAAAAATGGATTTTCTTTTCTTCTTTTTTTTTTTTTGATGAAAAGAGCTAATAATGAGGTAATGAGGAATTCTTATAAGCTAAATAATTAATATAGGTACAATTTACGATAAATTTTAAGTTTTATATATATTAATTGTGCACACCTTTATATAAATACAATTGAATTAAATGAACCTATACCACTAATATAAGCCTTTAAAATTCATTGCAATAAAATATAATATCTCATACGAGTTTTATTAATCATGATTATTTTTTAATCTATTTAATAGGAATCCAAATGAACAATTAAGTGATAGTGAGCTCAACAATAGACAAGAAAGAAGTCGATATAAAACTGTTGAATGGACTGCCTATGAAAGTGTTCATAAAAAATACTTAAATTTTGGTAAGATATTTATATTTTTTTAATTTTATAGTAAAGCTGGTTAAAACAAAATGTTAGTCGGAGTACCATTGATTAAGAATACTAAAAAGATAATCTAAGATATAAAGTAATATGTCCAATGTGTGAAGAAAGATACTAGTTCTATCTTAACTATTAGAGTGGGACTGTTCTAAAACTTAAATATAATAAGTTGAAATAATACAGTCTCTATAATTCCCGTAATTAATATAACATTTTCTTTAAACACTCTTTATAACACTCCTCATATTAAAACATTATAATATATTTGTATATCTGAAGTTTTAAGCACCCAAAGAATAAACGCGTTAAAAATATAAAGTATGTATATTTAATTACATGATGATATCGAATATTATTCTCTCTTTAAATTCAGAAAAAAAAAGTTGGACATTAAAAGTGTTGAAGCAACTTAGTAGTGTGTTAAAAATTATAAAAACTTTACGGAAACATTTTAAGTTTTAATTGACTTTTTTTTTTTTACTTTTTATTTTGCGCCATAGGATATTTATTTTTGAAATATCGAAATCGACATAATGCACATAGTATAGTGTATACCTTATAATACACTTTTTTATTACACTTTTTTATTCCGCAATTTTTATCAAATGGAGGTATATAATATTAACTTTTTGCTAGTGATTTTTGGTTTGCATGAATAATTTTGGTGCATGCATAATATACTTTTTATAACTAAACTAATGGTTAGAATTCTGTTTTTTTTTTTGTCCATTTTCAAATTACTTTTCTATCTTATTATGTATAAGTATATAATCCACATCAAAGAGTTGAGAAGTCAAAAAAAAAGAAACAAAAAAAATTGCGTAACATTAGAAAACATAAAGTTAGGAAAAACACAAAAATACTTTTTCTTTTTTTGCCTCTTTAATGGAAAATATGGAAAGCAACATAAAATGAAAAAAAAAAAAATATTCTTTGTAAATTTTATAAAAGCTTCTGAAAAATTATAATTTTTAATAACTCATTTTGTAGGAATATTATATATTTCTATAAATTAAGTTTCAAAGTCAAAGGCTCATACTCAAAGACTTAATGAATGGATTTAATTCACAAATAATTCACATTTCTATCGAAAAAGAAATTTAATATACAACCAGACCATGTTTTAACATAGAATTATAACTTTCACTTTAATAGTTTTCTTAAATGAAGTAAAAAAAACCTAATTTTTCTAATCGAATTAAACCTAAACTTTATTTACTCAATTTTTTTTTTAGAAACAAATCATTACTTATTCCGCTGTAATGATTAGAATAACCAAATTTATCAAAACTCATGTTCAATAAACAATTTCGTATATAAATATAATAATGTTTTTTTTTAGAAATAAAATAAAAAAAAATATATATTGGTATATAAATAAATAAATAAAATAATATAACAATATATTGAACCCGATATAAATGTAATAAATTTCATACTTCATAAAACCGATATTTAAATTTACCAATGACATGAAATAAATTTGTTCACAAAAATTCATCTCAGTATCTAAGTATTTACTTTATTCTTAATGATATGAAAAACTTCTGCTTAGTGTTATTACAATTTTCTAATTCTAAATTTAAAAGGGAAAGAAATTATTTTTTGTTATAATACGCTTTTGATTTTTCAGTTTTTGTGCATGTGATCGGTAAGTTGTATTCACAATCGTAAATTTATCTCGGTATATACCATTTACTTCAATACAAATGTAATTATTTAATTAAGTAAATTTTATTTACATTCTCCGTGTTAAGTAAATTTTATTTACTTACTTCATTTTGAACTTTTGTTACTTTTTTTGCATTGCAAATGTATTGATTGCAACTACCTCTAACATGCACATTAAGACAGTATACAAAACATGTTAATAAAATTTATTATACAGCTCGTTGTGTATATACACAAAAACACATAGACACTTGTCAATATCATATCACTCGACACTATGTGTTTTTGTGTACACACAACTCGTTGTAATAACAAATTTTCTTAATATGTGTTGTAATCTACTATAAAATATATTATAATTCACCCAAAAAAAATATACAAAAAATAAAATATAAAAAATTGTAGCTCTTTCTTCTGATCGGAAATTTTAATATCCATAATTTTTTTCACATTATTATGCTAAAGAGAATGGCGAATTTTCAAATGCTTTGTTTTTATATATGTTTTTAAGGTATTATTATATATTTAGTTCGAAGAATATTAAAGAATTATGCGTGTTTAAAAGCCATTAAATTTTCTTTCTTCAATTGAGTTTTGTTTGTTGTTTTTCTTTATTTTTATATTTTTTATGAAAACATATATTTTTGTTTTCATTTTATTTTTAAAAATAAGTTTATATAAACATACATTACCCATAGGCATAAAGTTTATCTGTCGCTTTTATATTTTGATTAAAATTTGTCCTTTTATATGTACTTACATTATGTTTACAGACTTTGTAAAAACATTTAATCATTTATTAAATACTTAGAAAAATGACAATATTTTTAAGTCATGTAAATAGCATTTATTTCACTATAGACTGGATTGGAGATTGAACTATCAATATTCTAATCTTATCAACACAGTATAAGAATTTGAAGAATGCTGCAGAAATTCAGATTGAAACATTTGAACTAAATATTTAATTTTGGTTTAAAACTAATTACATTAAAGTTAATTCGCAATTCTAGTTTTGAAAAAATTTAAAAGTATGACATCTCTTCGTACTGTGTACTGTACATGTTATATAAATTTAGCTATGAAGAAATTTATAATTTATATAATTTTTCTTCTTTAACATTCTTTGCACCCTATTTAAGACAATTAAGTAATTAAATTTTCTGATATTTTTCGAGAGTACTATGCACACTGTAGTCAATTAACATGTATCATGTTTGTTTTTATCATGCTATGATAAATTTATATTTTTTAAAAAGTTAGAATCATTATAGTAAATATTTATGCATGTAATATACATTATATATATGTACAAAGTAACTACATATAATAATATGTGATGAATGTACGTACACAAAAACTTATAAATTTTCGTGTTTTTTAAATTAATTCACTAAACTTACAACATTCAACCTTTTTTTTTATATATTTAAATTTTTGAAATATTTCAAAGAATATTTGGAGAATAACCTAATACATCATACAGTATTTACTTAAAAAAAAAATTTAACTTTTTTGTTGATAGGTGAATGAATTTTTGTTTTTTTTCTAAGAAATGAAAATTTCGAATCAATGCATTTTATGAGATTTATTAAAATTTTTTATCTTAAGTATGAAAACTTTTCCAATAAAATTCAATTAAAAAAACGCAAACGTTGGGCGAGTATTTTCTATGATAGAAGCTTAGTGAAATTCTTAAATTCAGTTTCTAGCTCAGGCAAATATGATTTCGTTCAATAATTTTTGTTTAGTAAATTGATTTTTTTAATATGTCTATTGGATTTATAATTTAATATATAATTTCTATGAAATTTCGCAATAAATAATTAAAGTTTGAAACTTTTTGAAAACTTTTTGAATTAAGCTTTGTACAGGTGAAAATTAATTACTTCATTTTTTATATGCATCACTGAAGTATTTTATATTAATGTATAAAAAAAAAAACTGAATAAATACTTAATTATATTTCTTGGTCTCTTTTTGATCTCTTTTTTTTCACCCGAATGCTCTCTTTTTTTCAGATTTTTTTTTAAAATGTACTCTTTTTTGACTTAACTCATTTGGCAACCCTAAATCAGGTTTTGTTGAATGTGTAGTTAATTAGAAGTAAGGGAGGCGATCAAAAATAAGCTCATTAACACAGACTTAATTAAATTTCTATCTCAGATTTTGACAATTAATGTCCATAGTTCTTCATAGATAGCTATCAATGTGTGATGAATATTTCTAAAAATCTGTTTACATTTCTAAAAATCTCTTTATATCTCTTTATATGTAAAGGTAGATAACTTAAAAAAAACACCAAGTTTTAGAAAATAATGACACAGAGCTCTGACTTAAACAAAATTAATTAACTTAGGTGTCAAATGTATAGTTTAAATTCAAAATTTAATGTTTTTTTTTTATTAATTTTAAAAACTCAAATATTTTATATTTATTTAACATTCTTTCCTAGAATAAATGTGGACAAAAAAATGTAAAAGGCAAAGAACTTCACTGTTTTTTAATCAAACTTTAGTTTTCGGAAAAAAACGTAAAAATTAAGTAGGAAGGAAAAGTTGATAGTTATTCAAGTATACGATAAAAAATATGCTCATATAATTAAAAGTTTAATATGTGTATTAATAATTATAGTATATAATACGAGAACTATATAGTAAAAATTTTAATTATCAAAAGTTTTTCTTATTAATTACTTATAGTTCTTTTAATAAAAAGTTAGTCAATTTCGAATTCAAATTGTTGCGAGATAGTTCATTACTATTTATAATTATACGTAGGTATATTTTCAAAGTGATGAATTTTTTTTTTTTGTAATTATTCATGGTTGAAATAAAAACTCATTTATGAAACTAACACTTTCTAGATGGATTTACAAAATTAAAAATTATTAAACTTTTAACATAATTATGATTCTATTTCTGTTAAAGCAACGATCAAAGCAATTCAATCATTAGAAACTATAATAATAGCTTAATAGAATATATAGTTTAGTATCTAGGATTTGGATGTTGGTCTACTAAATTATATTTTCATTCCACAACGTCAAAAATCAATAATGTTAAATGATAAAATTCGTTCACTTTTTTAGAAATTTCTTCATTTTTCTCATTACAGATACAAAACCAAAACTTAAAAATCATTATCGTGCTCACCGATTATCGTTTTGGCTTAATTTAATACCAGATTTACACAGGCCAGGCAATGATAATGTACCTTCAACTCATCATCAATTAGAAGACGATCTTAATGTAGACGAAGTTGGACCATCGTCTCCTCACATTCCAATAAAAACATTAAATGTACCAAAAAATGGACGACCTCCTCCTAGTTACACAGCGGTAATCACAAGCGAAGGATTACAAATATTTAACTCTTCAACACTGCCATCATCATTAAATCGAAATAATGGTTCCAGAACATATAAAACTTCTGATATTGGATTCAGCAATGATGAGCAACAGCAAAGTACCAATGTGCCGTCACAAGAAGACGGTTTTGCTGCATATTCTACAGCACTCAGTGTTACAATTGCAATCGGTTGTAGTCTCCTGATATTAAATGTTTTAATATTTGCTGGTGTTTATTATCAACGTGATAAAACTAGATTTAATGAATCACGTAATGGTCATCATCCTCATCATCATCATTCGCAACAGAAGAAACAACGTAACGAAAATGGTCAAATTCCTAATAATATTTGCGGTGATTTGGAAACATTAACAATTCATGCGAAGGGTGGTGATCCTGCAACTATTTTAGGCCATCATCATGCCTTACAGCATCATCAGATGCCACCACCTGAATTTGCTGATATTCCTCAACGCGCCCCACCGCCTCCTAAGCACTTAAAATCACTACCAGAAGGTATTTTACCACCGCATGCATTAAAAGTTATCGGTAACCAATGCAATACTTTAACGAAAAAAAGTTGTATGAAACAAACTGGTAACAATACTAATTGTCAAATGGGAAATCCAAATGTTTCTATTAATAATCAACAAGTAATAATGGATGAATTAAGAGTGTGACATTAAAGTAAATCGGTACAATTTTATTTTTAAAAAAAAATTAGATTAGGTATATTTTCGTTTATTAGGAATTTTTTTTTTAAATAATAGGAAATTTTAATTAATTAAATACATAATATTAAGGTATTGAGATAACATTTAGGTAGAATATAGGTTAGTTTTAGGTATCATTATATAAATTTTAGGTACCAAATTAATTTTTAATTTTTTTTTTTGTAAATGTGAATAATATAAAAATAATATGAGATTGGATAAGCGCCACTTCTAGCCACACATAAAGATTATAAGCATGATGAGAATTTCGCTTGGTAAATTTTTTTTTTAAATATACTAAATATTATAAATTTATTACGTGCACTATAAAATGAGGTTAATTTTTACATTCTGGTAATTTTTTTTTTTATTCTTGTCAACCAAGAGTATTTATAATTTTCATTTGTATGGATAAAGAGGATTTATTTGATGTTGAAATTCATATTTGTCTATTTTTTTTATAAATTTACATAAATACCACTTTATATATACATCACATTCACATTATAATTATAACTATAATACAGTTGACTGTAATTTTTTGTTCTAATTAAAACTTGAGCTGATAAAATTGCAGGGCACAAATTTCTCAAAAATTATATTATATATATTGAGGCGAGACATATAAATATTATTTATTATATTATTTAATTATTGCTTCACATAATATTAAAAAAATATTTTTGATATTGAAAAATTAAAGAATTTTGAAATATCTGAACTATGTGGAAAATAATTAAGATCCCACCAAAGCCTATTATATGTGTAATGTAAGTAATTTTTCAACAAATTTTTCAAGAAACAAGATATATAGGTGTCAAATTTATTTAAGAAATCAAACTTAGAGCTTCTATAAACATCGGACAACAACTGTTTATCAAGGCTATGAATAAAATCTACCAGTTTTTAATAAACCAATAAAAGGATATTCAACTAAGTGAATTTATTTTCTTATTCTTAAAAATGTACTATTATGAAAATTTTTTAAATATTTTGTTTTTTCATCCTACTACAGACAACAAAAACCAATATATAGGAAAAATTATCATTTTCGTTTCGCTAACTGAGCCTTTATAATAACGCCTTTTTATATATATAGTTTTTTTTTATTATAATAATAATTTTATTTAAATTAATCTGCCTCTGTTAAAGCAAACAGAACAAAAAAAAATAAAGGAATTAAGAATTCATTCCAATTGTAAACAAAGAAAATGATCTGATTTTTCATATTTAAAAACAATTTTTCCTTTCTAATCTTTTTCATATTATATAAAATATAACAACATTAAATAGATATATTAAATATAATATATATTTGTATATACCTAAACTGAAAAAAAAATTATCGGACAATCAGCCAGAAAATATAGGAAAAGATCGTACTACAACTAAAGGTGTATTTTTTTTCTTGCAATATGTGCTCAAAATCTTGCAATCTTGCAAATAAATTGCAGCAAAACCTGCTATATATAGTTAGCATTGTTAGGAACATTTTATATTGAAAAGTTAAAGTATCATCTATTTTTGCCCATGCCACGACAAATAACTTATCTTTCTTCAGTCATCCATTTGTTCGTTTCGACCTGTATACAGAGCAAGGATTATACAGAAAATATATAGCAGCGGTAGCTATTAGTTTTTTTCAGTGCAAGTATATCCCCGAAAAAAAAAGGAATACGACATTAAGCTGAACAATGAGGAAAAATCTAAAAAAGGATTAATTTCCAAATTGAATATTTAAATCTTATTATTATTATTTTTTTATTTAAAATACTTTCGTTGTCGCTAAAAAGAATTAAAAATCAAGTTATATAATAAAATTTAATTTTCTGAATAAAATTAGTAAAAACAAAAAATCAACGACCTTCAAGATTATATAAATAAAATATATATACTTATATATATGTATATACAATTTTTATACTTTACGTTAAGTAAATAAATTTATTTAATTTTTTTTTAATTCGAAAATAATACTAATTTATATATTTTCCTTAGTTTTTTTTTTTTTTTTTGAGAAAATTATTTTGTTACACATTTCATTTTCTACAAGGATAGAATATTGTATTATATATATACCTACTTATATATATAATTTATTTATTTTTTTTGAAGTAAAGGAAATTGCGAACCACCATAAATTTTTACAATTAAAAAAATATGTTCTTTTAATTAATTTTTAATTTATGAAAATTTGCTGCTAAATAATAAAAAATTAAATATTAAAAGCTTTAATATATAACAATTCTCTTAACTCTGTGTGTCGTTTAAATATGCGATAAAATTAAAAAATAAAAAAAAAATATCCTCATAGAATTCTTTATAGAATAAAATAAAGGATTTTTGTTTTTTTTTTTTAACTTAATAAGGTGGTTTATTTATTTTTTTTTTGTTCTGCGTTAGTTTGTTTAAGTGTCATTTATGTACAAAAAAAAAAAAAAAAAATTAAAGAGATAAATATTCCAGATTGTAAAATTTTAGGAATGACAAAAATCTTAACGAAAAAAAAAATGTTTCTCTTTGTGACAAGAAAAAACTTTTAATGTTAATTTCACTAATTGTATATATATAGCTTTGACAGCAATCATTGTATAACGTTATACATATAGAATGTCATGCAGAATATATAAGTATTTAATGCTGCACTGTATACACTTTTACAGATACAAATAAATTTTCTTATATTGCGAAAAGAGAAAACTTAAAATTATATAATTTTGCAGTTGTTATATTTTTTTTGAAGAACACTGTTCTTATGTTATGCATATACATATAATTTTGTATAATTTATTCATTATGCACTTTATTAAGATAAAAAAAATATATATATATAAAAAATATTTATGATGATGAAAATATTCTTAAGAAACCATAAAAAAAAATTTTAAGCGCTAAATCATTTTTAAAATCTTTAAAATTATTATTTTATGACAGAATTTTTGAAATTCACTTCTAATGCCAATTCACTTCTAATGCATAAATTCACTTTAAGAACTTATCTTTAGAAAATGTATTTAAAAAAAAAATCGAATAGAAAACATAATCTAGTTTATCTTAAAACATTGTAGTAAAATGTTGTGCATCATAAAAAAAGAAATCTAATTTTTTTTTTTTATTATAAAATATATAAATGATAGAAGAAAAAAAATTTTTAACTTTTATATTGTTTTATTTTTTATTATTTTTTCTTTTAAGTTTATATCATGGAAGCAAAGCAAGGGATAAAGATTATTTTTAAACGGTCAAGAATTTTCTCTTTTTTATTTGAAGAACTTCGAAGATTAATGTAAAAATAATTTAGAATGGTTTTATATTGCAAAAAAAATTTCTTTTTTTTAATATATTTAAGTTTTTTTCTACATCCATATGTCACCACAAATATATTTATGACCTACTATAAAGGAATTAATCGAGATTTATTTTTAAACGTTTCTGGGAACAGGAGTTTTAGAAAAAAAATAAAACATTTTCGTTATTTATTTAAACTAGGTTTTCAAAACCTTTTTACTTTTAGCGACAAGGAGTCTAAAGGGATGAGTCTATAAACAAAAGTACGTATTTATGTAATTTACCTAATATTATGTTTATTATAAATTGATGAAAAATCTTTTTGTAAAAAAATTTGTTAGAAAACCACAGCAATTTGTAGGTATTTGCTTTCAGAAGTTATACCTGCTAGATTTGTAACTACCAAGTAAACTAAAATTTATAACAAACAAATTATCACAGATGTATTATATTTATAATAATGATAATGATTAATATATTTTGAATTATTTAAATTCTTTCAAATAGTAGAAGTATTTCCAGCTCTATATTTTATGAATTCGCGAAAATTGAGAAAATTATTAATCTTATTTACTTAGCTCTGAGATTTAATATCAAAACTTGTATGAAATTTTATTTCATATGTATAATTTCCCTCCAGCAGCATAATAATAACAATAATATTTGAGACATATAGCTGATTTTGTTTATTTTTTTTATTTTTTTTCGCTTTTGGAACACCCCAATAATTTTCCAGTTCTCATATCCAAAATAGAAAATTTAAATTTTTTTATACGGTATAGAAATTAAACCTTTAAGAACTTTTATATATTATTGGTATGATATAAGTGATTTTAAGTGATTTAGGACCAAAAAAAAAAAATAATATTTAAAAATGTTTTTTTTACAAAAAAAAAAAATAAAAAAAACAAAATAAGTAAATTCTTTAAAATCTTCTTAGTTAAAATTTTTGTACTTCAAGCGATTCAAATGAAAACGATATGTACATATAAAAATGTATAACTTTATATATAATATATAATAAGAATTGTGTATGTAGAGAAGAAGAAAATGTTATTAGGACAAAAAATAGGAAAAAAAAAATGAGAAAATTTTAATAAAATAATATAAAAAAAAAAAACAAAAAATTGTATATAAGAGGAATATTAGGTACATTAATGTTGTTAACCCTTTAAAAATTATAGTAAAACAAAAAATGTTTTTGTTAAAAAAAAGTTTTCCTTTTTATTTATTTTTATTATATAAAAGGCAATTGAAGATGATTGCATATTATTAAAATTATTACATAAGTTAAAAGCATATACTTAAAGTATAAATTTTAATTATTAAAAGCTTTAAAACAAAAAACATTTAACTTTAAAAACTTCTTGGTCAAAGCAATATTTCTGTGGTCAAAAACTTAAATTAGCTTTAAGTCTACTAAATCGAATTTGTTTACCATTATTTTTGATTAAATATGAGTCGAAAGTTTTTGAATCTTGAAAATTTCTTATAGCTTGTGTTTTCTATTACCAAATAGTACGAAATTCAATTTGATGGAACCTAAACTGTTCATTCCACAGCTATTTCAAAGGAATCAGATGAAAAAGTTCAATTATATATTGTAGACAACAGTGAAAACAATGAAAAAATCTATTTTTAAATAGATTATAATTCCAATACAAGTTAACAAAGTTTAGAAACATGTACACATTATACTTTTATATTTTTATTTTAATCCTATATTTTGCAGATAAAATACTTGAATATTATCTAAAAATATTTCGTAGTGAAAAAAATAACTTACGTGCCTCATATAATCCTCGTAAGTCTAACCACAATAAAATTCCAAATGAATAATAGTGATGCTCGCAGTAAAACGATTTTTATGAAAAATCGAATAGTAATCAAGAAATATAATTTTCTTTTTCAATTTAATATAATATAATATCGATGATGGAATATTATACTTTGGCAAATATATCCAATTGAAAACTTAAAAAAAAAAAATATTATAAGTTAAAAATGAAAACTGATTGTCATTACTACGAAATGCATAAAAGATATTTTATTTTAATTTCATAAGAAAGACAATATTTTCAAATCGTCAGCATATACTGACCACAAAAAAGAAATTGATGCATTGGACTTGTAAATGAAAATTGATATTTCATTTGCAAATTTTTATTGCGCTTGGAAACGAAAAGTGTCAAATAATATGCCCAAAAAAAAAAAATTGCTTCGACCAACCCAAGAAATTATTATTGAAATACAACTTTTATTTGGTTTAATATTTAATTAAATTATTATTATAACCCTATAAACTGATTTTTACATTTATTATATTTGTTTTTTTAATTTGTCTAGGAATAAAATACTAAAGAAATTATTAAGAAAAAAGTATACCATAAAATAAATATAAGTTATTATTACATTATAAAAATAAAATAGTTTTAAAAAAAACAAAACGACCCAGTTATAATTTATAGTAAGACTATGTTGTAATTCCGAAATCCCACTTATTATAAGTTTTATCAAATTCGAATTAATTCATATTCATATACGTCAAATTTGCTTTCGTTCATATACTTATGCAGGGTTAAAATTAATTAAATTCAATATCAAATTTTCTTTTAAATGAAAATGTGTGTCCAATCATAAAAATTAGCATACAGCAGTACGATAATACCAACGCTTGTAGTGATAAAAATCAAGTCAACTACGATAAAGTCAAAAATTGTCTTTGGTATCCATTTATCCACTTTACTGAAAAAAATTTAAATAAAATATTTCCATTTTTGTTCTTTTTCACCTAAATATGTTAAATGACCAACTTAATTTTAAGAAAATCATTTGTTTAATATTTATTTGAAGTTAAAAATCTTTGCTTTCAAAATTTTTCACGCACAATAACCTACGTATCCAACTAATACTATAATTGAATTGATTTTTTTTGTATTTTTGTATTTTTTTTGTATAACATTAAATCATTGCTTTCTAAATCAATGATTTTTATTATTTTTCCGTAAAGCGTACTAATGATTTACACATCAATTAACGATTTTGAATTTATTTCCAACAGACCAACAGACATATTGATCAATGTTACATCTAACCTAACCAACTATAATTATTATTTAAATTTTATCCAAAATTGCCCACATCAGTTTATCAAATTTAAATAATAAATATCTGAAACTTTAATTCTTAAAATAGGTTCTGCAACCTGAAACGGAAACCCAAATTAAATATACATGTATAATTTACTATAGTTATTTATAACAGAAATGCCCTTCAAAGAATGTATTACAAACTTTGTTGATCAGTTCCATAATGTTGAGATATCTATTCTACATTAAATTTTGTATAGATTTACTTATTTTCATAAATTATAAAATAAATCTTTTTTGCGAATATGAATTACTCTCTATAGTTTTAACTTCTATGGATTGGAACAAAATTTGCACAAAAAATATTTCTGTCACACTTTGATCCTAAATAAAAAAGCCGAACAAAAAGTGTCTGCATAAGTATGTTTGTTCTTTTTTTCAAGAAAATTAATGTTAATGTTCTTATTTTGGTTTTTAAAATGAATTTTTTTGACTTAAAACAAAAAAAAACTTTATCTTTTCAATTCAAACGACAGATTTAGAACTTAGATAAATTTCGTCTTAAATACCAAAAAAAAAAAAAATTCCATTACATATTTTTTAAAAAACATAAAAATTATTTCCAAAAATTTATACATAAATAAATTAAATATATATTTAAGTATATAAAGAAATCTTCAAAAGACTGAATTTGCATGATTGTGTAGTTAAAAAAAAAAAAATTATATAAGAAGTAAAATAAAATATTATGATATAGTTATTATACGGATAATATGACAAAAATTTTTAGTTTTTAAGAAAATAAAATTTATTATTAATATTAAAAAAAAAAAAAAAGTAAAAAAAAAAACACATATATATAATTCTCAGACAGAAAATTTAAGCAAAAAATTAGAAAAAAATTCTAAGAAAATATTTTACCGACGACTTTAAATAAATATTTATATAAAATATTTCAGATTTATAATTTGTTTGAAAATTGAATATAAAATATTCCAAAGAATTTTTTGATGATATTTATTTATTTACTTTTAATTATAAATGAAACAAAGAAAATTTTATTTTTTATATAAATTCCAATTTAATTGTTTTATCATTTCTTCAATGAAATCAGAATTATTTAATTTCATTTATATTTTATGATAATTTTGAAATTTTATGAATCTGTATAATTTCAATTTTATTTATTTTTGTTTTTGTCTGAATTTGTATATCTTATCTAACGATTTTTGCATAATTTATACTTAGAAAAAAATATTATATAGATTTTTAAACCAAAATTATGTGCGTTTGGATTAGACGTTTAATAATGCCAACAGTGTGTTGTTTTCTTTCGTTTCAATTCGCTTTTGTGGTTATTTATATTAGGAAGTTTTAAATTACCCGCCGCAGCCAACATAGAAACCATTAAAATGTCACAAAATCTCACTAGCTAAATTTCTCGGATTACATTTAGTTCCAAACTACCGGTTATAGTTTTTTTGTCAAAATTGAAAACCCTATTTTGAATAATAAAATTGTATCTCAAAAATATTATTTTCAATTTTCTCTCTTTAGAAATGTGAAAAATTAATCATTTGATGAAGAAATTTAAACTAATATTAAACGTATGAATATCTTAAGGTTCAATCAATATAATAATCCATAAAATTTACCCAATTTCTTCTATTAGAAAAATACCAAGAAAAAAAACAAAATAGCTAGATATACAGATTCTTTAATTCGTAACAAGAAACTCAATAATACACATTGGTTTACGTAAAAGTACTTTCACCCAAAAATTTGTTAGCAATAATGTCAAGATATTCATTTATTTTCCATTAATTTTTCCCAAAAAAAATATAAAAAAATAAGTGTAATATCTTTTAAGGATTTATTCTTTTTTTTTATTTGGTAATATCGGTTCAGATTTCAGGATACTCTTGTAACACAATCTATTTCAAATATGAGTTAATGTAAAAATCTTCAATTTCATATTTCAAATTATACATACGTATATATATACAGCAATACAGTATAAGAAATTTTCATATTGATTTCATAAAAAACTAAAAGCAATATGAAAAAATTATCATTTGATTGATAGTTTTTGAATATAACTAATTGCTTGGATTTTTAAACATTTGTTTGTAATATCAAATCTGTCTTTAATTTGATAAGATAAGACAATTTTGAAAAATATGCATCCATAATCCATATATACATAAAATATGTTAACTATATTTTTCAGATTTGAAAGAAAAAAATAAAATTTAATTAATGAAAAATAATGAAAAGGATCGAATCGAAAAATTATTAAACAAGAGACCACAAGTCACGTAATGTGTAATTTTAGCAGAAACATATATGTACGTTATGTAGGTATAAAATAGCCACCATAATGTCAAAAATAAAAAAAATTAAAAATTACTATAATAATAAATTCAAAAATTGATTCCAATGCAACATTTAAGAAAGAAAAATATTATTTTATCAACGGATCTGACAATTTCATGTTTCATGTTCAAAAAATAATAACAGGCTAACGAAATGTATATGCCATTTATTTAATAAAACAGATAAAACTATGTATAACGATTAAAAAAAAAATAAATAAAAAATAAATTTCGAATTATTTCATTCTGTTGTTTTCAACAAATAAACAATTTTTAAGTTTATGTTTTGTGCAATAAATTTTACTATATTTTTGTTTTTATTTTTTTTAAATGCAAACTTTTATTATTTCAATATATATATTTAATAGAAAAGCTTGTTAAAAATTATGAACTTATTGTGTACCATAAAACCCACAATTAATTATTTCAAAAATAAAACTCCAAAAACTTTGTTATCTTTGAAAAAAAAAAATAACAAACAACGTAATTTATTCGACGTAAATTTTTCATTCATTCGAAATTGTTAAGGAAAAACCAAAAATTGCAACAAAAAATTAAAAAAATGAAATTAAATGAAATAAAAAAAAAAAAAACAGGAAAACCAAAATATAAAATAAATAAAATTTATTTTTATTACGAATGACCCCCTAAAGCCACTGTTTCAAAAAGTATAAGAATATTAATTAAATAACAAACGAAAATAAATCTTCAGATACACATATTTATATATATACGAAAAAGAAGCATAGAAGAAATAATGTTTTTTCGAAAATAATGAAAAACCATTAATGAACTTCTATATTCTTATATTTATTAAATAAATTATCTAAAAATAATTTTAATTTTTCTTTTTCAACCTTACATGAATATGTGTTGAATATAGAGCGAGAAGCAACATTACACTAAGCTGTGTATCTGAGTATATTATGCTAAAGTTGAATAATCCTTTTTATCGTTGTTGAATATAAAATTTATACAAATTTGTAGACTAAAAATGATAAAACATCGCAAATTTATATTTTTTAAATTTCTTATTTTATTATCATTCAGGTGAAATAAAATTAAAATAATAATATTTAATATTAAACAAAAATAATATTTTACATTATATCCAAAACTTACATATGTTTCTATGTTATGACAAGAATTTTAACACATCGATGGATTAAATATAAACTTCTTCTTGAACAAAAATTAAGGCGTCAATGTGATTCGAAAGATTCTAAGATTATAGCCATTTAAATTGATGTTGTGGAAAGACTAATTTCTATTTTTAAAATCCGTTCTAACTAAAATTTTTCATAGTTTTTGTAGATCTCTAAAGCATTCCACATTTAAGCATAATTCTTAAATCATTTCTTTTAATTCACTAATAAACTAAAATCTACAATCTATAAAGTTCTCATAATAAACAATTGATACTGAGAAAGTATTGCAATAAAATAAATTAAAAATGTTTCAATACTTGAATACTAAACATCCAAACATGTTGTAAACATAGAAAATATATATATTTTTTTTAATATATAATAAATAAGTTCTTCCTTTCTCTATTCAATATTTGTTATGAATTGTTAGATATTAAATTTATTTATTTGTTTACTTAATTTCACTGATATAAATAAGAATTAAAGATATTTTTTTTTTATTTATGCTTATAATTGGTTCATTTCATATATGTTTTACAAAAAATAAATAAATAAATTTTAGCACCTAAGGCAATAAAAAATATCATCAGAATTTTTTTTTTTTTTTTAAACAAGTTATACAAGGTAAATAATTAGGTTTATATATAAAAAATAAATAAAAAAAAAAAAAAATGTTGTAAATGTACATAAGAAAAAAAAAATAATGGCAAAAAAAATTAAGAAAAAATTAGTTAATAAAAGAAATTATAACTTTTAGAATTATGTTATAAATACAAAAAAAAAAAAAGAAGGAAATTAAAGTTATTGAGTTATGTATTTGAAATAAAAATTATATAAATATATATATATTCATTTTAAAACATATAAAAAAAACAAAAAATTATAAGAATAAAAATACTTAATAAAAAAAATAAAAATGCAAAAATTAAAAATTGTTTTTTAATTTATTTACAATGTAGCTTTACAAAATTTTATAAAATAATATTTTATGTTTTATGCATGCTTTACTTATATATAGAAATCCTCTTCAAATTTATCGAATTTATCAGCAATAAACATTTTTCAGGTCTACGTTAATTTTTTTGTTTAACAAGTGATCCTGAAGAAATTACTAAAATATAAATAAAATATTTTAGCTGATATCTATTCCGGCAACTCAATATCTTAAGTATCAAAAAATTAATCTTTCAGATTGGTTCTCTCTTAAAAGAAAAAAGACAAAACCTTTGTACTTATACCTTACATACTTCAAAATTTTTACACCTTATATGATTAACATTGTAAAACATCATATTTATGTAGGTTATTTTTTTTATATTTTTTTTAATAAGCCTATTTATTTTTCCTACAATGACAAAGCATGAAAGCATAAAAAAAAAATTTATATATATTCAAAATAACATAAATAAATAAATGATTCAATTGCACCATTAAAGCAAAACAAATTTTTTTTTTCTTCTTCTTGTTGTTGAATAAAATATCATAAAGTGAATTGAAAAATAGCTGATTAGAATATAAAAAAAAAAAAAAAAAAACTGGTGTTTTTCACCTTGAATCCTCTTGCATTACATCGCAAAAGAAAATAACATAAATAAACACATGATCAAAAAAAAAAAAAACTGAAATGAAAATAAGGACAAAATAATATAATGTGTTTTGTTGGTTTTATGTTGATAGTGTACCATCATAGTGTTCTATTTCTATTTAATAAAAAACAAAATAAAAAAAAAAAGAAAGTATTTTGAATAAAAGGAAAATTTTTAACTGAATAAAATTTTCTTAAATTATTTATTTAATTTTTATTTATTTTTCTATTTTTTTATTTTTTTACACTATACACTGAAGTTATTTTGCTCATTTTTTTTTTTTTTTTTTCATTTTATTTTTATCTAAATTTTTTCTAAGGATAATGTGCTCTATTTTTTTACCCTCAATTTACCACAGTTTTTGTATGGGGTGATGAAAAGACTTTGAAGAAAAAAATATAAAAAAAAAAACAAGCTAGCCGAAAAGTGAATATTACAACACTTCTAGTAAGACGCAGAGCGCATAACCCTGAATATTGATTTTTGTCAATTCAAACAACCAGATTTCTTTTTTTTTTTTTTATTTTTATTATTTATATTCACATTTTATATATTTTATACATTTTCTTCTACTGTTTTTTATTTTTTATTTTTTTTTTTTATATGTCGTGTCCTTAGTATGAATTTTTTATATGTTCGTGGTTTCAGGAAAGGGAGGTTAAAAACTTTTTGTTTTTTGAAAAAAGAAAAAATATAAGAAAATAAAAAAATAAAATGAAACTTGAATGAAAAAAAAAAAAAAAATGAAAAAAAAGGACACAGAACTGAACAAAAAAAAAAAAATTAAAAGAAAATGAACAGAAAAACAAAAAAAAAAAAGTTTATATAAAAAGTATTAAATACAGAAAAGAGACTATTTGATTTTCCTTTTTTTTTTTGTTTTTTTTTTTTTTTTACGGAAAATTCTTTTATTTTCCGTCTTGGATTAAAACTATAAAATAAAAAGGCTGTACGTAATGTGTATGTTGGTGGTATATATATATTCAGTTATGTCTGTAAATATATATACACAATATACACCACCGTATAAAAATATACGCTCAATTACATTAAATTTATTATTTACAGACCTTCTAACAAATAAACATGTATTTAGGTTAGGAATATAGAAATCATAATATTATTATTATTTTTTTTTATATTTTATATTTTCTTTGTTTGTTTATTATTATTTTTTTATTTATTTTTTTTTTTGTTTGAGAAAAAATCAAATTTTATATCTGAGAAACGTGTTTTCTGAAGTAAGAAAATTTTGTAATCAATCAAAAAAATTTTCCAACAGGCATATAAAAGAGAAAGAAAAAAAATGAAAATTCCAAAAAAAATCAAATTTTTGATAATATGAGAACCTATATTTTATTCGAAGACAAATAGAAAAAAATCCAAAATCTATACGAACTTTTAATAAGTATTTTAAGAGTGGTAAATCAGTGTTAATAAACAATTCACATAGTTTCTCTTTGAATATGGAAAGTCTATTATTTGGATGAAAAAAAGGGCTCAATTTTCTTTTCTTGAAAATTTTTCCATTTTATGGTGGTCTTTTGTCGTAACACTTAATAATTTTGAATTTAAATAAAAAATAATACATTTTTTTAACTTGAATATCTTTTTTTTTTATAAAAAAGGATAATATTCCTTTTTATTGCAAATAAAAAAAAAATGAGGGAATGAATTTAATTGATCGTTTTGCCTTTAATTGGAACGTAGTAAATTTATTAAAATACATACAGATTGATTGGCACCGTCGTAAGAATGAAATAAGAACTAACTTAGAAACTGGATTTTTTCAAAAAAAAAACTAACTATAATAGCCTTTCCAAACTTATTTTCTTATAATCTTATGATACATTAAAGAAATCGTTCGTGCTATTAAAACATCTAGGTTTTTAAATATTTTTAGTTATTTTAATAAATATTGTGTTCTTTGGTTTGCATTAATAATTAATGGAAATAAAACAGAAAGAAGAACACATCCATGAAATAAAAATCAAAAATTCTATCAAAGTTATCTATCAATATTATCTGTACAAAATAATTCCGATGGTTCACATCTATCAGACGTCCCGCGACGGTTCTTGTGTTTTTATTGTACTTTGTATGAAAATTGATAAACTTAAATTTTATTTGATTTTATAAAATATTTATAAAATAAAATATTTAGAAAATATTAATTTTTTATTATGAACTAATATTTTATAGTTCAAATAAAATTCAGATTTTTGTTCTAATTTCAATGTAAATAAAAATTGTGTATGTTTTTTTTAAGGTAAATGTATGTGAAAAAAAATTATTTTCGAAAAGTCTAATTTTACAACTTTTTTTTTAGGCTTCGCAGAATTTTTCAAAAGATATCATTTGAAGGACATCTGGGAGTAGTTAGTTTTAGCTTTTTGAATTTTCGATGTCAAAAAAATTCTTCGAAATTCGAAAAAACAGTCTAAAATTGCTCCTTAAAAAAGGTTTCTTTAAATGAAAAAATGCAAATTTAGAGAAAACGGGGAAAAGTAGAAAAAAGTTTCTTTTTAAATTAATAAAATTTTGAATTGATTAAAAATGAAAATTACTTATATGTACGCTAAGGAACTACGTTCCAATCGGGTGTCCCATGACAGTGACAGCTCTTTTTTTTATTACGTTTCATCTGAGCTCCCTACGTTTGAATAACTTTAACTTTAGAATAATCCAAAAATCTTATCTTACTACTTATTCAACATATCGTAGAAGAATTATCTCATTAAACGAGGGACTCATATGAAGTTTCAACAAATATTTATAGAAAATTATTTATTTTGGCAATTACTCAGATAGGAAATGAATATTAAAAGCTCTTCGAAGATTGGACAAATACTATACAGTTTGTGAATATTGCTCCATAATAATTATAATTCTCTAGATTCAGTTCAAACATACACGAAAATCTCATATTTAAATTCTTTTTGTCCCCACTAACAAATTCAAAACCAATAATAACTATATTGTAAATTGTTTCATTTTTCATACTGAAATAATTTCAATAATTTCAAATTGTTACTTTAAGATAAAAAAACTTAAATAAAAACTTTAACTTTCATGCAAAAAAAAATAAAACTTATTTTCTGCAGCCAAATCTTTACAACCCAGTTTAATATCAAACGTATATATACAAAAGTTTTACAAAAAGGCCAAAATGAATAGTTCATCGTACCACATAAATTTTAAAATATTTTTGAGAAAAAAAAATTTTCTTTTTTCTGTTTTTTTTTTTTTGCCATAAATTCAAACAATTTTTTTTACTTGAATATTTTCAGATATATGTATATTTTATTTTTTATTTTTTTTTTTGCATATTTTTTAAAGATTTATTGGCGAAAAGTTAAAACGAAATTGTGGAAATAGTCCCCATGCAATAAAATTTCTATTAAAATAACGTTGAAAAAAGATTTGCATCTAAAAAGTCATCTACAATATACTAAGGATGCATAAAATATCATTCAAATTCCCGAAAGATATAACTTCATAATTTAATCAAAATATAAAATAAAAAAAAATGCATACACAAATTTAAGAAAAACCCAGAAAAAAGTTGAATATATACACAATAAAATGCTGTGAAATTTGTATATTAATTGTGCATTTCAATAAATTATGTTGCCACTTTTTCTATATAGTATTTGATTTACCAAATTTATGAGAATGAATACAAAATAATGATAATATAAATTTCACTTTAGTAAAATTTCATATTTTAAATTACACTGGCCTACAAAAAAAGATTTTTGAATTGGTGCAGCTCTGTTCGCATCTCTAGTCGGTAAAGTAGTTAGTATGAACTACATTGCTGCTACTAGATGTCAGCTGACAGCTCTGGTTTACTTACAATTCTTATTTCAAATTTTTTACGGTTTTATTCAAAATCAGTCCATGTTATAACTACTTTTATGACATTAATCGTATAAATTTATGATGGCAAGTAAGTCAAGAAGTTGCATTAACGATCCTGATATGTTTTGTTACATATGCGGTGAGTATATAATGAAAGATCAACGGAAACCGATTAATGACACGGTAATTCGCTTGTATTCTGTATACTTTGGTAATGAAATTGGCAATCAAGATAAAGAGCTGATATGAAAAATGTGACTAGTTTTCTTGTATCAGCTCACAAAATATACCCAAAATCAGGTATCTTAGGCACCAAAATGAGTGTAGGCCAGTGTTATTTGTGGTGTGCTATAAGTATATATAATTTCTAAATTGACATTTTAACCATTGTACCTAATAAAATACCAAGGAATCCAATCCTTTGGAATTAGGTTCATATTTTTTTACCACTTTCATATGAAAAATGTGTGGCATTCCAATTATTTTCATTTGCAGTTTCATGGATATCCATTTGAATTTTCTACTGAAATGGTCAATTGGGATATTATTGAAAATAGTGTGTAACTAACCACTATGTATAAAAATTATACTTTTTCTTAATATGATCAACAATATATTAGTTACCCTATTGAAATGACGGGCGACAATTAACTTGAATAATATATGAGTATAATGAATTTAATATAAAATAAAATTACGTATATGTCATTTAAAACCATACGTATGAAAAATACAATCATTGTGTTGGCATTCATATATATAGTTATAGACGTCACATTTAAATGACTATTTTATGTATGAAAATTGTACTTATAAATCGTGTAATAATTTATTTAACGAGTTCTAATTATTTATAAAATTAAGACGGTCCGAATAAAAAGTTACAGACATTCAAACTAAATATAAATTTTATTTTATAGGTATAAAAAAGAATTAAAAATTAATTATTTTTAAGTCTCTTGAAAAGAATAAATAAACTTAATTTTTTTTTTTCACTAAACTAATCCCATCAATTTTGTGGGCTCAGTTGACAAATATCCATTCATTCTTGATGATTGTCGTCTGCATGTTTATATATGTTTTTGTCTTTAAAATAGAAACGCCGATTAATCTTGGTTGTTTCAGAAAACGTATAAGACAAAAAATTGTCTGTGTCATTTCGATTTTAGAAACAAGAAACCCATAGTGACATAACTTAAACTTCTGACAAATAACTAAAAATAATCTCGTATAGTTTATAAAACTTTAGTATAATTTAAATTTTATTATTTAGATTAATGAACTTTGTTACAAATTCATTCCCTTCCTTTAGGTTCAAAACATATTATTAGAAATTTTTTTCAACTAAATGTTTTCAATTATATTTCGAATTATTAATCTTTATAGGGGTCTAGACAGGAAATTCTAAAATTTAATTTAATTTTGTTCTCATCATATTCTATGCACATTTCAAATAAAATAACACAAAAAAAAAAGTCCACTTTTAAAATTGCATTAAATTTTTCATCCCTGGAAAAAACCCTTTTTCTTGTTAAAATTTTTTTAAGTCCGAAAACTAACAAAAAAAAAAGAAGTTCAACAAGGTAGTACAAGTGTTATATTAGCGTCAAAAAGTCATACACACAAAAATGACAACTGATTTTTTTTTTTCACTTTTTTTTTTTTTACTTCTTTCTTTCCAAAATGAAAAATCTGTTGAAATTTTTCACAAATTTTATTTATTTTCCTATCTACAGTGCCACTTTTAATATTCCGGAAGGAAAAGTTATTTATTGGCATTAATTAAGATTTTTCGAACATAGGAAAAGAGATATGCAAAGAAAAATTGCTACCGAACTTTTATCATGATTTTTTATTTTTTTATTTTTTTTTCTGATTATACATTTATTTATGTTGAAATATTTGTGTACATAATCATATGTTATAATAAAAATTATATACATAAATTTACGAACTAAACCATATATATAACTGAAAATTTTTTTACTATATACGACAAAGAACCAATCAAAATAGATGAAGATAGAAGAAAAATTTATACGATTACTCATGACCCAAAATAATTTTATTAACTTTTAAGTTTTAATTTTTCTTTATATGTACATATATAATATTAGTTTTTTGAAAAAGATTTTCATATACAGAGTTGTCTGACCTTTATATGCTTTTGAATTCGTTCAAAATTCAAATTCTTTATTGATTAGGTAAAGGTATTTTATAATTGGATATATGAAATATACCTATATACATATAATTTATATATCATCAAAAGAAATTAAAATAGTTTTCGGATTCAAAACAGATTTTTATTTTTTTTGAATAATAATGTAAATGTAAGTCGTGCATATTGTACATTACAAATTGCTTCCTTCTAATGCCCAATGAACATATGCCAAAAATTAATTGAAATATATGACATTTGCAATAGTATGATGTTCAATTTTATTTTTTAAATTTTTGAAAATGAATATTTATACAAAATATAATAAATTTACATAATAAAACATTAACAAATTACATGTTAATAGACAATTTCTTAAATTATAATGTAATCTTCAGATGAAAAATATTTTATGTAATACATATTCATAAAATATAAATTAATATAAATATTTATAAAATATAGCAACTGCAATATTTTATTTAATTATTGCAAGTCAAGCACCATCAGTATATAAAACAAAATGTTTCTTCTAAATTATTTAAACTAATACTATATGTAAAAATGTATACGCACTTTATATATAATAATGCTGCCTGTCTCCATGTAAATTATGTATATAGACTATACATAGACCAAATATGTTTAAAATGTATTTCTATGCAAAAGAAACCATAATTCATACCTACTAAAAATTTAGTTATTTATTCATTTGTTTTTATAAAAATCCTTAATATGATGCTGATGATTCTCAAGACCCAAAATCGCAATTCGTGGTCGTGGCCAAGTTTTATGTATTAAAAAAAATACGCATGAAATTACTAGATTTTAAAATATTCCAAACACTGAGACACTAATATTCCTTGGCAATGATAATGTGTTTAGAAGAATTTAAAAGAAATGACCACCCTCAGATCTATATCGACTTATTGTTTTATAAAAATTTTATTTGATATTGTTTTTTTTTTTTTTTTTTAAATATTCAAAGCAAATTCAAAATTGTTCAACTATGAACTATGTATACAATCATTGACAATTCTGTATTTTGTATGTGAAATTCAACTGGTGTTATTTTTATATAAAAATCATAAATTTGAATAATTTTTCTTCATTTTTATGGTATATATCTACAATTGTTTTTTTTTTTATTATTTTTTTGTGTTTTGAAATAAGTATTTTGAATTAATTAATTGAATAATAATATTTTTAGTACATCTATATGGTAGGTTTGGGCAATCTTTATTTTATATTTGTAGGATTTGCTTAAAATAATGATTTGATCACATTTGTTAAATAAATTAAATGCAAAATACATAAATGAATTTATTTTATTAAATGAATTTATTTTATCAAAATATCCACAAAATTAAAAAAAAAAAAAAAAAGAAAAATTCAAAAGTTCTGTAATTGAATCTTTTACTTCTATGTAACCCAAAAATTAAATAATAATTTTCATGCACATTTTATCTTTTTTAATCAACAAATGATCCTTTTAGAGTTAATTTAACTTTTGGAATATATATACTATATGATGTTCTTAACTTAATTCTATATATTTAAGTATTCTATTCAATTATTGTAAATAGGTAGTAAGTTGATGTTTATAAGTATTTTATTATTATATTATATAGAAATATTTTTGTAATATCTTGTATACCTACATATCAAAAAAAAAAATAAAAAAAGTATTAATAATAATAATAATAAAATATATATATAAATAATAAATTCTTAAAAGGATTTCCTCTTTACAGCCATTGTATATATATTTAATTTTTTTTTTTTTTTCTAACAATGAAAGCGTTATTTATTTATTTTTCGGCCTACACAAAAAAAAAACAAAATAAAAATAATAAAATAAAATTAAAAAGAAAATTATTTCACTTTTATAATACTATATATAAATATCAGTGGCGTGCATCTTAAGGCGCAAAATGCGCACTGCACACCTACCAAAACTTAAAAAAAACTTAAAAATAAGTTTATTTTTTTAAATTAAAAATTAATATTTATCTCTAAAAAAATTAGATACCTATTTAATTTTTGTTTTTTGTAACAAATCAATATTATTGTACATAATCCTGCAAAAATTTGTAGGTACGTCAATAAAAAAAACAAAAAGCTTTCTCTATTTAACATAATTCGAATAATAATAACAAAATTGCGCATTAGAATCATTGCGCTAAAGGCTCAACTAAAACTCTTATGTATCGTGCTGCTAAAATACATAAAAAAATGTTATATACTTTTTAAAAATATATAATAAGTTTTAAAGAAAGCAAACGCTGGTTATCAAACAGCGAACAACAGAAGCAGAGTTAAAAGAAATGAATTAACATAAGAGAGTGCGTTAACATTTTTTGAGAGAAAAAGCTTTTTTTTATTTACAAATGTAAATGCTACAAAAGTGAAGGCGAAGGCGCATTAGATTTGTTGCTCATTATGTTATTTTTTATTATTGTCATGTTACAAAATGCATGAAAAAATTGTGTATACATAATTTGAAAAAATCCTATAAGGAAACGAGCGCTGGTTATTAAACAGCCAAGAATATAACAATTAGAAAAAATGTATGCGTGCATAATATATCGATGCTTCTGGAATAATTTTGTTTCAAGAGACAAAAATATTTTCATTAAAGAATAATACGTTTTTTAACTTATTTAATTTTTTTTCTTTCAAGAAATATAGTTTTTAGGGCGATTGCATATGTATGTATAAATTCGTATTTAGATTTTGCACACCCACTTAAAAATGTCACGGCACGCCACTGATAAATATCTAATATATATATTTTATAAAGAAGAAGAAAATTCACCTAAAACATTCTTCCATTGTATGAAACATGAATAAAAAAAAAAGAAAATATTCTTATTATTATTTATTTTATTTTTCATTTTTTTTTTTCTTATTTTTTTTTTTTTTTGCATGAAACCAAGGTCAAGAATGAAAAAAAAAGTTCTTATCATAAATCTCAGAAAAAAAAAAATAAATAAACTTTAATTAACAAAATATAAATCCCTTTTTTTTTTTTGTGATAAATTTGATTAAGCTGATTCATCTTCAAATCCTGTTTTTCCTGATGCTTTTTATTTATCTAATAATATCAAATATATCAAAAAAAAATAAAAAATAAAAAAATCAAATTTCAGTTGATATCCTATGCCTTGTTAAGCTTTTATTAATCTAGAATAATTTCAATTAATATTTCAACATAAATTATGGTCCTTGTTTTGTTTTTTTTTTTATTTTATTATTTTTTCTCTTTCCCTTTTATTTCTACCTTTTCAATTAGAAAATCCACGAGACAATGATTTGAAAATTAATCAACAAAAATCTGCCAAAAAGTTTTTTTTTATATTATTCTTTTTCTATATATTTTATATTTATTCATTGACAACAGGTTTAATGGCTAATTAAATTAGTGTCCAATTTTATATAAACATGTATAGAATATATGTATAAGAAATAAGAAATAGATAACCCACGCAACTGATAATATTTTCTTTCATTATTATAACTATGTCTATATTGTTTGAGTGACTTTTAATCTATTATGCTTTAATTTTCATTAGAAAGAGCATGTAACTCGAATAAATTTGACACGTGCGATGTAACTATAAATATATATAATAGTAGTATGAATATGGGGTTTCTGCGTCAAAAGTGGTGTACATTTTTAAAGTGGCGAAAATTTTTTGTATGGGAAAAAGTGAAGCTCAGAGCACTTTTTCACCGTTTTTGAAAATGATAAGAAAAAAAGCTTAGAGCACCTTTTCGTCTTGTCAAAGTTGTTTATATATATATATACATATATATAAAATTGCTTTCTTATCAGTGGCAAATGTAACTTTGTATTTGAAATAGAGGTTAATGAAACTTTGTATTAGAAATTGAAAATGAAATAATATAAAAAATAAGAGATAAAGTGTAGAAAATAATAACAAGAAATATGTTGTTAATTAGAAAAAAATGTTGATAAGCAAATATTTTTCCATGAACTTGATTTTGATATAGGTAAAAGTGTTGTTCGTGAACTTGATAAAATTTTCTATAAATATAATTAAAAATAAATAAAATACTGTAGTCTATTGTATATCTTACACAAATAAAATAATATATTTATTAAAAAAGTTAAAAAGTTTATTTAAATAAATTTCTATAACTTAATTAAATTATTTGAATTATTATTTGTATTATGTGAACTTATAAATAAAGAATAAATGATAAAAAATGATGAAATTATGTGAAATTTGTGGATTATTTATCAATAACAAAAGTTTAAAAAGACATTTAGAAAGTGTTCATACAAAAATAATTAAATATGAGTGTAGTATTTGTAAAAAAAAATTTGAAAGAAAAGATGTAATGCAAACTCATTTGAAAATTCATAATAAAATAAAAATAAATAAATCACCTAAATTTAAGTGTAAACAGACCGACTCATATTCAAAAAATAATGAAACCCATGGTATTAAACGAAAATTAACAACAGATGAAGCACCTAATAAAAAACAAAAAAATTATGTAAATTCTTCAACAAGTTCAAATAAAAAATATTGCACTCATTGCGAAAGTGAAATCGATGAGAAATATTGGAACTATCACATAAGAACTAACTCTCACAAGTCTAATGCAGCAGTTCAATATGACGAAAATATTAAATGTTTGAAACAAGGATTCGAAGGAAGAATTGCAACATTTATTATAGAAAACAAAAATGAGAAGTTACTGTTACCTGAAATATTTTTTGATAACATAAACGAAGATGTTTTTAAACTATTGCAAAAACATTTAGTAGAGTTCAAATCAATAAAGTTTAATATGGAATTTTACGGACGCTTTATTAAACCACATAAGTTAGAAAATGATGAAATAGAAAATATTTATAGCGTTAAATGTTTTAACTCGAAGATGACAATTATTAGAAATGAATCAGACATTAAAACCGCTTATTATGAAATGGCTGAAAAAATAAAAACAGAAATTGAAGAGTTTCAAGAAAAAGATTCCGGTTGGAGTTTGGAAAGAATACTACATGTTGAAATTAATATAAACGAATATCATCCTATTAAAGGTAGTCAATATATTAAATTAGATAAAAAAATAGAAGAAAAAAAAGCATGTATTAATATCAAAAACCAAGATGTATTTTGTTTTAAGTGGTGCTTAATAGCTGCTTTACATAAACAAAAATTTGAAAATCCTAAAAGAACATCTAATTATAAAATAAATAATATATATGATTCAACAATAATATTAAATAACTCATTAGTTGAAAAATTAGAATTTGTAAATTTAGAATTTCCATTACATCCAGATGATATTATTGAATTCGAGAAAATAAATCCTGAAATTAGTATAAATGTTTTTGGATTTGAAAAATTTGGGGAAAAAAAAAAAAAATTTATAAAAATAATTGGACCTTATTATCATACTAAGAAAGAAAAAAAATTCCATATTAATTTACTCTTGATAGAAAAAGACAACAAAAGTCATTATGTTTGGATTAAAAATCTTTCAAGACTTGTACGATCCCAATTTTCAAAACATAAAGGAAGAAAATTTTTTTGCAACATATGTCTAGCTAATTTTAATATATCAAAGGAGCTGGAAATTCATAAAGGTGAGTGTAATAAAATTGTAACAGAGCTCCCCCAATTGGAAAACGATTGCTTAATGTTTAAAGATTATCATAGAAAAATGAAAATGCCTTTTGTAATTTACGCAGATGCAGAAAGTTGTTTGCAATCAATATCATATTGTAAGCCTAATTCAGAGCATTCTTCAACAACAAATATAAAGCTTCATACGCCTGTAGCGTTTTCATATTTTATAAAATGTTCATTTGATGATAGTTTAAATAAATATCAGGAATTTTTGGGTAAGTTGTTTAAAATAATAAAAAACATAATTTTTTAGCTAAATTAAATTTTTTATTTCTTAAGGTGATAATTGTGCTCGAAAATTTATTGAATCACTGATTGAAGATTGCAAAGAATTATACCTTAATTATATCAGCAAAGAAAAACCAATGAAATTATTAACAGAAGCAGAAAAGAAGCTACACAGAACAAAGGATAGCTGTCATATTTGTGAACAAAAATTTTGGCGTACTGATGAGCGTGTTAAAGATCATTGTCATTTAACAGGTAGTTATAACGGTCCTGCTCATAAGAAATGTAATTTAAATTATAGAATACCAAAATTGTTTCCCATTTTTTTCCATAATTTATCTGGTTACGATAGTCATTTATTTTTTAAAGAATTAAATTCAACTGAAGGGGAAATTTCAACAATAGCATTAAATAAAGAATTATATATTTCTATAAGCAAACAGATTTATATAACTAAAAAAGACACATTTCAATTACGATTTTTAGATTCATTCCGTTTTATGCAGTCTAGTCTTGACTCATTAGTTCAGGATTTAAATAAAAACGATTTAAAAATAGTAAAAAAATATTTTCCTGACTCCGATAAATTTAATTTGCTAACAAGAAAAGGGGTTTTTCCTTATGAATATATAGACAGTATAACAAAACTTGAAAAGTCTTGTTTACCTCCCCAAATAGAATTCAAAAATGAAATGGCAGACACTTTATGTTCAGATGATGACTACAAACATGCTCAGGATGTATGGAAGGAATTTAATTGTAAGAATCTTTGGGATTACTTAAAACTATATTTAAAGACAGATGTCTTATTATTAGCTGACGTTTTTGAAAATTTTAGAGATATATGTTTTCAAATATATAGTTTAGAAGCAACACATTACTTAACAGCTCCAGGGTTGGCATGGGACGCGATGTTAAAATATACAGATATTAAATTAGAATTGTTAACAGATATTAATATGTTGAATTTTTTTAAAAAAGGAATTCGCGGTGGTATAAGTCAATGTGGACTCAGGTATTCAAAATCTAATAATAAATATATGTTTAATGAATTTGATAATACCAAACCTCCAAAATTTATAGTTTACCTTGATGCAAATAATTTATATGGTTGGGCAATGTCAAATTTACTACCACATAAAAATTTTAAGTGGGTTGATTATCCGGATAGAATTAATGTAAATAAAATATCCGAAAATTCAGAGATTGGTTATGTTTTAGAAGTCGATTTAGATTACCCTGAACATTTACATGAGTGTCATAATGATTTACCTTTCTGCGCTGAAAATAAAAAAAGTCCTATAGGGAAAATTCCAAAATTAATATTAGATTTGAATAATAAAAAAAAATATATTATTCATCATGAAAATCTGAAACAATGTTTGAAAAATGGTCTTATTTTAAAAAAAATACATCGTGCAATAGAATTTGATCAATCTGCTTGGTTACAGAAATATATAGATTTAAATACTAAACATAGAACAATGTCAACGAGTGCATTCCATAAAAGTTTTTTTAAACTTATGAATAACGCAGTCTATGGTAAGACGATGGAAAATGTTGACAAAAGAACAATTATTAAAATAGCTGATTGTTGGGAAAGCCGACGTAGACATCTGGGTGCAAGAGCACTAATTGCCAAACCTAATTTTCATTCTTTGTCCTTGTTTGGAAAAAATTTAGCAGCTATTCAATTAAATAAAACAAGAGTGTTTTATGATAAACCCATTTATTTAGGTTTTACAGTGTTAGAGCTTTCAAAATTACATATGTATAATTTTCATTATGATTATATGAAACAAAAATTTAACGAAAAACTTAAATTAAATTACATGGACACTGATAGTTTTATTTATACAATCACAACAGAAGATTTTTATAAAGATATTAAGGTAGATGTTTGCGAAACTGACAAATCAAAATTACGTTTTGATACTTCTGACTACGAACCCAACAATATTTACGGTTTACCTTTAGTAAACAAAAAAGTATTAGGATTGTTTAAAGATGAAAATAATGGAAAAATTGTGAAAGAATTTATCGGTTTAAGATCAAAAATGTATTTTTTAGATGTATTAAAGGGAAAAGAAATAAAAAAAGCAAAAGGTGTTAAAAAAAATGTTGTTAAAAAGTTAAGCTTAGTTAATTATAAAAAATGTTTGTTAGAAAATAAAATTTATCATGATAGTATGTTAACTTTTAGATCCAATTTACATATTTTGTACACTCAAAGTATAAATAAAATAACTTTAAGTTCTTTAGATGATAAAAGATTTATTTTAAATGATAAAATTAATACACTTGCTTGGGGAAATAAAAATATTTCTTAGTGTATAAAAAATAATAATATAAATATATGTAAGTTACATATATATACATTTTTTTTAAGTAATAATTTTATTAATAATATATTTTTAATTTCTTTAAATAATAAAAATAAAAAAATTATGTTTTATTCATAAAAAATTTCATTTGTCTTTTATTAGGTACACGAAAAAGTAAATAAATTAAATAATATTTAAATAACATCTTTTTTGTTTATCCAGGAATTTTGAGAATTATCAAAACCTAACCATTTTACCAAGACCTGATCTTTATTTTTCTTCAAAATTTTTTCAATGAGATAGTTTTTAGGATCTTTTACAACTGTGAGCTCCTGCTCATAAAAACCACCAAAAATTTTTTTATTGTTGTAATCCTCAAGACTATAAGTAACAGGATTTGTTATATTCACTTTCCAAATTTTAAAAATTTCTGTTGACCAATTTGGCTCATAACCCTTACGAAATATTCCTTTATATTTATTAATACGTACAAAATCTCCTTCTTTAAATTTTCCTTTTAAAAATACTTTTGGTCTATTATATATCACATTAAGTAAAAACTTTTCGTTCTTTTTATTAACATTTTTTGGTTGTATTTTAATAGTTCGATGAACAGTTTCATTATACTTTGTAAGTAAATCATCCAATATGTGAATCCATTTATAATTTCCTTGTAAGCTGAATTGTCTCCACATAAGACTTTTCAAAGTTCTGTTAAATCGTTCGCATATTGACGCTTTTAAATCTGAAAATGTATGGTAATGATTTATACCCTTTTGAAGCATCAATTGTTTAAATTTTGAATTGAAAAACTCTTTCCCTTGATCTGAATGTATATTTTTTGGTGTTTTTGAAGGACCAGCTTCTTTAAAAATACTAGTGATTGCTTTCACTACATCTTCAGCAGATTTTGATTTTAATGGTTTAGCATACGCATACTTGGAAAATATATCGATGACTGTTAATAAATATTTAAATCCATTGTTTTCTCTTTTATATGGTATCATTTCAACTAAATCAATTTGCCAAGTATCATTTAATCCTTTTTGTACTACTCTTCTTCGTGGAAACTTTTTTCTAACGTTTCTATGTAACTCCTTAACAATTTGTTCTCTTTCTTTTGAAATTTTTTTAGTTTTGGTCATGTTGTCTTAAATTTTTCAAATTTATTTAGTGTAAATCTAACTATTAAAATGAAAGTATCACGAAATACAACTGTTATTGTTGATTTCCAATATGTAATTGGAAATAATAATCAAATATTTGTGAAGGAATTGTGTTATATATCTACCACTTCAGTAATTCCAACACAAATATTATTTAAACCACCATATCCAAAAGAAGAATTAAATGAGAAAGCAAAGCAACAAAATGAATATAATTTTAATCATATTAATGGATTAAAATGGACAGATGGAATAGTTGATTATTCTAGGTTACCATCTTTTCTAAAACACTTAGATGGAAATACCATTATTATGTGTGGAAAACAGAAGAAGACTTTCCTAGAATTATATATTTCATCTCAAATAATAGATGCGAATGATATTTTAAATTTTAATAAGGCACAAATTTTTCAAGCACCTTGTTCAATTCATAAAAATATTACAATTAAAAGGTGTGGTGTACAGAATATATTCAAAATACTTATGTTTCTTGTTGCAAATAAATTTAATCTTAATTTTTGTTAAATAAGCAGCTTTCTTCTCTTAATAATTTTACAAAGGTTATAGATGTTACCTAGTTACAATAAAATGCATCATATGCAAAAAATCATTATCAGAATTTTTTTAATATATTTTTTTAGTATAAAAAGAGATAGATTTTCTAATTAAATTTAGTTTTTAACTTAATTTTAAAGTAAAAGTTTAAAAAAATAAAAAAAATAAAAAAAATGGCATCAGAAAGTAAAGTTTTAAAAAATTTTTTACAAACCGCAGTTGGCGGTAATTCTTTTAAAACCGTGGATAATTTAACTATAAAAAAGAAATATAAAGTTTACCGTTTTAAAATTATTAAGACCAAATACGGTAAAACATTAATAGTAAAAATAAAAGATGAAGATGGGAAATGTTGGGTTTACCTACCAAAAAGAATCAGAAAACCGATCAAGACAGCAGAAGATCTCCATTTATTGAATACAAAAATTGGATATATGATTTTCAATGGTCGCATCAAAGAGAAAAAAAACATGGCCAGCATTGATTTTAAACCAAGAGATGAAGTCAACAGTAGTGATTCAGAAAGTGATTCAGAATCGGGAGGTGATAGAACTGATGAATATACTTCTTCTTCTTCCGAAGAAGATATTGAAGAAAATCTAAATAAAAGGAAAAGGAAAATGTCAACAAAAAATAGTAAAAAATCAAAAAGATATTAATGCTTCATGTAGAAAAAAAATAAATAAATAAATAAAATAAAACATAATACTAAAATTAAAAAATTTTTTTATTAAAAAAATATTTACAAAAAAAATATTAAATTTTAAATTGGTGATATTTTGGGATATATATATCTCGGTTTCTTGTTTTTTTCAAGCCATGGTGGTTCTGTTTTGATAATTTGAAGAATTGTTTTATTGTTTGCTGCTATGTGAATAGGGCTCTTGATGGTGTTGAACCTTATACTCTCCCAATAATATATTTTTGCTAACTCCTCATACTCATCAATTTTGAAATTTTTACTATTGAACCAGGCAGCTAATGCCATTGCTTCTAAACTTTTTGGATTTTTTTGATTCATTTTTTTAATATAAACTAAAGACTTTATACATAATCTCAGGCTTTTATACATAATCTCAGGCTTTTATAATCAATAAGTTTGATCAACATAAATTAATCAAACGCGGCTTTTTTTACAAAGATGAATAGTTAACATTAAGATGATCACAATCTTAATTATTGTAATTTTTAATAAAAAAATCCTCATTTTATTGATATGTAATTTAACTATTTGATCTTTTCTTTTACTAGGTATATGTTTATAAAAATTTTTATTTTTCTTGTTTTTTAGTTTATTTATTTAATTATTTTAACAATTTTTTATTACAATTTAGTAAAAAAAAACCGCATTTGATTGATATGTATAGTGATAAGAATTTAACATTTTGATCTTTTCTTTTAATATTAATTAATTTATAAAATTTTTTCTATTTGATTTTAATTATTTATAATGTAGATTAATGCAAGTTTAATTAAAATGTAATTTTTATTATTACAATTTTGTAAAAAAAAATCCGCAGTAGATTGATATATTGATAATAATTTAACTTTTTGATCTTTTCTTTTTAAATGAAAACTATTAAGAAAAATTTATTCTTTTTTAATTTAATTATTTATAATATAGATTAATGTATGTTTAATTAATATATAGAAAAGAAAAATTACATTTAGTCAAATCCTACTTTTTAGGAAAAGCAATGAAATTATGTTAAGGTTAATATTCAGGAGATTATAATTTTCATTACTGCAATGGAAAATAAATTTATTATTTATTAATTTCAATATGTTTTTTTAATTTTCAACTGTTTTATATGTTTAAATAAAACAAATCATTTTGACTTAAAAGAAAAAAATTATTTTATTTATAATAAAGTATTACATAAAATATTTTTGAAATAATTTTAAAATTATTTTATCATTACAAGTATAATCCTTAGAACTAAAAACATTTAAAAAACGTTTCATTGAAATATTTCTATATCGAAAATAGACATAAACACAACAATAATAACCACAAGTATTTGAAAAAGTTCCTTGTAAACGTTTTGTATTACGTATAAAACACTTCTGTTTAGAATGATGATTTATTTTATCAATTATTCCTGTCTCTATTGTTTGATTTCCATATGAATCAAAGTATTCAGCACATCCTTTTTTCGGAAAATAAAGTACAAACCAATGCAAACCAGGTTTATTGCTTGGATCTGAATTAACAATAATAAAGAATGGTTTTTTGTTAAGTATTTTAGGTATTTTATCAATGGGGAAAACTCCTTTAAAATGGTTTTTGGTAAATTTATTCCTCTGAAGATGATTCGTTATCTCTAATGTATTCATATTTTTCCAACACAGCTATGTTATGAACTGGTGATTTTATTTTAACAAATTCCTCTAGAAAACCTTTCTTTCGCTCACCATTTACTAAAATTATATCAAACTTATTTAAAATTTCTTTTACGTTTGAAGTTGTTTTAGCATTTTCCAAATTTCCATTTATAATACAATTTTCTTTATCGAAATATAACTTATTTTGTGGATATAAATATTTAGCATCATAATTCAATGGTTTATTTGATTCTTCAATGCCAGCTACGGTTACTTTAGAAGCAAAATAATGTGATTTATCACATTTAAATGATATATCAACTAAAGCGTAAGAGGAAATTTTATTTTTAATAACCATGTTTTATTTATATCCTATACGTCTAATAATAAGTATTAGAATAAACTAAAATTAATTTTTTTCAAGCTATTTATAGATTTGTGTAAATGTTACGATTTTTATCGATTTCCAAGCTTGCATCAAATTCTCCGTACACAATACAGGTTAATGTTGATGGTAGTGGTGCGCTCAATTTTGCTTCAATTCTAACTGTACCTTGATTCAACAGACTCTGACATGTTTCATTACCAAATCCATCAGGAGACAAATCGAATGCTAATATAGTGTAACCTTTTGAGAAAAGTTCTTTAGTAATCTGATGACCTTTATCAGAATGATGAATTCCTGTACCACTAAACAAAGTAAGATATGCTCTTGAATCGCAATGATTACTACTCGTGAAACTTGTTTCTATTGGAGTGTTTGGAATTTGGACTCCATTCACGTACAATTGAAACTGAGCTAAATTATAATGATCAAAAAAGTATGGATTTTTTGATCGTTTTCCATTAAAAAATTCATTTTTCACCATACAAAATAATAAAGTTTTTGGAAGTTGACCTATAAATACATTATCTAGTGAAATATTTGATGTATTTGATGGTATCGTAAACGTTTTCATCTCAACTCTCTGATAATTATATTTAGCATTGTTTCTTTCTAAAATCGTATTATGTGCTAACAAAATATTTGGGTTAATAGTAACGTGCTTCATAAACAGTGTGGCTTCATGAATTTTCAAATAACTTTCATCAGAATCATTACAAAATAGAAAAAAATCTTGTTTTTCCAATGTCAAAGTAATTTTTACATCAACATTATTTAATAGTAATGTAGGTGTATTGAAAAAATCAACATGTAATTTAGCCATTAACTCAACGATTGCTGAGTTGTTATATATTTTTTGTCTAGATTTTGATCCAGAATTATTAACATCATTCACATTTGGTTTATCAAGTATCCAACCACCAGCTTCAAGATGTGTTGTACCAGCATCGTTGCCATAATTTAATATGGAAAGCAAATAACTTTTATAGTTGTATAAGTTATCAGAAGATGTGACATTTTTTCCATTAAGAGTTACATTTACTTGTTTTATCATTGAATGTAATAGATTATTTACAACACTTGGTTGTGGTAAAGTTTTATTATCAACACCTTTATCATCATTCCACTGTTCTCCGTCTTTTTTTAAAATTTGTACTTTAAATTTAATGTAAGTTGAAGACAAATCTCTATAAGTATCACCATGACCAAGTGACACAAATTCTATTGTAGAAGGTGAGGCGTCCAGGGATGCTAATGGATTGTATGCAACCTCTTCAGTGCGTAAGATACTTGTTTGTATGGGAGGTGTTGCGAAAATGTCTAATTCAGATTTCATACATTCAACGATGCTCATTTTTTTATTTATTTATTTTTATTTTATTTTTTCAATTGAAAATATCTAATGAACGTATTTTTTTTTTTTTATTGGAAGTCTTTTTCTTTTTGTTACACCTAGTGACTGAAGAAGGTATTGTTTTAGCTTTCCTTTTTATAGCTTGCTCATTTCTCAATAACAAAACATTTGCTTTATTTTTTTTGTTTCTCGTTAAGCCTACTCTCCCCCCATACATATTATGAAGTTCATTAATAGCGTTTTTCCTCAAGTTTTTCAAACCAACTTTTGCTTGATCTTGAACTGATTGTTGTAAATTTGCTCCTGAAGTTACATCAGCCAATATATTAGCACCGGTTTTAATAGCTTCGTTTTTTAGCAAATTCAAACCTGATGATAAAGCAGGTTTCAGAAACCGAAATAAACCTCCAAAAAGATTACCAAGTCCACGTCCTCTTTGTATATTTGAAGGACCTTGTAATAGTAATCCAATTTCATTCAAACTACCACCAGTTTGGGATAAATAATATTTTACGTATTCACGATGCATGCTTTAGACATGTAATAAAACAATTTTTTCTATAAGTTTCTTATTTATATTTTATTTAAAATTTCTTAAAATGTAAAACAATTTTTGTTGGATAGTAATTCGGTATAAAATTTATATTTTTTCCATATTGATCACATATTTTAATTGCTATAGTTTCATTAATTTTTTTTTCTATCGGTGCATATTGGATATTTTTAAACTCTATATTATTCCCTTCTCTACAATTTTTAATATTAATTGCACGCAGTGCTCTAATTTTGTTATTACCATATAATTCTGGTTGAATTATATCAGTGTATATTAATATCATACTTTGCTTGTCGTCATTTATGGAAGAAAAAACATGACTAAATATTTCAGGTAATTTTTTTTTATATTGGGAAATATTTTTAACTTGGGTAAAAATTTCTTCTAATAAATTTTCAGGTGTGTAATCTTCGTTTTTTCGCAGAAAATAAGCTTCTTTATTATTACTTTTTGATAATCGAATATATTTAAGTTTATCGTAATCTGTTACAGAGGGAGCTTTGATATTTGTATAATTGAATTCATTTTTTAAATAATTCATAGTTTCATCATAAAGCACCTGTTTAACTTGCTCACGAGTATATCCGGTGCTAGGAGTAATATTGTTTATAAGAGTAGGAAGAAACTCTATTTTCCAATCATCATTAACTAAATGAGATTTTTTTTTATAAAATGTATAACCAATACGTTTGTTGAGAGTCGCTTTACCTTTACCTTCTGTTGTTTCATTATGACCTAGTGAAATTGTAACACTTTCTTTTTTATCATACTGATCAACTTGTAAAAAATCATTTAAAAATATTTCAGAAAGTCCTACTTTCCAATTTCCATCACTTAAGTTAATATGTATAGGAAGCTTATTTTCAAAGGCTGATAGAGTATTATCAGGAAATAAATTTTTGGAGTCGTTACTTAACAATGTAACAAAAAATTCTTCTTGTTTGCTGTTCATGATCTATATGTAGTCCAAATTTCCGATTTTTTTTCCTTTTCTGCTGAAACAGTTTGTTTTTTATTTGTTTGATTCCTATATCCTTGCCAATTTATTTGATTAGATAATTCTGTAGTATCAATAACCTTTTTGTTGGGTGGTGATTTTATTGTTGTGTTAAATGAAGTATCTGAATGCTTTCTTTTTGTAACTATTGGAGGATACTTTGATAGAATGCTTTTTGATAAAATACTACCAGTTGTTTTAAATTTACTTCTTGTTTTTGGAGAAGTTTTTTGTTTTATTTCGTTATCATCTTTCGCCACTGTTATTACATCACCTGCTTCTGTTTCAAACATGCGAATGTTTCCACTTATTGAGGGACGCTCTTTTATAAGTTCAACTGAACCAGCTTCCTCCTGTGCTATACTTCGTGCAAAATCATCAGATGAATCACCGAAATCCATATCTGATAAACTAGAATCATTGATATTTTTTTCTTTGTTTGGATCATATTCAAAAAATACTTCGTCCTCAACTCGAGGGTAGGTTTCTGTTTGCGTACTAGCTTCTATAGTTTTAGGAATTGCTTCAATACGTCTATTTATCATTTTGGGGTTTTCAGTTTGCGTATAAAAGTCTCTTTTATCTCCTATTTTTTTATTAATTGTTGGTAATCGTGCGAATTTATCTTCTATTTTTTGATTATTCGTTGGTAATCGTGAGAATTCTCTTTTTTTAACTCCATATTTCATTAAGTTTTGTCGATACATATACCACTTTTCAGTAGGACTTAATTTTGTATTATGTAAAACGTTTTTCATTCTTTGGTCTAGCAAACTAAGTTGTTGATCATCTTCCATTGATTTTTTAAACTTTAAGAAAATTTCAGGATGCATAACAATCATTTGTTGTAAACTATTCATTTTTAGACTGTTGGTAATCACTAATTAATTTTCCAATAACACCTGTTAGAACAGTTCCAATTAAAGTTGGTAAAAAACCACCTTTTTGAATTATTATTTGACGTTTTGATTTAATACTTTTTTTGGGACAAGCTAATTGTCTTAAATAATTTTTGTTTTGCTTAAAAATTTTAAAATGTTTTTTAGATAACTTGTTATTACCATTTAATGTATTTATTGCAATTTCTGCAATTGTTTTTATAGTATCATCACTACAATTCTTTAAAATTGTATTTCGAATTTTTTTATTAGAATTTTTTAATAGTCGTAATATATGTTGGTTTCTCTTTAATCGATGCATATTTCTTGCAAATATCTTTATTGTTTAAATCATTTGTAGCACAATAGCACATACAATAATTTTTTTCGAAAATGTTACTTCTGATACGCAGCAAATCACTTATGTTTTGTGTCAGATCTAAAACGATATAACTGAAAGGATTAGATGTCACTTTATTATATACTTTTATGAATTCTCTAAAATTCTCAGGAAACACTTGTCGAGCCAAAGGCATTATTTGAGATTTATCACGTGGATTTTTAAATAATACTAAATATTTAGCATTCAATGATATATCTCGACAAAACTTTCCTTGGTGGAAAACATTTTGCAATAATAAAATTATAGATAGATTTCGGTGGTGAGAACCTTTAGTAAATAATTCACACACTTGTTTATTAAATGTATCTATCATTAAATCATCTAAAACTAACAATACATTCAAATTTTCTTCGTTTGTAATGTTTTCCGGTATATTATTATGAAATTCAACGTTATCAAAACTTAAATGATTAGGTAAAGCTGATTGTTCTGGATTACACCAAATAATTTTCTGTATATTTGGTTTTATTAATCGTTTATATTGCTTAATTAAATTACATACAAAAGTTGTTTTTCCACAACCTGATGGTCCCGCTATAATCATTGTAAACGGGTGAAAGAAATACAACATTTTGATTGTTTTGTTTGTTAATACAATTGACTAGGAAATGAAAAATCTTTAAAAAATATCTGTTCTTATATACAAAAAAAGTTAACACTCTCTTAAGCATCGCTCTAGCTTAATTGGTAAGGTCTTCGAAATAATTAAGCTAGAGAGGTGCTTTTTTGCCTGGTTCGATCCCCCTCAAAATATCTGAAACAAAATAATTAAGCTAGAAAGATGCTTTTTTTTCTCGGTTCGTTCCTAAAAGTAATTTATTCATAATTCAATCGATATTTATAAAGTCATGGGTAAAGACATAAGTATTTTACGAAAAACTTATAAAAAGCAAAAAAAAGTAAAATGTCTTCCTGAAAATCTTTTGCTTTCGTATACATATTTTTTAGATACTAAACATTATTGTAAAATCATTATTGGTTTTGATATAATTTATCATGAGCCTACAATAGTTTTTCATCGTTTAAACGGTAATTCAATATCTCTTAACTATAACAATTGGAATCAATTTTACAATAATATACACAATGAAATAAAAAATAAATCAAACAATTGTAACAACAAAAAAAATATTATTTGGTTGAGTTTTGGAGAAAAAGGAAACAAGAAACATTTTCGGCTAACTATTCAAGAATCAGAATGCTTTTTCAATTTTATAGATTTCTTTCAAGCTGTTATGTGTTATAACAACAATGTGAAAAACAAAGTGAAAGAATATATTATAAGATATATTAATAAATGTGTTTTAAAGAATCAAGTAAAGCTTAAACAAGAAGATTTTTTTATTCCCATAGAAATCCACTCTGCAACTTGTAATTATTCACGACTTTTTTATGAGATACCAATATTTTTAGAAAAACAAATTTCTCAATTTTGTAATGATATAAATATTTAAAATTGTAAAATTGTATAAAAATATAAATAAAATAAAAAACTTTTACTTTTTTTGTTTTTTTTCACTTTTTCTTATTTTTTTTCCAATTTATTTCAAGTTCAAATTATATTACAACGTTTCATTCATTTCTATTTTAAATACAAAGTTGTATTTGGAACTGATAAGGAAATTTTCAAATACAAAGTTACATTTGCCACTGATAAGAAAGCAATTTTATATATATGTATATATATATAAACAACTTTGACAAGACGAAAAGGTGCTCTAAGCTTTTTTTCTTATCATTTTCAAAAACGGTGAAAAAGTGCTCTGAGCTTCACTTTTTCCCATACAAAAAATTTTCGCCACTTTAAAAATGTACACCACTTTTGACGCAGAAACCCCATATTCATACTACTTATAATTTTTCATCTTAAATTATTATGAATTTCGATCGTAACAAAAGGCAAGTTCAAAATTAACTTTAATTGTTAAACAAAAAAAAAATAAAATAAAAAACTTTCATTTCATACAATTAAAATTATTAATTCATTGAAATTTTGTAATTTAAAACAGAAAAAAAGAAAGAATGAAAAATTATTGAAATCACGATTATAAATTATTTCACAATAACTCTATAATAACTCAAAGAAAATTCAAAGAAGAAAATCTTGCACGTTGAAAAATCATTCAGATTTTAATAAAAAAAAAAGAAATAAATTATGTATTGTACCTTCTAGCTCCTATTATGTGCATATGTAATTTTGATTTCAAGTAAAATGTGTATAATTTATATTAAATAAAATAAAAATATGAATCATAAATTTGTAAAATATATGTGTGCACCTATACCTGGTTTTAACGATAAAATGAAATGTCAAAAAAATTTACTTTTTATAGTAGTTATATGAAAGTTGATCCTTAATATGTTGAAGCCAAAGATCTGAATTTATTATATAATCAATATTTTTCAAAAATAAATTTATTTTTTATTATTTTTTTTGTAAAGCAAACCTAATGTTTCATATATTTTTATTTCAAGATTTATTGACATATTATTTGCACGATACAAAATTGAAATAATTCAAAGCTATAACAAAGCAAAAAAATTTTTTTTTTCAAAATATATATATGATTATAGTTTGAAAAGAAGAATTTTCAAATCACTATTCCAATTTAATATAAAAAATCATAAATTAAAATTATATGTTTAATAGGTACGTCCTAGTTCTCAGCTATATACTGTGAATTTTAAGTAAGTTTGGTAATGGACGAAAAATGCATTTGATTTAAGTAAACTATTAAGCTTCCTAACCAATAATTATATAAAATTTGTTTTAGTATTCAGAATGTCATAAACCATTCTATCAATATAAAATAAAGATATACTAATTGGAGAATTATCAGTAGACTCAAAGGTATAATGAATATCAAAAATACATAAAATAAAATGGAAAATTTGAACAAACATTTAATTGATTGATTGATTGAATTTTTTACTTCTTCCTAGACTATTCATTTTCGAGAACACTAATTACTGACTGAAAATAGATTTTTAACCGAATTCTCTTACCATTAGTGAATCTATAAGTATTTTTGTTTTATTTTTGTAATCAAAGCAAACACCATGAATGAAACACATCAAGTTCTAATAATTTTTTATAATTTTTTTTTTTTTCCTTTCCATTCTGGATGAGATAATAAATTGGTGTCCTGCTGAATATCTACTAAACAAAATGATTAATATTGGTAGCCCCTATACATATATACTATATTTTTTAACAAATGTTATGCTTTTTATTTTTCTTTTTTTGGTCAAATAATGACTATGATGAAAATATTTTTCACCAAATAAAATCTTAAAAAAAAAAAAAGGAAAACTGAAAAGGAAAAAAAAATATAATAATAATAATAATAATAAATAAATGTGTTAGAAAGCATTTATAATATTCATCCTATTAAGTTTTTAAGAAGAACGTGTATGAATTATTATTTAAGATTAATTTCTAAGCAAAAATATTTATTACTATTTTACTTTATTTCACCTATTTTTTATTTTTTCATAAGAGCAATTTCACGAAATTTTAAAAAAAATTACAAGAGATATTAAAAGATTACAACAACCCCATATACTTTTATTTACGAAAGTTTGATGATAAATATAGTTTATCGCCGATATTATATCTTGAATCTCAAAATTGAATCTGAAACTGAAAAAGGCAAAAAGAATTTAACTACTCCTATATCTTTTTTTTTCTGAAAATTAACTTTGACATCTTAAAAATATTTAAATATTGATGAAAGGCTGGCAGATAAAATTTTAGTGATTCCTATAACACTTTATATTCCAAGTGGCACCAAAAAATTGAATATTCATTTTAACTGATTGGGAAATATGCAAATTAGAGCATATATTTTCTAAGAAAAAAATAACGCATTATTTTTAAAACTCAACTACTCAAAAGTACAGTGAAATTGCTCTAAATTCAAATCTTTAAAAAAAAAAGAAGAACAAAAAAGAACAGGACCAGAAAAAGTAAAAATTTTTGAACATAAATAAGAAATGGAATTTCTGTTACAGAAGTGAAAATCTTATTATCTTATTGTTACCTTTAAGAAGTGTTTTATATATTAAGATGAATGAAAAGATAATTTGAAGAAATTATTCACAATTTTTCAGGACAATTTGCATGGATTTCATTTTTGTTGTAGTATTTGAAAGAAAGAAGGAAAAAAAAAAAAACCAGAAGAAAAGTACAATTCATTCGCAGAGCAGTCTCTATTTAATGTGTCTTTAACATTAAAATATTCTCACAGGAGAAGGCAATTATAAAATATATGGTTGAAATTCTTCTTTTGTAATTTTTCTGTATAGGATTTACACTTCCTCAAAAAATTATAGTAGTACAATAAGTTATTTTGTACATGTATAAATCTAGTTTTTTTTTATTTTATTTTTTTACAAAATTTAAAGAAAAGTTTTTTAGGAAAAATAAGTAATTTTGTAAGCGTAAGAATCTTTGAGCAATACAAGCCAGAAAAAAAAAAAACATTTGAAAGTTTTTTTTTTTTAAAAGAAAATTAATGGTTTTTATCCATTTTTATCTCTTATGTTTATGTGAAAATTCCTAGAAACCCAAGTGCACTTATATATAGTTCCTTGTAAGTTTGAAAATTTTCTTCGTTTTTTCTTTAATTTAAACTTATAATAAAAGCCATGCAGAGCAACAACTTTACTAATTTTATTGACATCGCTTCGCTTGCATCGCCTTTTTGGGTATAGTTTTAATTTCGAAATTAAAAGTGAAAAAAAATTTTAAAAATATTTAGTTTCACCTTAATTTAATTACATAAATTTATTAGCACCAGTATTATTTCAAAATGAAAGTTTTGATCGAATAACTTCTTTCTCTTCTTGGTATCGTTTACACTACGTCATACTATCGAAAAAATAAATAATTCATTTTATTTTATTTTTTTTTTAGTTATTCATCTGTCTAACATAAACATTTCTAATTAAATGAAATATATGTATATATAATTGTTACCAAACAAAAACAAAAATCTACAAATTCAATTATTTTCAAACTGGACTCAAATGTAATATTTTTTTTTAAACATATTATATTAACATCTCTACGGTATATTTTTCTTCTTAGAATAATTAATTATTCTGTACCTTATGTTCATAAAAATCATAGAAATAAATATACAGAAATTTACTCTAGGCCAGTTGAATAATTTAAAAAAAAAAAAATGCAAAAAAAAAAACTAAACGAACCTTTTTTTTTTGAATTGACTCTAAGATAAAACAAAATTAAATAGAAGTAAAAGTGTATGTTTCGGTGTGAATAGTACGAATAAGGCATGTCCAAAAAAAAATCACTTCCTAACAACTTAATTCAACAGCCAATGAGAGATTTTTAATAAAAATGAATAATAAAAATAAGGACTTTAGGATTTGTTTCCAAATTTAAATTCAAGGGTCAATAATTAAATTTCTCTTTGAACGGAGTTAGTGAGTTTTCAATTGGGATCGTGACGATATTCCTCATCCCATAATTCAAATGGACAAAATTCTTCTTTTTCGAAAAGATTTTTTTTTTTATTTTTTTAAAGAATTTTGTCCCTAATGACTTTTGTCCCTAATGAATTTAGTCCCTAATAAATTTTGTCCCTAATAAATTTTGTCCCTAATGAATTTTGTCCCTAATGAGTTTTGTCCATAGTGAATTTTGTCCACAGTGGATTTTGTCCATAGTGAATTTTGGAAAAAGAATTTTGGATAAAGAATTTTGGCATAAGGAATTTCGTCACCAACCCTTTTCAATTTTGTAATTAATTTTTTATATTTTACATAGTCTTACTAACATTTGTTTTTGGCGCAATATTGAAGAATTGGCAGGGCAATTAATTTCTCAAATGTAAGTATAATGTAACTTCCACAGACTCCCCTCTCATGATTCAACATTCAACATCATGATTCAACATTTTGTAACTTATACCTTGTATGCACTTTTTTTTTAACCCGAAACTGTCAAATTCTTTTAACTCTTGTCAATTACCAAATCTAATTATAGAAGTGGTGTTTACATTCTTTTCTCCGAAAATATTTTCAGGTATACTAACAAAGTATTAGAGATTAAAATTTTATAATATATATCTACCTACATAATACACAAAAAAATAAAATACTGAACCGGTCTTCCAGGTTGTTCTATATAACTTTTAAGTTGTTATAATATTGGTTAATTTAAAACACTTGGATCCCTTAATGGAAGTCTACTTGACTAAATGTATTGCAATTAATTTGGTCATGAAATTGGGTCTTTTCTTGAAATATTATTGGATGCCTATATATCTACATTTTTTTTTCTTCTTCTTTCATTTTATTAAAAAGGATATAATTTTCCGAAAAATCAAAAAAAAAAAATACAAAAAAGAATAAAAAGTTAAAAAAAAAAAATAAAAAAAATTTTGGAACCGGATGTAAAAATAAAATGAAATATAAATTGGATTAAATTTATTGAAACAAAGTAAGTATAAGAAGACATTTTTATATTTTTTTCATAGAAGACGACGATCAAACAGGAATAAGATATTGAGATTTTAATTTTTTTTTTTTTTTTACGATAAAATATTGTACCTTGATTTTCGTGTGAAAAATTAACTGTGGTGGAAAATTTGTTGAGTCAAAAAAAAATTTTTTTTTTCTAAATGATACAAGGAAAAAGAAATTTTTTAACGTGAACATAATACAAATTGGTCACATTTTTCCCAATTATTAAAAAAAAAAAAAATTGTGTAAGAAAACATGAGAGAACAATTTTTTTTAACAGGCATCAGGTGTAAAAGGTTATCATGTAATTTTTTTTTTTTTTTCAAAGATAATCAATTTAAAACTACTTTTTCTTTGAAGTTTTATTTTCTTCTTTTTTTTTTTTGGTTTTGTTCTCGACATAAAAAGAAAATTTAGTGAAAGAATATACTTAGATTAAAACCCAAAGTAAGGACCTTTAAATGTTTAGCTTTTATTATGGTTCAAATATCATCTTTTGACTAGAACGATGCATTCATGTAAATACTGAAAATTTAAGATTTTATTACACATTATTATACAGCTAGATGCATTTTCTAAGAATTAAAGTTAAGTTTTTCTCTCAATGAAATTTTAGACACTTGGATAGAATATTAAAAAATATTTAAAATGTGCACTTCACAGACATTCTCGTATATTTTTTCATTTTCTATCTACCAATCTATCGGTCATTTCGTCTGTCTGTCAATCCAACATCAAAGTGATTACAACTATTAAACTACTCAACCGATTGCAACTACTCTATGCCAAAATAGGAGTATACCTAATCTTATTACCTTTAGTCCAAACTTAAGGCTCTGCGATTCCTAATCATGTGGAATTGATAAAATTAGCAAGTGGGTAGTAATGTTGTTGTCTATTAAATGCCTCAAAAAAATAATTATTGGTACAAAAGGCTTCAGGCTGAATAAATTTCGACAAAAATAAGAAGATTGAAGGATCTTTGATTGGCGGTGAGCAAAGACGGTATCTGAACCAGATTTTAATAACAATTGGTGTATATGGGTAAAGATTGGTTGTGAAAAAAAACTATTCGTAAGTATACTTAAATATATAATAAATGTTGTGTTTTAACTTATTATTTTGGAACAAAAATATATAATAAAAATATATTTAAGTATAGACTATCCTCTTAGGTAATAATTATTAATTATACTAGTGTTATACATAGTATATGTACTTAATTTATAATGTACTTAACATAAACAAACAAATAATATTTACCAATAATATAATTATAATTATAACAATACAACAATAGTTAAATAATAATACAATAATACCCAATTATAATAATAACAATAATAAATAATTATAATAATAACAAAAATTTGTAACAAATATAACAATAATAATAATATACTTAGTAATATAGTAATATTTAATATATAATTCAAAAAATCTACTGATGCATAAAATTTTTTTAAAATAATTATTTCCTATATAGAAAATTGCATATTTAATGTGTGCTGCCAAATTTCTGTTTCATATAAATTATTATTATATCTCTTTTAAATAACTTTTCATTTTACTGTCAAGGGCAATAATTTTCTTTTTAATAATATCCCCAACAAACAAAAAAAAACAATAAGTCAGCCAATATTTTCTTATTCCAATAAATTATTCATTTAGAACGAGAAAGAAAACTTTTGTAAAATTTATAATAGTTTCAAAATTAAATTTCCAAGTAAATATTTATATATAACATTTAAAAAAAAAATGAAAACTATATATTTTTTTTTCTTTTGTTTTTCATAAACTAATAAATTGTAAAACATCTTTTTCATTTTTCAAAACTTCATTTTTCAGTCAAAACTACTATATATATAAAAAAATTTCATTTTCCGAAAGTTTACCTAAGCAAGAGGAGGTTATAACTATTATGAATAAAAAAAAAAATTTGTTTTTTAACATTATAATTTTCCTTCCTTCCTTCTATCTTTGTTATGTTTGTTTTTGTTTTTTTTTTGTTTTGCCTCCCAACATAATTTAGACAAAAGACAAGGGGTTTATGTTTTTTTTTTTTTGTTCAATAATAACCACCCCGAAAATAATGCACAAAAATAGAAAATTTAACTTTTTATATAAATAAAAAAAAACATTTTAATTTTTTTCACAAACAATATTTTATATATGTATAAAGAAAACTTTAAGCAAACTTAAAAAAAAAAAAAAATTTATATAAAAAAAACATATAAAATTAATGTATGAAAAAAATTTATATATTTATTTTTTATTTTTTATTTTCTACTCCTTTATATTTTGTTTGAATTAACATAAAAAAAAAAAAAAAAAGTTTTTTTGAAAAAAAAAAAGTTCCACCTACAAATGAAAAATATAAGAAAAAAGTCAAACCATGAAAATACGATTTTGAAAATAAAAAATTATAAAATCTCTAGAGAAAAAAGAAAGAAAAAAAAAATTTTTTTTTTTTTTTTTTGACTTTTTTAAACTTCTGAATAAACATAAAAGTGCTCTTGATTGTGAGTAGAGACTTATTGTAACAAATCTGAAAAACAAAATTTAAAGAAAAAAAAATAAAAAGTAAAAAATTAAGGTTCGATAAAATTAAGAAATCTTTCTGGAATTAAAATTTATTGCTTTTTATTTTTTATTTTTTACATTATTTTTAAATTATTCTGTTAGTTAAGCCAACTTAATGTCTTTGGTTACGATAAAAATAGTTTTAACAATGAGGATACGTAAAATATATATATGCTATAACTGAACAGTCTTGAACGAATTCCGGAAAAATATTGTTTTATTTTATAATTGATGTTATAATTATTATTGTTAATCTTTATCAGAGTTTTATGTAAAGTGTTAGACGAGTGCAATATGATTTTATTTATTTTATATATATTGTGGACATTTGCATAATAATTCATAATAATTAATAAAATATACAATTTTTCTAAATAAAAGTATTTGATATTTTGCTTTGTACTAGATTGTCAGATGATATTGCCTGAAGTAGTGAAAAAATTCTTATAAATATAATTAAAATTAAATTAAAATAAAATGATTCCTAATTAAGTTTTTTAGTATATATTATAAATATCATTAAATTGGGTCAGAGAAATATCTATATGATGTTTTAGTACATGGTTTTTTTTTTTTTTATTAAAGTTACCAAATCACTATAAGTGGGATACTTAAAGAAGTATGGATTTGATAATGGGGACAGGAAGTTTAGACGGGATTCAAAAGTGGGACAGCCAGTAGGTAATCATTTACATTCTTCTTAAAGCGGCGCAAGTCGTAAATAAAACGTCCGGCAGCTGTAGGGAACAATTTTGAAGGGAGAGCATTCCACATTCTGAAGGTGCGAATTGAAAACGAATCTCCAAAGCTCGTTCTATCACATCTGGGAATTTGGACGAAGAATGCGTGTGACGTTGAAGCGGTACGTGTTTGGCGTGAAAATACTTGAAGTTGAGGAAGTAGGGCCTTTACTTCCAGGGAACACGTATCCATTCCAACAAGGTGTTTATAGAAAAATGAAAGTGCATCATAAGCTATCGATTATTGAAAGAATTTTAATCTATATTTCATTATCTGTGAAAACCTGTAGTTCACCGACAAATGGACATTTTGAGGAATAGTGTAATTTTTGTTTCAACACAAATGAAGAAAAAAAATCATAATAACATTAAAGATCAATCAAAAAAATCTCAAAAAGACCGTAACATCATGTATTAATTGTTTAATACATAAGTATTTCTAAGTGTAAGCATGTATAACAATAAATTATACTTAGAATAGCCAACATTTTATCTATTCTACTGCTCAAGTAAAAGCTAAAAATAAAAAAATAAAAAAAAAATTTTTTTAAAGTTAGTTTCTCTTTACTTTGTCACAAAAAAAGAATGTTAAAAATCCCTGTTGATTCAATATCAAGACTTTTTCTGATTAAATTCTTTTTATTTTTTTTTTATTTTGTTACACAAGGACGTCAAAAATATAGAAATAAGAAAATCTCCTGAGAGAAGCTTACGTAGATTTTGGCTTTTTTTTTTTCGTTTATGTTTGTGATTTTAATTTTTTTTTTTTTTTTTAGGTATAGGTATATAAAGTAAAAATAAAAATAAAAAAAACTACACAGAAATAATAATAAAAATATAATTTTGATTTGAAACTTTTGTTCAGAATAAAGAAATAAGTTTTCTTTTTTTGGTTTTTTTTGTTTTTTTTTTTTTTCCAAAAACAAAAAAAAAAGTTGAATTACAAAATAAACTTAAATTAAATAAAGTCTAAATGTCCTTGAGTTATATTTTTATTATTTATAATGATATAAATAAGAACTATGTACCTTACAACAAACCTTTATTTGAGGTTTTTAATGATTTTTTTTTATTAAGTTCATTCATTAAAATAAAAAGTCTACAACGTTCTTAAAAATATTGTGGCTGGTAGTGTGGTACATTGTCGTTTCAATTAATTAATGGAATCGAATTCTAGTCATCAACCCGAATCCTTGGAATGGATCGGTGTTTCCTCTAATCAACATATATCTACACAACTTCCGTACATACTAACTTCGAATTCCATTAAAATTTTTCCATTAAATTGGTTGATAGCTTCTAACTAACAAAACCCCAAAATCGTAGAATCTCATCCTGCCCAGAACTGTAATCAATTTAGCACTTCAATAGCTAAAGCATTCTAGTGCAGGGTCATTTAATGATAAAGTCTGACAAATCAGTACTATTACTATATTTTACTTCAAGACTTTACTTTCAATTCCATTTGTAATTTTTTCTCAATTATTTTATTATGAGAACATTTTGGAAATTCAAGAAAGTTTAATTAACTAAAAACTAACAAATCTTTATACCAACATTTTTAATTTAATTTTGAAATTGAAACATAATAAAGAATTTATATTAAAAACCCAAAATGCTATACGCCTATACCTATATTTCGAAATCTCTTTTTATATTTGAAAATTTATTAAAATTCACAAAAAATTATCCTTTTAAAGGTTATATTTTCAGAATCAATCTAATTTGTCATAAAGGTTACAATTTATAATTTTGTCGAACATTTTTTCTCCAGTTTAAGGTCATGAAAAATATTGAGTTAAGTTTTTGTGCGGAATGTTGTATGTCCTATAAACGAAACAAGCAAAACTCTATTTTAAGTTAAGGGCAACAATTTATACAGTTTAATGAAGTCAATGATAGTATATAAAAAAAAATGTTCATTAAATTTAAAAATGGGTTAAAAGTATAACACCAATCAATATATCCCAGAATAAATTTATGATACAAATATATATAGAAATAAAAATTTTCAAATTAACATCTTCCTGAATATTTTTTTTTTTTTATTTTTTTCTATAAATTTTAAAATACAAAACATATATTGTTAAGAGAAAATTATTAAAAATACAAAATATTTTTTTTTTTTGTTGAATCTTCTGTTAGCAAAAGAAAATTTTATCTACAACTCTGTATTTCAGCCTTTAGCTTACATCCTTGGGAATCATTTTAATTACATTTTAAACTGCATTCTGCTTTTGAAAATATAGAACAAAATAATATTCTAACTATTTGAAACTTTGAGGATCTACAAAATAATCATAATAGAAAAATATAAAGAAATCAATTATGGAGTGAAATAATTTATATATATAATATTTAATGCAAAAATAAAAAAATATTAAAAAAATTTCACTTTATCAGAAAATTGAAAAATAACATAATAATTTTTAAAAAGAATAATTTTATACATTATGTATATATTTTCTTATGTACCTATGTGTATAAAATAAAATTTACTTACTTATGCTACTTTATAATTTTAATTTTATTTTTATTTAATTATTAATATAAATGTTAAATGTATACAAAACTTATTATAAGATGCCTCTGAAATACATTATAATACACATTTTAACAATAATTTGTTGATTTCTATTATACGGAACCTTCACTTGAACCTTAAAAACAAACCTTTGCTTACAACTAACCTATAAACTGGTTTTTTTCATACAAAATGGCTAGTTTGCATACAGAAATAACCAGCTTACACACAAATAGCCAATTTGTCGACAGGAAAGCTAAAGTTTATTGGCTCTTCAATTTCCCTAATCTTGACCAAAAATTAAACTGTCATCATAAATTTATAAGTAAGTATAAATATTTATATATAAATATATTTGTATATAACATTCAATTTTGGAAACCTCATTTTAAAGATTGAAACCATATACTAAAGACAAATAATATGAAAAAATGCTGACTATTTTATGTTCAAATATAAGATATGAATAAAATTGTTTTATTTCATATCCCAATCATTATAATAATATTTTTTTTTTTTCAGAAATAATATTTACCAAAATAGATATATATAAATTTTATTAAATATTCAAAGTTTTAATTTTTTAATTCATTCATCTCTTTGAATATTGTAATAATGAACTAATTTATACAAGGATAGACATTTCTAGAGCAAAATTATGTAAAAATAATGAAATAAAAATAAAAGAAAACTTTATTAAAGATATTGTTTTGTATTCAATGAAAAATCATATTTTTGTAAAATTATGGATTAATAAAAAATTTACAGTGTTTTATAATTATGCAGGTTTTGGTCGTCATATGAATATTACCGCCTTAATAATCATGAATAGTATGTATATGTTGTTATATGAACTTCCAAAGCAAAAGTGATCAAACATCTGACTCTGCAATAATATTGAAATTGAATGCCGAATAATAAAAAGCGGAATCTACTATACATAAATATTGAATCCTATATATTTTTCAATTCAAGTGTCCAATACAATTCAATAATATGTAATGTGAAAATATATATTATATATAGTTAATATCCTGAATTTTACAAGACGGATAGAAATTCAAAAAAAAATTTGCCAAATTTTTAAATAAAATGTTCACATTAATATCTATCATGTTGAAATATTTAATTGAATTTTTTTTTATATGAAATAAAATTTACATATTCACTGGATTAAATTGTTTATTTTTATAAAACCTACGACGAGTATCTTGCATGTATGTATATTGTATTTTTATAGATTCATATTCTGTATTTGTTCAATTTGCAGGACACATAAATACAGATATATTTGTTATATAACATAGAGAAAGAACAGTTCAACTGAAACAATATTATATTATATTATTTATCTAAAATTATCCAATTGAAAAATAAAAATATAGATTTATAATGAAGTGATTTGTGGCAGAGTGGAGTCTTAATATAACAGATTCTATTGTTATAAAGGACATTTTTAGAATTTTATCAAAACATAAATAAATTTTAAATAATATAATGAAATCAAAAACAAAAATTTTCAATAACAGAATCAATAAACAAAAAACAAAAATGATTTAATGGTTTTGTTCTTATATTTAAAACAAATATTTTTTCATTATATGTACAGAATGTTTGCAAATATACTTATATACGTTTATATTAAATGAAAAACTATAATTTTAAATTGGAAAAAAATTCCAATTTATAAAATTTATTTTTTGTAGATTGAACGTTGCGCTTATATCGGATTTAAATATTGTCCCATTTTTGTGCTACTAAATAATAGAACCCATCATACTCTAACTAAAATAATACACATAAATTTATATAGATAAACCTGACGGATAGATTTGAAATTGTTTAATTTAATCAATTATAACGTGAATTAATAAATTAATCTAAAATTAAACGAATGACTAAAAACTTATTTAAAAATACTTTATTATATGTTTTACAATTCTATATGACGCATGAAAAATTTAATTCAAAATGCATTAAAGACACAAGTCTGATAACAATTTTTCTTGGTTCTTAATTTATAATATACTTAAATGTACTTAAAAAAAAATTATAATATAATTGGGACATTTTGTGTATAAATATTTGAATTCAATGCAATTAAAGTTTAAGTATATATTATTAAAAATATCCTTTGTGTTACATAAAATATACAAATTAAATAAAATTTTATGATAAATATTTAGAAACACAATAGAATGCCAATTTATAACATCATTAAACAATAGGTATTATAAAGATGTAGCTAATTATAGTTACAACAATTCCAATTTCAATGTTTTTTTGTATTTTATAATGTATGTCACCTATGACATTATCCCATTTGAAACCATTAGATAAATGAGCATGTGAAAACGGTAATATTGATCAACAATAAAACTATGTATACCTATATATTTATTCGGCAAGAGATAAGGATAATAGTGTTGAACCTAAACAAATAAATTTTCCTCAGGATTTTGGTTTGTATACAATTATATTTCCAAGAAAAAAAATATATAAAATTATAGAATGAAAAATGGTAAACTATAATTTTTGTCTATACGTTCACATTAAAACAAAATCCTGATCGAACTTATTGAAATTTGAAAAGTTAGAACTTTGTCACTTTTTAGATTCCTAATTAGTTGGAGCCGCATGATAACGATTATATCATATCTATATAGTATAATCTTAAAATTAAGTATACAGAATCTATGATTAAATTTTATTAAAGCAACAACTTTTTCCAATTTTTATTCTATGTTGACCGGTTGAGTAACTCTAAAAATAAGCACAAAATAAATTATTCAAATTTTCTATACGAAAAATACGAAATTTCAAATATAAAAATCCAAAAAACATAATTCAAAAAACTATTAAAAACCATTTATAGATCTTAGAAAATAAAATAGAATAATCAAATTTTAAAAGTATCAAATAAAAATAAAATAATGTTAATATAAATGTTAATAATATAAAAGTTTAAAATATAATTTATTTATTAAACATAAATCAAAAAAATAAAACTTTTTTTTTTAATATTTTTATATTTAGCTACAATTACCCCCCCTCTCTCTGTATACCTTATAGAAGTATAGTATATCCATCATAAAAATTTTTTAGAAATCAAATGTCTCAAAATTGCTCATTTCAACTTTTTAACTGGATACTATGAAAAAAAATTGTTTCGCACATAAACAATTTTTAAATAGATACTTTTTTTTTATAATTTATTTTTTTTATGTATAACTTTTACCTTAATTTTATTTTCTTTTTAAATTATAATTTAACGTACCTTGATGAAGCTAAAAATTTAATTTCAAGATTATAATCGCATTTCTTTTTTAAATTGAAAAAGTTTGATAAGATTGACAATTACATTACAAATTTGTTAAACTAAAAGAAAAGAATAAATAATTAAGCTTGAAACAAAAAAAAAAAAAAAGGACATAAAACTTCTTTCTTTTATTTTATTTTTTTTTCTTCATCTTAAAAAAAAATATATAAATAAATGAAAAGGTATGAAATTAATACCTGTACTATATGTATAGTAAAAAGCTTATTTTACATAATGAGAAAATAGAAAAAAAAGTCACAATATTCATTAAATAAATAAATACACAGAGGAATATAGCGTATAATTTTGTGAATCAAGAAAATAATATTGAAAAAAAAAAAAATCATCAGAAATAAATTAATAAATTGATGCTCCTGTCAGATCTGTTAAGATTCATTTTTGCTAAATCAAGTATACTACTCACTTTTATTTTTAACATCATTATTTAATATTAATTTAATTTAAAGAAAAAAATAAATTACTTAGTACAAATCGGCTCGTACATCATCATTACAGCAGGTTTTATTTAATTAAAATTAGGAAAATTTTGAACAATATAAATGTACAAAAAATTTTTTTTTTAATGATATACTCAAATTTAACATACAAGAAATATTTAGTTTAGTGGACTTCAAAAAATTGTTTTAATGTTTATTTAAAAATTTAAAGGGAAAAAAATAATTATTATGTGATTCAATATTCAATTGAAGTTTGAAATCAAAACTACAATTATTTTGATAATAGGAAACATAAAAAAAAATAATAATAACAATGTTTCTATTGAAAAAGTAATTTATTGGAAATTTATTTACATTCGAAATGGTCAAAATTTTCATTTTATTCATAGATTAAAAACAAAAAAACAGAATGAAGAGCGTGGTATTTTGTTCATACATTTTTTTTTTTTTATTTTACCAAAATGTGAATGTTGTTAAAGTTGCATTTGGACATAATTATACAAATATTGTATATTCTGAATTAATGAATTCAATCCTAAAAGTAGAAACAAAAAAATCCTCATGGGATAGCAATCGTGCCAACCCGAATAACAGAATTATGTATAAATTATTTTACAATTAAAAATTTTTTAACTGGATTTTTTTAACATTTGGCAATATATATTTAAATTTATTTATTACAAAAAAAACATTAAATTTCAAGGCGTCGTAATATGTTTTACTTGATGCATTGCTTGCTTTTTGCAAGGTTATGCTCAGTAACCACAGAATTAAGTTAGAAATAAAATTTTAATCTCTTTTGAACCCAATATCTTATATCTTAACCAGATAATTTCTTTTAAAATAAGAAATATATATAGTATAATCTTAAAAATGACAATAAGTAGCATAATCTTAATTTATATAATTTGGTTCACATTATTAAACTCTTTATTAAATTCACTCAAGAGACTGTATAAGAAAAACGGATAATTACACTATAAATTTTGAAAAAAAAAAAATCCAAATTGTTCGGAAGCATTTAAATAATAAAGCTATAAAAACAATAATTAAAATCAAGCAAAAGTTAAATTATCAACGGAAAAAAAAAAAACTTTTTTTTTTATATACAATTCCATCTCGTTCAAGAATGATGCACAAAATAAAAATAAAATAAAAAACAACTATTATCATTCAAGTATGGTAGATGCTGTTTTTTTGTTTTTTTTTATATAATTTGAAACATCAACTGAAACTGAAACAATTGATGAAAATAAATAAATAAAAGAGATCCTTTTATGGGAACTTCAATATAGAAATAAAAATGAGCAACATTGAAATGATTTGTAGAAGCTACTTCCAATGTAGTAAGAAGTATGCTTGAACTTACTGGTATGAAAAGACACAAACTGATACCAATAAAGCTTAAAGAAATTTTACAGATATTTTAATAGTAGATTATTGTATATGTAAACTAAATTTGTTATTAATTAAGAGTTCTGTATACACAAAAATACGTTGACACGAGTCAATACTTATATCACGAGACCGAAGGTCGAGTGATATAAATTGACAAGTGTCAATGTATTTTTGTGTAAATACAGAACGAGTTGTATAACAAATTTTGTTTACATATCCAATATACTGTTTTAATGCGTAGGGGAGAGGTAGTTGCAAAGAGAGAATATTTTTTCTTCTCATTTTTTCTCATTTTTTTTTTGTATTTGGCTGTATTGAAATATTGTGAGAAATATTATGTTTGTTTAGGTATTACGTAATATTTAATACGAAACATCTAAATGATTTCATTATTTACGCTGATGCATCTAATTTTTTTCATTATTTACGCAGATGCATCTAAATGATTGCATGTGTATTGACGCATATAATACTCCATTTAGTGATCTAAATTCTATAGCACTAAATACAACATAACGATCCCCAACGCATTAAAATGTATAATACACTATCTTTTTCCTAATCTTCTTTAAATGTTACCATTGAAGGACTATCTTCTTTCCAGACAGATCATTTCATTATTAATGTTAATAAAAAATTTTTTAGTTGCTAGAAAATATATACCAACTTAAATCAATATTTTTTTAGTTCAGTTAAATGAAGGAAAATAAAATGAAAAAAAAATATATAATTTTTTTTTCTAATTAAAAATGATAATTTTTTTTTATAGTTTTCTTATTCTTTTCTTTCATTTTTTTTATGCCGCTTCAAAAGAAAACTTTATTCTTTGACTAAATTGGCTTTTATAGCAAAAAAAAAAAAAAAATTGGCCATTTATTTAAATTAAAAAAGAAAAACTAAATAAATATAAATATATAGAGAATATTTCTTATTGTATTATGTATAATTATATATGATGTATAAAATAGAGAAAATCTTTATTATAATAAATAAAATTCCAAAACTTTCTATTCTTTTTTGATCTATATAATAAAATTAAAGAATATTGTTTGCTATTGTAACAAAAACGCTCATTAAAAAAGTTTTTTTCTTTTTCTTTCTTGTCCAATGATAAAGGGTATACAGCACATACATAGTATTTATTTTCATGGAAATTATTTTGGAAAATTCATTCATCACATTGAAAATTGTGAACATAACTAAGAAAAAAATTTCATCAAATCATTACATCGAATTACAATTTTTCATATGTTATGCGTTGTTTATAGCTACCACAGTAAAGTAATTTTTGGAGGAATGTTCCGGAAGCCTATTCACAGCTAATTTTATCTGAAAGTAAAAAATCAACTGCAAAAAATATAAAAAAAAAAACAAAAAAAAAATTTTTTGACAGGAAAGGTATCGTAAAAAAATATTATGATAGGTAGGAAACGTAATGAAAAAGAAACAAAAAAATAATTTTGTGAAGTAATGAAATTTTTCAGATATCAAAAAAAACTAAATTCAATTTTCTTAATTATTTGAAAATATTTTTAAAAAATTCTTTTTACGAAAAATAGATAAAATTAATATCTTTAAATTTGCTTAAATATAAATAGAATAATAACATAGAAAATAGGTTTTTACGGTACCATTTTTTCAGATAGGTAAATTAGCTATAAACAAGGCATAAGTTATTCTGCCGTACTTATTAACAGTAAGAGAAGAATTGTTTTCGATGGCGGCAGCTTTTCTTTTCCACAATTGCTGCTTTGAATATACATATAACTATAAACATATATGCATTTTAATTTCCAGTATACATCTTTAGAAACTACATAAATTTAGAATTAAAATTAATTGACGATAATTTGACTCTCTGGACTCCCTCGGGATATTAATGAATGGAAATATTAGCTAACAATCATTCACAATATCACAAAAAAAAAACTCTGGAAAAACATTTGCTTATTTGTTTAAAAGGATTCAGACATATTTCTTCTTTTTTTTTTTTGTCCATAAAAATCAAATCCTTTATCAATCTCAAGAATACAAGATATTATTATTATTATGCTTTATAAAAAAAAAAAACAATCATTGAATTTTGTGTTGTTTAATCTGAATAAATTTTCTCCAATTTTTTTTTTTAAATTTATATTACTTGATTTGAATTCTCATGTACTTATAGTATGGTTGACAATTGGGAAGATTTTCAATTTCAAATAATTCATTTTATGCAGTGACTTTTTTTTTTCTTTTATTGAACACAGAAGTGCATAATTTCAACTTAAAGAAGGGAAAAAAACCCTTAAGTTGAATATTGATTATGATTAGGTTATTTTGCCAATTTTAAACTGCATACAGATTTATGTTTTTAGCACTAATATTGTATGTCAGTGATAAGAATTATTTAAAAAAAATAAAAAAATATATATAGTTCCACAAAAGAGAAAACAAGAAGTAAAATATCATATAGATTCAAATTGAATTTATATGCACAGTATATATGTACACAAGTATACATACTATGTACAATATTTTCATAAAGAGAGTAGAAAATTAATAAAGAATATAATTGAAAGGGATTGAATTGAATTTATTATAATTTTTTGCTATGCCTTTAAATGAATTTGAATAAAAATAAAAGAAGTGAAAAATTCTATATACTATACTGTTGCTAAAATTGAAAGGATTTTTTTTTTTCGCATATTAATTGATTTTCAATGTGAATAAATCCAAATATAATTTGGATGAGAATTATGTGTTATGGTGCTTTCAGGTTTTGTAACAAAATCAAATTGACACCAATTATTCTTATATTGCAAGGATTTAAGCTTCTTGGCTTTAAATGAAGGGCTTAAAACAAATATAGAAAATATGTACTGAAAACTTTCTTTTAATGACAAACAGCTAATCTTACTAGAGTCATTTACTATTTCGACTTAACCGGTAGCAAAGTGTTATATAGAAATTATATAGATACATAGTTATCTTTTTTTTCAGTTCCATTGTTAATTCTATAACTCGGATTTTTTTTTCGCATGTATTTGTGGGTGTGTTTTTTTTAAGTTTTTTTTAAGTATTTTTATACTTCTTCGTTTTGAGCGATTTTCAAGAAAATTTTCAAAGGATGTCAGTTTTCGACCGCTACAGTTGAATAATGGAACCTTGCATTTTAAAACAAACATTTTTAACTATATAACTTTATATAATTTTTAATACTTAAAAAAAATAAAATAAAATAAAAAAAAATCCAAATTTTTCTATGCCCTAAATCAAATGTTATTTTCAATCAGAATTTTTTTTTTTTTCTATTTTATTTTTCCTTTATAGAAAATACTATAAATACTCTATATTCTGTAAGGAAAATTAAAATAATTTATTACAATTTTACAACACAACAGAAAAAACAAAAAAAACAAAATAACATTACACATTTTCAATGTATAATCCGTTTCAAGTTAAAAAAATATATATATACATATTCCTATATACAAGAATACATGTTTAATAAGTAAAATAATAAAAGAAAAGCACAAAAAAAATTTATATATATAAAATATATTTTTAAGTTTCATTTTCACATATGAAAAGCTCTTTTGTTTTGAAACCCATAATCATGTAATTGGGAAAGTTTTATTTCGTATTTAAATAATATGAAAAAAAAATAAAAATAAAATAAAAATGAAATAATAGAGAACAAAAAGAAAATAAAAATTAAACAAAAATACGTTTATATTGTATCTTGCAATTCTTATACTATACTATTGCTTGCATGCTGATGCTGTGTGTTCAGAAGAATAAACTTAAAGTAGTTCTTCTATATATATTATGTTTTATAAAACACAACATATATATTATGTATAACAATTATTATTGTTTTAGAAAAATTTAGAACATTTTTATTGTGCATTGTTTATATAAAAAAAAAATAAAAAATAAAAAAAATATATACAAAGAATACATGAAGAACATTAAACCGTCTATAATACATTTGAGCAGCTGAAAACTGAGCAATATTTTTCTTTTATTCATTTTTTATACCCCATGTTGTACATATATATTTCTAGAATTTTGATATCTTGTACACTTTTTTTTTTTTTTTGTTTTTTTTTTTTTTTTTTTTAAGATTAAATGAAAACAAAAGGAAATTTTTTTTCCATTTTTAAAATACTCTTTATTTGAATAAAACGTTTATCTACAAAACATGTACACTGTATATAATAGTATAGTAGCTATGAAAAAAAAACTTTAAAATAAACGAATAAAATAAAAAAAAAAATAAAAAATTAAAGAAAAAAATAATTAAAAAAATTTTACAAACGTTTTTTTTTTTTTTTTTACAAAAAACCATAAAATTTATTTAAATGTTTTTTTTTTTTCTTTTTTCTATATATTTTCAAACAAAACATTAACACTTTATACATATGTATAATATATATATAAAAAAAACATAAATTTTATTCAACTACGGCTAAAGTTACTGGAAAAATTACAATATTTTCATTTATTAAAAAAAAATTGTGAGATTTTAGTTTTCTTTTAAATTTTTTTTCTATCTGAAAAGCGAAATAAAATATAATTGAATTATATGAAATTAGACCATTAATCCGAAATTAATAATTCATTCATTTTATGTATAGATATTTTGCAGCAACAAAACTAAATAATTATTTATGCCTAAGTTTGAATCGAATGGTTATTCACAATAATAATAATTCTGGATAAGTCCATAATGAAATATGATTCTTAAAAAATATTTAACTTTAAAACAAGGGTTTTAATTTAATTTAGTAAAACCCTTAAAAACTTCAAAACTTTATTTTTATTAAAACAATGTACATATAAATTTGTGAATAATATTATATACACCACATGTTAAACCGCTTTAAAGACATAATAAAAATGTGACATTGTATCTATAACTTTTTTTTATCTACACAAATAAAAGTGAGAATTTTGTTTAAAATATCGAAAACTACAAATTAAAAGTCCAAAACGAATAATGTCAAATCCCTTTATTTATAATCTTTATGTAAATGTTTATCCTTGGATTCATTCTAGTAAAAATTTATTCTTTATATACCAATTTAAAAAATTAATAATGAAGAATAAATATATATTTGTTAAATTTTTTTTTTGATTTGAAATTAAATTATATAAATTTAAAATTAAAAAAAAATAAATGCACAAAATCCGCTTTTTATATACGAATTCTAATAACCCAAAATAACTCTATATATTTTATCTTATAAAATTTTTGAAATAAAAACAATGAATTTACACATATATATTTATTTTTTTTATGTAGGTACTGACATTTTACTACAGTTATATGAGTCCCTGAAGACAAATAAATATTATAAAGTGCGTATTTATGTTATGGGAAATATTTAAGTTATCTTCTTACGATTATATATGTACATACATTTTAAATCTATTCAATTTTCAAAAGTTTATGGAAAATATTATAACCGATGACAAAATAATTTTATAGATCATCACATAACATATGAAAAAATATTTTAGAAGTTATTAATATAAATTTTTGATTGGAATTGGGATGCTTTTATAGTTGTGATTTATTACAATAATGAAATGAATGTCTATACAGTATAGGTATAGCTAAATTATTATTCACTCATCTCAGTAATTTTGTTTTGAAGACAATACACATTTATCATAATCTTTATTGTCTATTCAGTCTTATAAAAGATTAATACCTAGTTAAAATTAAGATACATTGTGTTTTTGTAATGATTTGTGGTGTTTTTTTATTTTTAATTATTATAATTTTTTTTTTATTAAGATTTTTACTAACAACTACCTACCTTATTTTATTATTCTTATATTCTCTTCAGATCAGAAACCTTATGCGATTTAGGAATGTACTGTGGCTGAGGAAATCGAGAGTGTAAATTAAAAATAAGGAAAAGTATGCATATCTTATTTTTTGTCAACAAAACCCGCAAACTAACTTTACTTAAGTAAAAATACATATTATTTTTTCAAGATCCGTGTAATTTAAAAGCAAATTTATGTAAAAACTCTTTTTCTTTTGCAAAAATACAGAAATAACAGGAAGTTTATCGAATTTATAATAAATTGTTATATACATCTAATTATGTAATGCTCCAAAAGATTTCCAAAAGACAAAAGATTTCCTGGTGGAGGTACTGTGATTTTACGTTGATAGCAGTTCAAAATTGTATGTAAACATGATATTTAATTTTAACATAAATTTATATAAAATCCCATTTTTATTTGAAAAACTATATTGCCTGCTAGACACTTTTAATTTATGTGATTAGTAAATTGTATAGTTTTGTATGATTTTATATTTTTTTTCTGTAGATAATGATATGTAATTATTACAGAACTATACATAATATGTATTCAAAGCTGCAATCGTAAAAATAGTATATATAAATCACTACTTATTTTTCCTCCAGATTTCATGTAATTTTAATAAAAAGAATATTCCATGAAACAAATATTCCACTATCAATTAGTGAATTTGTGTGATAGTTTGAAGTTCTGTGTAATAATCATTAAATTATTTTTAACAGTGTTTTATATATAGATAACTTTTAAAGCTACATAATATAATAAAAATATTTTGAATTCGATTTTTAAAATAAACATTTTCCAACATTAAGTAAATAAAATGTACAACATCTTATATTTAATTTCCAATTTAATTTTGTACGATAGTCTAGTCTTGAGTCTATAGACAAGTCTAGTCTTTTTATAATTTCTTTTCTTGGAAGAACAACATAATATAATATTTAAAAATAAAATTAAGTTAAAATCATCTGAACGTGACATGAAAGAAAATAGTTCTTTATTTTATTATGGTGATATTTTAAAATTAGACATGAATAATAAAAGGCGATTATTGAAATTTATCTATTTAATTGTTCCAATTTTAAATAGACATAATATTTACTCGGAAAGGAATGAATATAATATTATTCAAATTTTATATTTTGAGATACCTACTTTTAATATGAAATTCATTTATTTATAAAAACATACAAAAATATTAAAAAGACGGATCTTCATAAGGCAATATGGAACGATTAACCACCAGAACCGAACTTTAAAACAACAACAAACACTATTCTGAAATAATAATAATTATTCTACATACATATAGGTATTAAAATAAATGGTTACACTCGCACTATCGGAAAACAAATTAAATTAAAATAAAATTTTCTCCAAGTTTCAGATCAGCTCTTAGAAAAATATTAAAATTGTTGAACCCATAATCTCAAACTATGAACTTATATTGAATGTACGATGAAAATTATGTTATTTTTATCTAATATGGAATCACAAATTCAAACATTAACATAAATCATCAAAAATAATAAAATTGGCATTCAAAATATTTTAATATTATCGAAAAAAAATAAAAAATAAAAAAGATAACACTTCACCTCTTGTTTGTATGTTATGCATGTTTATATATATATATATATATATATATATATATATTTAAAGTGGATGAATAAAAAATTACTTTCCTAATCTCAATAAATAAATTTTTATCCTCATCAACATCAGAATCTTGACCTTTAAGAAGACTATTTTAGATATATTTTTCTACGCTAGAAAACTTATTCATTGATAATATAATTGATTCCAATTTTACCGCACCTTAAAAGAAAATTCATTTTTTCAATAAAGAGTTTTTAAACAAAATTAGGGTATTGGTACATTTTAAAAAAGGGTTAATAAATATTATTATTTATTTCTTGACTTGAATGTTTTACTATGAAACCATCGAAAATATCCTAAAACAAATATTACATAATATTTGTATTATGCATATATATACATTCTTATGTATAATATAGTAATATAAGATGAAAATGAAATTACTAACTCTAACGGAAATGAGCAATATTTGCCTTTTTTCAAGAAGTTTACTTTAATCAAAGAGGCAACATAATATGATCCTTTTTTCACATTACTACTTCCGTCAAAATTGTGAATTACTCAGACGCCTTAAAATAATCTCAAAACTTAGTATTCTCATAGTCTTCTAATACATTATTATCGTCTGCTGAGAAATGAAACAACGTATGACATTTATACGTGATTATTTGACAATAGCACCATTCGATTCCTCGTACTCGATTTTATAAGTACAACTACTTTGCAATATTCTTAATGTTGATTAAAATGTGTTTTTTAGATGAAAATTGTACGCTACTTGATATTTTTTCATACGTTTTTTTTAATTTTCAAATCTTTAAATTTAAATTACTCGAAACTATACTTTTCATTATACGTTGTTTCATTTCTGAGCAGGCGTTATATTCTATTATTGCAGAAAATAGGTATATAGGTATTCGGAAAATTCATTCTATTTTACAAAAAAATATACTGAACAGAACAATCAAGAAAAAGAAAAGTATATCTCCATGTAAAATATCTAAAGCCTTTTGAAATTACTGACACTATATTTTTATGCTATTATAGTACATTAACTTTTTATTTCTATCTAGACGCTTATATTTACTTTCACTAATATGTTTATTTTTATCAGATGAAATTTTTTTTTAATTTTTCCCAAAAATAATAAAAGCAGAAACGTATTTTTATAGAAAACAATTGTTTCAATCTAAACGTAATTTAATCAACAAAAGTATTAAAGCATTGGAGACTTTTCAGTGCTTTTATACTAAATAATATTCTACAATACAATTCTAAAAAAAGAATTATTTTAGTTTTTAAATATGTACCTATAAAAACAATCTAAAATAAAATTTAAGACTATATATATAAATATTTAATACTAAAAAGTAAAAACTAATTGTTATCTGTAGGTATTTATAAGAAAAAGAAATAAATTCAAACTTTAAGAAAACAGTATAATATCAAAAAGGTAATAATTCAATTTTTATTTCTACTTTTTTTGTTCCTGATCAAAGAATTTAACAAAAAGTGCTGTAATGTATATTATATATGTACAATACATACTTTTAAATATATTTTTAAAGTTTACCCAGTTTTACCTAATCGATAATAATTTTGTGGTGTACCTAACCAAATAAAAACAAAACTTTCGAAATAAAAATAGCGCAGCAATTTTTCAATGTAACTCCTTAACAAAAATTATACTTATTATAAAAATTTCCACAACTGTTAAAAGTTTAAATTTTAACCTTTTTTTCTTTATTTTTATTTCCTAGTCCCAAATATATAATAAATTTCCATGTATAATAATGTGTCTTAAACCCTTTTAGTTTCTTGTTGACAGACAGTTGTATAAACTTGTATTGATTGGATTAGGTTTTTGTTATTTTCAATGTTCGTATTATATCTTGAAAACACATAAATATCAGCTTTTTGATTTTAAATGTTGATTTGTTTTAATTTCGTGGAACTTTTCTCTTATTTATGAATCCCAATTGATTTTTAGACACTCTTCTGGACATTGTGAATTTTTCTAAGTCTTGTCTTTTTTTTTTTTTTTTTGCTAAATAAATAATTAATAAGGGTTCTATTCCTATTTTATAAAAATGTAAACTTAATTCGAAGTAGATATTTTTAATCAAGTTAAAAGAAAGTAAGGTAAGTATGAAAAATTGAATTTAATATTAATGCATGCATAGTAATTTGCCATAACTGAAAGTCAATCGTACCCTTATTTATAATAAGTATAAACAATAAGAGCTGATAACATTGAAATTTGTTCATTGAAATAAGAATTTTTTTGTTAAAAATATATCTGTACGTCCTACAATGTGAGTCGATACCTCTATTATAAAGTATATGTTTATATACATACCTGTATGATAAGATTCATAAACTTTTATACGTAATTGATGTAGAGAAAATTTCAACATAACCAACTTCTATGATGTTGAGGTCAATTTCGTACAATATATGAAATTACTATTCAAAAAATGGTTTTAGTTTTAATTTCACTGTAAAGCTAATACAATCTTGACTGAAGTGATTTTTTGATAAGTTAGGCAATGAAGATCTGCATGATTAGCCGGGTAGTTAAAATTTTGAGTTTTTGAGCTGAAATTGACTTTTGAAAAACTTGTATATATTTGTTGAAATTTTGAAATAAATGGAATAAATAATAAAAAAAAACCAGAAACAAAGCAAACAATGTTCTATGTGATAAATATGAAAATATTGCATTTTTAATTAAAAGTATACTTTTTCATATATGTACACTGTTATTATAATAACCGACGAAATTTTACAACTGAATTGGATACCCTATTTATTTTTATGATGCGAGCAAACTCAAAATACTTTTTTTGTAATGTACTCTTTTTATTCAATCTTTGCCTTGTTTCGCTGCTAACGGCATTATAGAGTGGCTTCAGATAATATTTTTGTTCGACAGCATTTCAAACAAGTATGAAATAAAACATAATAAATAAGAATTTTCGTTCGCGCAAAAAATGTAAATAAACCAAAATAAGATAGATCTATCTAATCTAACCGCAATAAAAATGAAAGAAGCTGACTGCTGGTGCTGACTGACTCAGAAAATTTCATATAATATCAAATCATAGGCATTTAAATCAATTTTGAAAGCTAAATCAGAAGAATCCAAATTCGGAGACTGGATTGCTGTTGCAATTTGAACATTGTGTTTATTGAAACAACCAAAAGTAAATAGGTAGTATTTTTTATGAAATGCTTATAAGCCGAAAGATAATCAAATTGGCTTATTTCACTCAAATTAGAAAGGTAAAAAAATAAAATAAAAAATTTAAAATAAAAATATTTTTTTTAAGTTTTAAATTTTAGAAACAAAATAATTTACAAAAATATTTTGCTTTTTAGATAAAAATTGATGAAAAATTATTAGCAGCTAAAAAACCTGTAAATTTTGATATTATTCAAAAAATGGAAGGAGATCTAAAAGCCCGGCCAAATCCAATCGTTACAAAATTAGATTCACCAGAACTAAAATCAATTTTTACAAATGAACTGAAAACACTTATTGATTTATTCAAAAAATATAATCATGAAATTCGAATTGCTGGCGGCGCAGTTCGGTAAGATTTTTATTTTACCTACATAAGTAACTGTCACAGTGAAACAAACCACACTCTGAAATTTATGACGAAATCTTTAATTACCTATCTAACCAGCTGAGAGCAAAGATTTGAGGAGCTCAGCTAACAATTTTTATTATAAGCAAAAGCGAAACTTTTATTCGTTGTTGAAATTCCAAAAATGTTCAAAGTTGTTATTTATTATTTGAAACCCAAAATTTAATGTAGTATTTTCAATTAATAAATTTCTCGACTCTTTATTGATTGAACCTTATTTCAGAGATATTTTAATGAACATTCAACCCAAAGATGTTGATTTCGCTACAACTGCAACTCCAAATGAAATGAAAGAAATGTTTGACAAAGAAAAAATTAGGATGATAAATATTAAAGGCGAAAAACATGGCACAATTACACCAAGAATAAATGATAAAGAAAACTTTGAGGTAACTACATTACGGATTGATGTTTTAACTGATGGTCGACATGCTGAAGTTCAGTTCACCAAAAATTGGTTACTAGATGCAAACCGACGAGATTTAACCTTTAATTCAATGTTTTTAGGTTTCATAATATTATTTGTTGAATATTTTGATAAAAATATTTAAAATAATTTGTTTTTTAGGTTTTGATGGATCTGTTTACGATTATTTTTATGGCTATGAAGATTTAAAAAATCACAAAGTGGTTTTTGTTGGTAATCCCGACACTAGAATTAAAGAAGATTTTTTAAGAATATTGAGGTATTTTAGGTAAAGTATGACTTCGATCAAAAATATTAATATATTTATTCTTTATTATTATTCTTTCAAAATTTTTAAAGCGTAAAATCTCAAAAACAGTATTATTATTTTATTTTAGATTTTATGGAAGAATAGCAATTAAATCTAACGCCCATGACGAAAATACAATAAAAGCCATAGTCGAAAACATTGAAGGTCTTAAAAAAATTAGCGGAGAAAGGATATGGTCAGAAGTGAAAAAAATATTGCAAGGTAATTATGCATCAGATATTATGTTAAAAATGGTTGAATGTGGAATCGCTAAGTATATTGGCTTACCTGAAAAACCAAACGTAGATGAATTCAAGAAAGTTTTCAAAAATAGTGAACAATTTGAATATGATCCACTAAATTCCATATCATTTATGACTGCACTGATTTGGAGTAGTGACGACGCCATAGCTATGCATGGAAGATTGAAACTATCTGCTTATGAACGAGATTTAGCTTTATTTATTTCAACCAACCGTGAAAAATTGTTGGATGTAACAGATATTTGGTAAATATTTTAAATTTTTTTTATTCTAAATTTACAGTATAAATATAAAGCAAAATCTAAAAAGAATATCGGTAGTGTGACAAAAAAATTGTATTCTTTTGGTTAATTTTTAAATCAAAGGATTTAACTCGCATTATAAAAAATTATACTTTCAAATGCAAATAATGGTTTTGTGCTAATGCTATCTTAACACTTCTACATCTATTAATTTGGAAATTAAAAAAGTATTTTGTACAAGTATTTCAACGTAAATTCAAAGTGCAATATTTTCTTAAATTTGTTCCTACGCCTATCTCAAATAATATGTAAACAAAAATTTCAGGGTGTTCAAGAAGTTATCTCTGGAGCCATATGCAATGAAGGAATATATTGAAGAATTATTAAAATATCATGGCAAAAAAGAAATGTTTCATGAATTCAAAAAATGGAAATGTCCATCTTTTAAAATAAACGGTGACATGCTTAGTGAAAAAGGGTGTCCTCGGGGAAAATCAATGGGTTTGGTTATGAGGAAATTGAAATCAATTTGGGCAGATAATAAATTTGAAATTTCATCAGATGATTTATTAAATATACATTTGCCCAAAATTTTAGACGAAATTCCACCAAATGAAGTTTATTCCAAGAAAAAAATTAAAATTACGAAATAAATTCATTTTATATTTAATTTGAAATAAAGTTTTTCACAGTTATGAAAAAATTTAAATTAATTTATTATGTATTATATACCATGAAAGGAATACTTAAAAATAATAGTGTTCTTTGAATATATAAACAGGAAAAATTATTCGATAACAAATTAATGTAACTTCAAAAATAAATAAGTTGAACTTCATTTAAGTTATTTACTTTATTAAAAAAATATTTTTAATGTCTTCATCAATATGCGAAATAACCAAAATTTCTTAAATTATTCGAACAAACCTTTTTTGTGTTTATAAAAAACGTTATTCTTATGACTTCTTTAGTTTAAATTTATAATAAAATCACGCTTCTATCAATATTTTTTTTGTCTTTTCACCTGACTCTCTCTTTGATTTGACTCTTTCCGGTTCTTCAATATCTTCCATCTCAACATCATCAGCTGGTACTTCAGGCAATTTATTTGAAACATCTTCTGTTATATTTTCTTGTTCTTCACTAGCTACCAGAGCATCTAATTCTGCTAGAACAGCATCTTCATCCTCTTCCGTCAAAACCCCAGATAGCATATCATCTAATTCTCTTTGCTTCTCAACAGCTTCTTGTGTTTCATCCAATACACGTTCGATTTCATCAATTGTTAAAACTTCTTGAACCTTCTTTAATGCAACATTACCAACTTTTAGGCCATTTAGTACTTGTTGTTCAACCTGGGCAAATTCAATATCACCAGCTAATTTTTCTAGGTTTTCCAATTGCACATCTGTATTCTTTAATAAGTTTTCCTGGTATTTTTTCTTTCGCAATAAGAGTTTCGCTCGTCTAAAAAGAGAAAAAATTTAATCAAATCCAATTTATGAAAAATTATTAAGAATATAGAAATACACTGTAGAGCATAAACATTTAATTTGTTTTTGTTATAATAAAATCATTAACTTCGCGTCGCCATGATCAAGGCATATTTGATCATTAAATTCCTTATAAAGAATCTGACAGAAAAAATATTAGCAATAAAGTGAAATCGGTGTAAGATTGCAAGGACGACATGCAAAAATTAAAAAGGACATATTCAAGTACTTATGTGGGTATTGAATTATTTATGCCAATTAGAAGTATTTACAATACATTTCAGAAAAATCGAGAATACACACTCTTTGCGTCCACTTTGTAGACATTTCTTCGCTAAAATTCGATCACTTTCCAATGTTTTTTCTATCCTTTTTTGATATTGTTTCAATTTATCACGTTGCTGTTTCAATTGCTAGAATATATAAAAAATAAAATATTAATCAAACGTTATAGGTAGATCTTAGATCATCATCAGGAAATAAGTCATGGACAGAATTCACTGCTATTGTTACTTAAGTGGACAGGTGCCATAGTTGCCTACTTAAGTTCTGCTGAAGAGGGTTTAGGAGGACTAACAAACCTTAAATACCTATTACGAATAAGAGGAATATTATTTTTTCTTTACTAGGTTTTAGTATTTGGCCGTTAGCAAGTGGGGTTGGGCTGATGAATGAAAAAATAAACAGATAAAGGATCAATTTAATTTTCTTACTAGAATTGCTTTATCTTGTTCAGTAACTCTGCTTGGTTTTTTACTTTTACCAAATAATGCACCCATTTCATAAAAAAATATCCTTTCTTTTTTTTTTGTAAGATAAAATTTTGAATCAACCAAATTTTTGCAATAATTTTGTTTTCTTTTTTTAATAAAGTAAAAAAAATCCAAAAAAAAATTTTTTTTGTTTTTTGAGAAAAGATAAGAAAAATAAATTCAAGTAATTCCGTCATTCATCGCACTCATCATCGAATCGAACAAAAAACTTAATCAAACAAAGTAAACAAAGCAAAAATGATTCAAAAGTTATCATAGTCTACTTTATAAATTTACAAATAATTACTCTGCGTAAAACAAAGGAATTCAATTCCTTTTTGTAATATGTCTGAATGCCTGCCTACCATATTAATTAAATAAATCCTAATTCTAACTACATTTTTCTAAATTTTTTTTAAAAAAGGGTAAAAATGTTTTATTTAGGTTCATTTTCCATATAAAGATTATTATGTTGGTAATTTGGATGGATAATGGCAACACTTGAAGAGTAAGGTGTGATTTTTGACAGCTGAAGATTTCGTTAATTAAAATTAATATTTGAAAGTTCTTTGTTGGTTTAAATTTGAAAAGATTGAATTGAATTGAGTTGCAGAATTGATTGGAATTGAAGATTCGAAGAATTAGGGATTGGTGAATGTTTTTTTGGAAAATATTGAAAAGATAAAGTATTTTGTTAAAATCTTTGGTTAGGTGGCGGCGTCACTAATACACATACAAATACAAGCACTACATTGCTGATTTTGTTTTTTGCTTTTTTTTTTTTTTTCAATTTGTATTGCTGTCTATTTTAAATTGCTGAAATAAATCTAAAGATATTGGTCAATTGATTTAATTTAAATTAATTAATTTAATTTAGTTTGGGTTCTGATATGGCCTCAAAAAATAAGTGTCCCGACTGTGCTGCCTTGGTTGATGTTGATACGGGTGGAATTAAATGTGACAAATGTGGATTTTGGTATCATAAATCATGTTCCAAAGTTGATGATGAGCTGTATAAACAAATTGAAATTGATGACAAGATTGAATGGTTTTGTGTAGCATGTGAGATGGACAACTCCTCTTCTGGTGTAAGTACCAATACGGCAAGTATGATGGTGAAAGATATCTCCTCAGCCATTGAAAGTATGCGTGCTACAATGAATTCGAATTTAGGAGATTTAAATAAATCGTTAATAAGCCTTGATACAAAGATAACTGATATCACACATAGAATGACTGAATTTTCTATTAAATTTGAGAATATAGATAAGACTTTCTTCAATATTCATGAAGACATTAATAACTTCAAAGATGAAATAAATAATAAAAACATTCTTTTCTGTGATGAAATAAATGGAAGGATTGAATTGATGAATGAGAAGCAGAAAGAGAATGAAGTATCTGTGTTTCAAGAGGAGATTGTGAAGATCAAAGAAGAAAATGTTGAAATGAAGAGATGTTTTCACAATATGAGGATGAATTACGAAAATTTACAAGTTTCTTTGAGGAGAAATGATATTGTTCTTTCTGGGATTCCGATTAATATTAAGGACTTAAGTGAACTGGTGGTGAATATTGGTATTGCTTTGGGAATTGGTATAATACCTGGTGATTTATCGAAATGTACATGGGATGGTCCTAGGAAGATGAAAATTTATGTAACTTTTGTGAACACTCAGAAGAGAGATGATGTTATGAGGTCGTATTTTAAAAATAAAAACCTAATTTTTTCGAAAATTATACCAGACAGTAATGTTCATAGTAGAGTCTATTTGAATGACAATCTGTCCAATGAGTTGTACAACATGAAAAAGGATTGTATGGGCTTGGTGAAATGCAATAAGATAAGTGGATATAAGATAAGGAACAACGTGGTAATGATTACAAAGTTGGATGGGTCAGTCATCAAGTGCTGGAATAAGGGGAATTTATTGGAACAAAATTGGAATTAGTTGTATCAGCTAAGTAACTTCTGTTTATGTCTTATATTTTCTTATATATATACATATTTATAACTTCTTCGAGTATTTTTATATTTTTTTTATTTTTATTTTTATTTTTTTTCTTATTGACTTTTTCCAACTAATTAAATGGAATTGACTGGTTAAGTTAATTTGATTTGGTTTAATTTGATATATTAATAGATAAACTTGAAAAGTCTGATTTAGTGTAATTGAAATGGATTTTTTTTTTTTTTTATTGATTTGAGCTACTGGTCTGATTTAATTGATGGAATTTTTAGCTAGTCAAATTGTGATGTATTAATTAAGTAATTAAGTGTATACAGAAATATAGTTTTTTGTGCATAATATTAAAAATGATTTCAAAAGTGAGGAAAATTGAGGAGTATATTAAAAATTGTATTTTGAATTTAGAATGGATCAAAACAGAGCCAAAATGCTTATTTTTTGTATATCTCAATTTTATGTTAGTGTTTTTCCCCTGTATAATTTTTAAGTGTATAATTTTTAAGTTTGTTTTATTATTATTAATGATTTATTATTTTTTTATTAGATTGGTTATTTTATTTTATTTATTTATTTTTTATTTGCTTTTTTATTTTCGATTTTACGGTTATTGCATCTTGTTATTGATTATTGCTTTTACAGTTGTAAAAGGACTGTACTTTTTTCATTTTGACAACAATTTCATTGGTTCGACTTCTTCTTTGGGATTTGCTTATGATCACTAACAATCAAATAGGTAATGGTTCAACTAATTCCGCCTTCTTGAGGAGGTGCCTTGGAAAAAAATCTAAATTTTTGAATGTGGGACATTTGAATTGTCAGAGTCTAGCACCAAGTTCCAAATCTATCAAAAACTATGAATTAAAATCTTTGCTCTTTTCTGGTGAGTTGGGTGTTCTGGGTGTGACTGAATCATGGCTTAAAAGTTATCATACTAACAAATCTGTGGAAATACCTGGATACAAAATATTTAGAAATGATCGACCAAATATAAGAGGAGGAGGGGTAGCCTTGTTTGTTTCAGATAGATTTAAATGTAAAATAATTGAGAAGTCTGATTTTGAATTAAATTGTCCAGAGTATATGTTTGTGAAGGTCTCTGGTAATGAATTTTCTGCTCTGATTGGAGTTATATATATTCCAGATAAAACTATTCCCTTAACTAAACTGAATAACGTTCTTGAACAAATTTGCGTGTCTCATGAAAATATTATTATGATGGGTGATTTTAACAAAAATTTGTTGAATGTTGGTACAAAAAAATTAACTGAAGATTTTTTTAGAAATTATTCTCTTGAGTTGGTTCACAACGACTCCCCAACGCATTTTGATACACATCATCAAAGTGAGTCCCTGCTAGATTTTTTCATTGTGAATGACTTATGTGATGTGAAATATGTAAATAAGATGTGGGTTCCATCGATATCGAAGCATGCGTTGATCTTTGTTTCTCTGGATTTTCGAGTACCGCAGTTGGCACAAACATTTTCCTTCAGAGATTACAATGGTATTGATATTGTCGCTCTAGTAGAATATGCTAGTTCATTGGATTTTAGTATGCTCTATATGACAAATAATGTTAATCTACAATTAGACATTATTGATAACACAATAAAAAATTTGTTTGAGCGATTTGTGCCTCTCAAAACAATACGAATTAAGAACAGTAAACTCTTTTTTGAAACCAATGTGATTAAGGAGGCTAAAAATCTTAGGGATCTATCCTTCAAAGCATATATAGATAATAAAAATGATGACAGGTGGAAAATTTTCTGTAAATATAGGAATAGAGTAACGAAACTAATAAGGAAGGAAAAATATAAAGAGGGTTTAAAGAAATTTACGGGGAAGGAAACAACAAAAGAGCTCTGGAATAAAATTAGTTCAATTGGAGTATGTAAGGAAAATGGTAATATGGACAGTTTTATGAATGGCTGCATTTTGAATAAATTTTTTGCTTCTGCGCAGTCGGGTAGTGTAACTGCTAGGACTGATACTAATCTTGAGGAGAATTCTGATGCGTTATCTTTCAGGAGTATTGATACAGATGAGTTGGGCTGTGCTTTCAAATCTATTAAGTCCAATGCTGCGGGTGTTGATGGAATCTCCATAAAGTTTTTAAGGATTATTTACCCAATTTTCGAACAGTATTTTTTAAAATTATTTAACACAATTATAATGACGTCGACTTTTCCATGTGCCTGGAAAGTGGCAAGAGTGATACCTATTCCAAAAGTGAAGAATGCAGTAAGCCCTTCTGATTTTAGACCAATTAGTATTTCTCCTACTTTATCTAAGGTCTTTGAAAAAATCTTAAAATTGCAAATTTGTAAAATGCCAAAAGTTATTAATGGGATTATATCCACTCAATCCGCTTATAGGGAAGGATATAGTACAACTACTGCGGTTTTGGATCTGACGGAAGCTATTAGGCTAAATATGGATAAAAGATCTGTTTCAATTTTGCTATTGCTTGACTTTAGTAAAGCATTTGACAGTATAAATCATTCTAAGCTTTGTTTCAAATTAAAAAAAAATTTTTCTTTTTCTAACTCTTCTTGTAACTTAATTTATTCATATCTTACTCATAGGTATCAATATGTGTCTGTGGATAATGTTGTTTCTGACTTACTTCCTTTATGCAGAGGTATACCTCAAGGATCGATTTTGGGGCCGTGGCTTTTTATTTTATTTATTAATGACTTGCCTAGTATTTTGAGTCATCCGCTGACTCATATTTTTGCTGATGATGTTCAGCTTTTATACTCTACTCCTTTAAAGTCACAAGCAGAATGTGTACATCAAATTAATGAGGATCTTAAAAATATTTCTGTGTGGGCGACTGAAAATGAATTAAGACTGAATCCGGATAAAACTCAGGTGATATCATTTTTCAATAGAAAGGTGTCTGATGAATTGGATATTGTGTACTTACAGGGTAAACGGATCCAATATATGGCTAAAGTGAAAAGCTTGGGTTTTGTGTTGGATGAATGTCTCACGTGGGAGGATCACATAAATACAGTTATATCTAAAGTAATTTTTACACTGAGAAAACTTTATGGTTTGAACCATTACTTACCTTTATCGATAAAAAAATTGCTTGTAAATGCTCTTATTAAACCGTTCTTTTTGTATGGTTGTGAACTTTATTGTGGCACTGCTGCATATAGAATTGAGAGACTGAAAGTGTGTTTTAATTCTTCGTTAAGATTTTGCTACGGTCTGAATGGGTTTGCTAGAAATCTGAATGAGATTGCATGTTTATTATTGGGGACTAATTTTCTGGATTATTTAAAAATAAGAAACCTATTGCTTTTATATAAAATAGTAGCAAATAGGTCTCCTCAATATCTTTTTAATAGACTTATTTTTTCGTCGCAGCCTAGATATCCCTTGAATTTGAATATGTTGCAGCATTCACATAGAATAATGGATTTTTCATTCTTTAATAGGAATATACGAAATTGGAATATGCTGAATTTTAAGGAGGAGGTGTCAGTAAAAATATTTTTGAATAAACTAAAGGTTTTTTTTTCGGACGGGCCTTAGTGGGTGGGGTTGGTTGATCCAAAAACTTAAAATCCTATTACAAGAGATAAAGTGAGGGGTTCATTTGGGAGTCTTGAAGAGGGGGTTGAGCTGTGAATTTGTGTCAATTAAATTGCTTTACCTGCAATGACTGTAAACATTGAAAATATTAAAAATTATTATTATATTATTAGTTATATTATTTTATTTTGTTATTTATGATTTGATTCGAAAAGTTTTGAGTTTGATTAATTTAATTTAATTTAGTTTAATTTCATTTCATTTAATTTTTTGGACCCATATACAGGGGAAACATAAACATAAAGATAAACATGAACATAAACATAAAAACAAAATTATAGAAAAATAATATGTTGTTAAATTGAAAAATTAAAATTAAAATTAAAAATTTAAAATTAAGATTTATAATTTGAAAACTGTAATTAAGTTATAATGAATTATTTTATAATTTTATTTTAAGTTCTTTTTCTTGTATTCTAACAATAATTTGTATAAGCCTTGAATGGCTTTTTTATTGTCATATGAATAAATAAATAAATAAATAAATAATTTGTGCTGTAATATGTTTTTGTAGCATTTTAAAGTAAACACTCTGGTTCAAACATGTTGGAGTTTATTATCGAACTTTTCCTTAACTGTCAAAAATGTTGTGTTTATAATTTTGCTTTATTATTTTTTTGTGTTTTCATTTTGTTAATTTGACAGATGGACGTCAGATAAAATAAACATAAGAAAAACGTAACACGAAAAGACGAAGACTTCGTTCTTTGGTTTGGTTCTTCATCTCTCAGTTTAAATTTATTTACATTTAATTTCGTGCTGGTGATTTGGTGCATTATTTTATCAACGTTCGTTTTTCGTTTATGTGTATATCATATAAAAAAGTTAAAAGTAAAGTTTTTAAATAAATAGTAGGTTAGGTATCTCCTACCTACCAAGGCCAACATACCTAATATTTAAAATTTTTGGAAAATAAAAATAAAAGAGATATCTAGGTATTTATATTTAAATAACGAATTACCTGGGTACCCTGTGAATCAATTATACAAACGAAAGTTAGAGGGGTTTCAGCTGCATAATAATTTAAAAAATGGATTTGTAAGTAAATTTTTGTGTTTTCAGTTCTTTCGGGTTCTCTTATGCTTACAGCTTACCTATCAAATACTATTGTAGGAAAATAATATGATATCGATTTACTAATAAAGTCCAATAAAATATAAACTTCTTTCCATATTTCAATTCCTATGTTTAATACTTACCTACCCATTTAGGTTCTTAGGTAACCCAACCTACACATCAACAAACATCATTCGAATTTGAATAAAATTACTATGTAGTACCTACCTATGTCAGGATCAAGCACAAACTAGGTAGATCAATTTATTAATTGATAAACACTTCTTAACACTATCAAATAAAAATATCGATAAATCAATTAAAAACGACATTCTACAGCAATAGAGTTAATAACCTAAGTACTTAATAACTTAATTTTTTTTCTTTAGGCAAAGTCAACTAGACAACCATTATTCCAAAATCATCGAAATTATACAAAATTCTTACAAATTTGATGAACTACCATTTACAGAATTAATTTCATCAATAAAATTTTTAAGGAATTCTTGCTCTAAGGGTTCAGAGGTTCAAATACACATATCTTCCTATCCAGAGATCCTGACAATACTGCAATATGCGTTCAAATCAACTATTTGTTCCAACTTAACAGAAAACGAAAATTGTGATTTCAAAATACTTTTATGGCAATTAATGGCAAATATTATTGTTAATAATAAAACGACCCAAGGAATTATTTGGTCAGCGTTCAAACAAAATATTTTGGATTCGTTGTCAGAATTAACTCCGTTTACCGATATTCAATTAATGATTTTATATAATTTTAAATTAAGTTCTAGTCAATTCATTGATTCGAATGAAATATTTTTAATATTGACAAAAATTTGGAAGAATGTACTAGAAAAACAAGATAATACAATTAAATTAGAGTTTTTGCATATATTTTTTGAAGATCTGTTGTGTAAAACTCCAAGAATTATAGCGCTATATGGACCACAACCACCTGAATTAAGAATACCTGTTCTAAAATATCTTCAAAGTTACATACGAAATGGAAGTCCTAATGGAAAAATTAACCGTTCCCTATTAGAATTTATATCAAAAGAATTCAAAAAGAAATCTGATTTTATTTTGAGCAATAAATTGAATGGCAGCTTTCATGCTGAAGAAATTATGGAAATGTTAGATGTTATTTCTGTAGCCACGGGTGATGATGTCTATTCAGAAATTTATGTAGAAGATCATTCGTTATTTTTGAATGCTGGTGGTCTGGTGGAAACTTTGAATGATTTGGGACAAAAATCACAAAACATATTCACACCAATGGAAAAATTAACAGAAGTAGCACCAAACTCAAATATATCATCTGATTTTGAAAAAGAAATGTCATTTCAATTAAGAACAAAATTAGTTCGCGTTTTAGCAAATTTATTGTACAAAAATAAAAAAAATCAAGAATATGCTCGTGAAATGAACGTAATAGTTGCAATTTTGAATTGCACTCGATCTGATGCTAGAAATCCAAGTAAGTATTATTCTCTTTTTATTTAATAATACATTAAAAGTAGCACGTTCGGTAGAAGTTATTCTTTTGCAACCAATAAAAATTTAATTTTCCTTTTTGGATAAAATTCTAATTGTGATGAAATATGCTTTTTATTTAGCCATGTTTCTCTTTTGATAATTAAAAAAAATTAAAAAATGTGGAAATATTATCTTTTCAGTGTTGAAAGAATGGAGTATTTTAGCGATTAGAAATTTATGTGAAAATTGTCCAGAAAATCAAATGTTTATTGCAAATTTATCAAAAGTTGGCGAAGCTCCAAATAATGTGTTAACAGAATTGAATTTAGAAATGGGAGCTTTAAGAATAAAACCAAATGAATAGAAAGTCTAATTAATAAGCATTGACATTTAAAATCACTTGAGGAAGAAAATATAAAAATTTGAGATGTTATTACAAAAACTGGTCGTTATTAAATTAATTGTTATTTTAATTTTTGGTTAAAAATTAAATAAATTTAATATTTTTGTAGAAAAGTTAATGGTTTTATTTAATGTCTTATTCTCTTTTGTCGTATATTTCTTAACAAATAATAAATTTTCTTCTTTTCAACACATTGTAAGTTACATTTGATAGATATTAGTGTGGAATCCTAATAACAAAAAAATGCATAGTGTCTTATCCAAGTACCTATTTTATATTTGTACTTATAATCGCTGTTTCTTGAGCAGTTTGAAATGATATTAAAGACATTAATTTGTTTGCTGCAGTTCAAATTTTTTCTAATCAATATCTGAAATTTCATGTCAATATCAACTTCAAAAAAAAGAATTATATTGAATTTTAATTAATAGAATAACATACATTAATAATTATGCTAATTATAAAACTAAAAATAATATGCATCATCTTCGTTATTGATACTTTATACCAAGCAAATAAAAAAAAATTATTAAATGGTAATCGTTTAAATTTGATACTATGATGGTTAAAAAAATTAGAGTAGATATATAATTTTATTTAAATACTATCTTAAAACTATTTATTAAACGTCTTATTATATTTACAACTCCAAAACGCCATTTACTCAAACCAAGGCACATAAAATTCGAGAACCTCTTCGAACGAATCTCATCTGCTTAATACGCCTTTATTATCAAAAATTGTAAATGTCTACATATTGTAAATCTATGCTAATTTGTTGAATCACATTATAAAAATAAAAGAAACTATATAATTTGCATATTTAAAAACATGATACTATGTAAGATCTTTTAAGAGTTCTGAGATCGATATCAAAAATAGAATGAAATATATATTACTTTATTATGTTTAGTTACTATTACAATTTCCAAAATAAGCAATTCAGTTATATTTTATTCAATTTCTTGAATTTAATTGATACCCGCATAAAATTTGAATATCCTTAAATTTTATACCTGAATGGACCTTCAAGAACTCTAATATCATAGTTTTTAAGGATTCTTTTGGATAAATGTAAAGGCATATTATACTTAATGTATTTACTTTTATTGTTTTCTAAAAAAAAAGAAACATTTTTCTTGAATAAAACTAATTCAGTTAAATTGCCACTTTTTTTTATTTAATTGCATCCCTTATTTCATTAATACCCACATAACTATATTATATAATTTGTTTAATAAGCACTTTAAAGACAATTTTTAGCACCACATAGCTATTTAATATTATCCCTACAAATGTCCTTTTTATATTTTATTTTTTCTTTTAAGACGAAAGGGTAATAATAATGAATAAAAAAAATCTCAAGATATAGAGAAAAAATATTTCAAGAAGAAAAACTTGAAGTAATATTATTTTATTGCAATCCAAAATCATTTAAGTAATAGGTCTAAGAAATATTCGAATACTTTTATGATATTGAGTCCTTGAGGGCTTTAGCAAGTCTATGATATCTTTTTATTTGGGTTTTAAAATTTATAACATTTATTTAAATCTTTATATACATTTATTTAAAAATGAAATATAATTGGTGAATATGCAAAAGAAAAATGTGAAATACGAATACCGAATAATTCTTCTTTTATTTTAATTTTCTTATCTTTAATTAAAGTTTAATATTGATTTTTTAATATGATCTAAAATTTGAGATCTGAGCTGAGATCGTAAATTTTGGTAAATCGAGGAGTTATAAAAAGTTTAATTTTACAAGCAAATGTACATAAATAAATTATTTAAGAGTATCATTATACTACAATCCCGCACGCACTGATATCATCATACCTAAGCATTTGGTGTGTGAATAAAATTAAAATTAATTAGATAAGCTTTTAAATTTTATGACAAATAACGCCCATACATGGATAGGAATTTTATTTTTGCGACCTATAGCAATAAACACATAGAAATGCAATGAACTATATTATAGAAATTTCATTCCCATCATCATAATAAAATGAATTGAAGTATTTTTCCAGATGGTCACTAATCAAATTGAGTGAAATAGACATTTATTTGGTAATTAAGATCCCCATTAAACTATTAAAATGTTTCTCATACGCTCAAGAATAGTATAAAACATTTTCTTTCATTATAATAATAATAATAATAATAATATACCGTTCAAGGGTGTAAAATTGGTTATGGTATTAAAATATCTCAACATCATCATATTTGGTTGATCATTTTTAGACAGATGCACTCTTGAACACGTATTTATGAAATTTTTAAAGGGTGGATCAAAGCAAATTTTTAGTAAGCTTTTAGTGTTTTCCAGTATTGTTGATCAACAGCATAAAATAATTTGGATAATATCGAAAGATATTGTACTGTACCTACAAATGTACATGAACTTGCATTTACAGTGCACATACAGTAGGTAGCTTACTGCATTTAAACATTATTATACATACAGTAATTAAGTAAATGATAATGATGATGTTTGAGATAAACATAGACGTTTCACTTAACTCTCACTTAATACTTAATATCTCTTGAAAACAAATAATTTCATATAGTATGTGAATCAGCACACTGACTGTAGTATAGTGAAAACACTGTAATATAGTGAAAAACTTTTTGAAAGTTTGTGTCTTAAGTCTATTGATATTATAAGCAATTTCATCTTTCTTTAAATAGAATAATATATTTTTATTTTATTCTCATTTGAACTGTTTAAAATTAATAATGAATTTCGAATATTATATAAACTAAATCAAAAAGTAAGTATCACTATAAACATAATTAAAATTTTACAGTTAAATAAATATTTCAACACTATCTACTCCACCCTAGAAACTAAGGTGCAATAATATCAATAAAAACGTAACTATTAAAATGTTTCAAAACTTTTTGGGTGTTGGATGCAATGAACAGTGGCTCTTAAAGAGTAAACGACCACAATTTTAGTTTTTTTTTTTTTAAATTCGTGTTCACAATTTTTAAAGGTACACAAAAATATTTGTGTACCATTATTATTATGTATAGTGTAATAAATAAAAATTAGTTAAACATCCTTTTTTTTTTCCAGTAACCACTAAACATTTATTATTTTTAAAAGGATGAAATAAACCCTTTGCAAATGACCGGAAGGAAAATAATTACATTTTTATATTTTATCTTTTTTTTTCGGTGCATTATGAATATTTCGATTAATCGATTTTATCTGCTTCACATTCCAAATGATATTTTTCATCTATTAGAAAATTATTTCTTGGTAAATTTCTCCAATGAGTAGTGAATATTTTTAAAACTTTATTGTGTTGTCCAGTATATTCTTTTCTAACATTCTTCTTTTAGATTTTAGAAAGCTTGTAGAAAGCTTAAAATACCAGAAATTCGTCCTGTATCATTGTATCTTGCCATTTGTTAAATTTATTGATATTCTTATTTTTATATTTATATTACAAAATATATTAGCTACACTTACAATATAGAGGTGTAGAATGGCACCTTATTATGCTTTGTGAAATTTTAAATTCGTTAAAATCTTGAAGTATCGACAAATAGTTTCGAACTAAGCTCAAAAACGCAATAAACTTAAACATTAAAAGTATTCAACTTCTAGCTGCTTAAATTGTTATTAACAATTTAATATAATTTGTTAAAGAACTGAACAGCGCTCCTCGGGCTTACAAAAATAATATATATATAATGTATAATATATACGTACTTTAATAATTTTATTAGCCTGAATTTTTACCGCTTAAACAAAATGAATATCAAATCAGTAATAAAAAATATTTCTTTCCAATTTTGAAGAAATGAAAATTTAACCTAATAAGGTTAGCTAAGGTTAGGTTCAAGCGGACGGAAGATGCATAAATCCCTCTTGCACCTAGTCAAATTGAAACATATTCGAACACTATGTAAAATTTTTCGAATATGGAAATTTAAAAATCTAACAACTGCAATTAATGATTTAAAACAAGTACCAGCAATGTGCCTGTGGTCTTGTCCGAAACAAGTCAAAAATACATCCACAAATCCATTTATTTCTTTGATTATGCTTTAAGTTTATTTTAACCCATTTATCAATTTTTATGCACTTAATATTGGAAATTTATCTATGAAAAACAGCAATAAACATTATACACTGAGAGAGAATGCATCTGCAGACCCGCTTCAGAATATCGTCCTTCAAATATCAGAAAAAATAATTTTTAATATATGTAAACAATCGAGGGTGGAAATTGAAATAAAATATCTAAGAAAATAATGAAATAGTGTTCAATTTTTTTTTTTTTTTTTTTGAAATGGATGCAGGATAATTTTATTCGGATGAAACTATTATCGTGCTGTTATTTTTCCTATTGTTATTTGTTTTTATAACGATTTTTCCTTAAAATTCTTTAATATCAACTGCTGCGCTGAAATTATTTTTAACTGGTTTGTATAATTTTCATGAAAAAAAATAAAATAAATAAATAATGTCAACATTAAAATGAAAAAAAAAAAATTAAGTATTTTCATTAAATTTTGGGGATTCAGAAAACGGTATTAAAGTAAATATCAAATTTCAGCATCTTTTTTAATTTGAAATGAAAATGAGAGGAGCGGTCAAATGACTGCATGCATATGGCTTATATTTTCTGTTGTTTATAGCATATTTTTAAAAATTCCAGAAAATTTCTTTTAATATTAAAATAACAATAAAATAAATATAAGTAGATTGAACATACAATATAAAATTATATATGATACTATTGACTACATTTTCGTTGATTAAATTTTTTTTTATCATTATTACTGAATTTTGACTTAATTAAAATTGGAGTAATTGAATATTGTATTTTAAATTTTTTTTTTTTTGCACCTCTTGGAATTAATTTATAATTTAAATTTTAATCAAAAATGTTTGTTTTATATTCTAAAGATCAATTATATATATGGCATTAACATTCTGCGGATGTTCTTGGCAAAGATCATTCTGGACGTAAAATTTTCCGGCACTTTCTCGAGCACTGCCGGCCGTAAGTCACGATTTTCAACGTAAATTTGGATAGCGTCGTACAAGCGTGAATCTATTCATAATGATTTCACATAGTACTGATCAAAAATCCCAAAAAGTGAGCGCATTATTATGACAGCTCGTTGAACAGTTAACCCTTTCGTAAGTTTTATCTAAATATTAAATTATATTATACTGTAAAAATTAAAAATTTATGTTACATTTGATTTGCATTATAAAATTTTATAAAATAATCAAAGAAATTATTACATTTTCTCTTCTAAGGCTATATCTCAACATATTATATTGTGAACTAGCTTAATGAATCATCAATTTAACCATTGCGTTCAATTTAACTATACCATCTTCATCATTTTTAAATAAAATTTCAATATTACCTATGGTTAAATAAAATCGATTGTAATTTAGTAGTAACAATTACCTAAGTGAACTAAATGATTGAATATATAGCTTTTTATTAAAATAAATAATATTTACCTAATTTATAAGTTTTATGCGCTGTCAAGAATTGAAGAAACTTCGCTACTTTTATTTTATTTTTTATTTTTTTTTTTGAAACCTTGAAATTTCCCTTAAATTTTCTTATAATGTTAGATCAATTATAAGTTTGGGTAATGGGGTGGATTTCATATAAAATATTATAATTTTCCCGGAAATGAAAGAAAATTGTACAGGTGATATAATTATATTATGTAGGTATATATTGAAATAAAAATTATCTATGCTCACATGTACATTATTTCCTGATAAATATGTAAAAATTTTATTTACATTTAATAAACACTTAAATCTCTTTTATTGTGGTTGTTATAATTTGTATTTTAAAATATTCTCCCCTTTTTTTTTTTGTTGCATTAAATCATAACAACTGATTTTTTTTCCTCTCGAAATTCCGAATTATAACACGTCGTCGATACACATTCAATGGATTCATATAGTAGAATGTTCCAACAAATAATTTCAAGTAAAATATCTTATCTAGCATTTCAAAGTTACATACTTGTATGTACAGCACACATGAAAATACTCAACAATGTTTAATATTCTTAATAATAATTTTTGTTTAATATAAATTTTGTATAAAATTGTTTATTACGTTTAGTAAATAGTATATACATTAGTTTTTCAAGCTAAACGATTCCGAAAGGTATAAATACTTCACTTTTACATTATAAGTATCACTCTAAGGAACTGAAATAAACTTAAGTAGCTCTAATATAATATACTAGGTACACAAAAATTATACTCGATGTGTGTTGTACATTAATGTTTCTTTAATTTTTGTAATATATATGTTAATATTTTTGTGTGCTTTCCAATAATAATTATGTAATATATTTATTAATTTATTATACCACGAAGTCTTGAATCATCTTATGTATGTTCCGAAGCACTTACAACAATGTTTTAATTAATTTTAGAGAATAAAAAAATAAAAAAGTAAAATTCAATAAGGATAATATTATATTATGAACATTTCTTTTGTTGATAAAAGTATTTTACATAGAATATTACCAGGATTTTTATAATAAAACTGAATATAATTATGTACATATATAAATAATATGAAAAGGGGTCTAAAAAGAATAATAAAATTTTGTTTTGTTTTTTAAAATGCATAAGAAGGATTTTTTTTTTTTTTTTGAGGGGTCTAATGGCTCTGTTGTTTCAACCACCAAAAAATCACACTTTTTCTTTTTAACAGATGGTGTATACATAGATTATTATAGTAAAATATTTTTAAATATAAAACTCGGGAAAATTTTTCATATACGTATATATTTTATTTTGTAATGCCCATGGATTTTATTAAAAAAAAAAAGAAAAAAAAAATATAATAATTATGCATTTTCTTTTAAATTCTTAAATGCAAATGCATTGTTTGGTTGATTTTTCTTCTTAAAAAGGGGGTAAAATTATGTCCTAGAAAATGTATAAGCATTTAAATGAAATTTCAATTACCTATACATAATTTATGTATATATTATTATTGTAATAAATGCTATTCTATGAAATTTTTGAATATTGCTTTTCAAAAACTTACACTCGTACGATTTTAAAGTGTAAGTATAGTATGTATATAAAAAATGAATGAATTTAAACTTATTAAGGGTTTATAATTGTATGCAGATCATAAACTTTCAGTGCTAAAAAACATGCAACATTTATAATATATATAATAACTTAGAGTGAACCAACATAATATTTTAATAATGTATGAACGTAAAAGCTATATCTATGTATAATACAAGTAATTTTTTGATGTTTCTGATATAAAAAATCAGGAAGAAACAGAATATATATTAAACAGGAGTAATAGATGAATATTCAAATTTAATTTAATTATAAATATAATTTAAATTTAAAAGAGTTCCATGACACAATTTTCTGTTTAAGAATGTTATATAATCTTAAAAACCCACCCATCCTGTATTTTGTTAAACACACACACTGAAAAACAGATAGCTGCCGCATTTATAACTTCTGAGTATATCCCTTGCTACATATATAAGTCACATAGAACTAGTGGATGACTTTATCAAGATTAATTTTACTTTTTAATGCACGTATCTGAACGTACTATTATAAAACAATATTTAACATAAAAATATCAGAAACTCAATTTGTGTACAAAAACATTTTTTACTGGATTTAAACGAATATTGTAACTCATTTGAGACTACTATTCCACAAAAATGAACTGTTTGTTTGCTTTTGTGATTGAATTTTATAATCAAAATTCATATTAAATTCTAAGAACAATCTTTTAGATATTTTAATTTCAATGCTTTACATTCATCTTATTTACATTTCATTTCGATGAACAGCACTTGAGATGAGAATGAACATCATCCTTCAATTCCGCATAAAAGTAAAATAATTAAGTCTGGCCAAAAATTATTAAAATTTTATTACATAAATAAATTGGACTTAAAATATTTCTAGAAAATATGTTTTTTAGATAAACAAATATGTAAAGTATATATTTAAAAATTCAACAAAAAAAAACAATTTATTAAAATGCATTTTTAAATATATTTAAAAACAGAAATTAAAAATGCTTGCTATTAAAATAAATATTCAGCATTATAATTAAAAATATATATTTTTTGTGCATTATGGTTTATTTAATTTTTTATTTTTATTTTTTTCAAATGACATTCCCTTGAAATGTCCTTTAATGTGCCTTTTGAGAATAAGATGATATATTTAGGGAAAAAAAAATTTGAGCGTATAGGAAGGAACACACAAATTTCACCCATCTTCACATTATATTTTTATAAAAATTTATTTTGTTAACTATTAAGGACTTAATATTATTTAAATTACTTTCAAGCGAAATTTGATTGCCAAAATTATATAAACTATTTATTTCAGGGTTTCGCTGTATAAAAATTCTGTTTCTTGAATTTGGTACAAAAAAAATTATCACTGATTTCTTGTTTATCAAATGTTTCTTAAGCGAAGTTTCATTTTTTATTTTTTGTATTATAGGTGAGATGATTTTTGGGATACGAAAAAGTTTGTTTTAAATATAATAGTATTTAAGAAGACAAATTACATAACTTCCCATATAGGGAGAATAAGGAATTTCAATGATTTATACCACCTTGTATCAATTAAGAGATATTTTTTGTCTTCAGTTTGTCAATCCTATAGATAGATAAAAATGGCAATTATATTTGTTCTGTATAGGACTAAATTTTTAATATCAAACTTTTTTATTAGAAAATACTTGTAGGCACATAGTGTAGAGGTACTCTAGAAATATCGACTTATACTGAGAATGTCACATTATTCGTATATCAATACTTTTCCGTATTCGAAAAATAAATAAAAAAAAAATTTTGCATATTACTTTACATGATTTTTCCTTATGATCTATTAAATAAAAAATAAATTAATTTTCATGTGCATTTTTGTATTAAAATGCGTAAAAATTTACGCTTTTCGAAAATAACGTTTAATATTAACGTTAATATTGCTTTATTAATTTAGCAATTTTGTTCGATAAATTATTTGTAATATTTTGAATATACGTATTATGTTATTTTGGAAGAAAAAGAAAGTATGTATATTAATTCCAAGTTCGAAAACATCTATAACCTATATTTGTTGAAAAAAACATGTACAAAAAGTTTCTGGAAAATTTTAAAATTTCCATTTAACTGGAAACAATGTTTGGAAATATCAAATATATTGTGTAAATATTTATAGAATTTTTGTAAATTAATAGAACTAAAAAATTATTACCATGACGTTTAGTATCATAAATTCATCCATGATTTATATCTTTAAAGACATAAAAACACTGTCTATACAGTTCGAACAAACAAAAAATATCGACATTTTTTATCTATAGAAAGTATATGTCATTAACGTTATTTTTTAAGGACCTTGGGTGATATGCCATTGCCAGATAAAAAGAAAATTTAAATCACTCCAAGTGCAACCAAAAATTCACAAAATGAATGCATTTCTATTTCAAATAACCCTCAAAATTAATCGAAATTTTTTAACCAGTTTATAATGTTTCGTATTTAAAAAAAAATGTATATATAATAAAAAAATATTATACATTTATTTATGAATTTGAAATGTAAAAATGCATTTTTATGAATAAACTCCATATTTTTTTTTTTTTATAACTCTTATCAAAGAATATTCTAAAAAGCCACGTGCCGCCACACGTTAAAAAAAAGGGTGATTTTTTTATGTTGTTATTTTTATTTTTTTGTTTTTCGAAAAAAAAGCATTAAATATTATTTAAATTCTCAAATATGTATGGGGGTCTATCTGGTTTGAGAAAAATAAAAAATTGTAGTACCGAATCACGAAAAAAAAAAGTTATTAAAACGTGAAAAATCTAAGTCCACCAAATAAAAGTTTTCTAACAACAAAGCACAAAACAGAATTATATGTATATTATAAAATATCAATGTGATATCTGGAATAAAATTTTGCGAAAAAAAAATTGGAGGCCCAAACTTTTTAGGCTGATTTCGTTTTTATATACATAAAATCAAATCTGTAACTAAGCTCTCAAACCCAGTTACCAAAGGCTGATCACATACTTAAAAGAGTTTGAGAGAGATATTTTTATTCGAATCCTTAATATAGTATGATTTTTTAATAAAAAAATGGTAATCTTACCCTTCACTCTTATAGGTTACAGGACTATTGAATAAACTTTTATTTAGCCGAAAAATTAAAAATAAAAATGTTCAATGAAAACTAAAATAATATTTATCTATTTTTTTTTTTTATTTAAATTTTATTTGTTGTTAAGACCATGTAAGTGAATCATAAGTTTAAAAATTAAAAGGATACCAGTGCAATAGAAAAAAGTGGTTTCCGGTTCATGAATATTTTCTTGAAAATTAATAAGTTTTATAAAATAACAACCTGGAAGTCCACAAAAAAAGTTCCTTTTTATGTATTTTTCATGTAAATTTGTTCATGAAATTAATAATATGTATGTACTCACATATGTATTAAATTATATATTTACATATATTTGTGTTTTTCTTTTTTCTTGACATTATGTGGAATGTTGATTTTAGAAGAGACAGATTTTTTTTTCTGTCAAACAAACTTTGAAGTAAAATTTTTATGAAGTTTTAGGACTATTTTTGTGAATTGAAGATCCAGGAAACAAGGCTGATCCTAGTTTTGTTTAAATATAGAATATATTTCCAAAAATTTTGTGTCCTAGGAAAAAATATTTAATAGTGATAAATATTTTAAAGTACCTACATAGATAAATTTTTTATTAGTGTTGTGACTTGGGCGTATTAGATAATTTTAAATCAATAAAAAATGAGTAATATTTTCATATTTAAATAAAAGAAAGGAACGCATAATCGTTTCTAAAAACTTTTCAACTTTTCACTTATATAATGTTGTGTTGAGTAATGTTTGACTCACGCTTTTCTTAAATGTGTAATAATTTCAGGTGATTTTATATAAATACTTAAATATTAGATATATATATATAATATTTGTTTATTATTATATTACTTTAAATTATAATGTATTCAAAAATGTAAACAAAATACAAATAGATATTATTGTGGCGACCAAAATACTAGACTGGCTAATATTTTATTGGAGACTTTAATAAAAAAAAAATTGGAAAAAATATATACATATATAACCCATACTTGAAGTTTATTAAATGGTCATCACACAATAGAAAAAAAAATAACACCATATACATGACCAAATACCCACTTATTTTCTGTTGTATATAGTATATGTATATTAAAATTATGTTGAAGAATTTTCGCTATAACTAAAATAATCCCATTATATGACCCAAAAATTAATAATTCACATATAATATATAAAAAGGGGGATGTTTTTAAAGTGAATTCAAACATTCCCAGGCATTTGATTTAATCTGCCTTGCCAAAAATATTTGTCTAGTTTCTGGAATAAGGATTTAATAAATTGAAGGGATACAGATATAATATTTATTATACAAAAAAGAGTATTACTTAATGTATTGCATATTATACTATTCAATCAATTTTGTATAATGTTTCCCCAATTTTGAGATGAAATATACAGTTATAATAATGTAAAAGTAGAGCAATATTATTCTGCCCTTGACAAACACTAATCAAGGCTAAAACGTTAAAAAATGTAAAATATTAATATTGATTTTTATTTGATATAGCTACTGAGGCATTTAAAAATACATTATTCTTATTTCATATGTATACGATTGCAAATATAATGTACATTTACAAAATATTTTTTTAAAATATATACAAACTGACATTTAATTAATATATATTTTCTAGATTTCATAATTATGTACGCATAATGGTTCTGAAAATATAAACAAGGTGAAATATGTATGCTGAAAAAAATATATGTTCTGAAATATTTTATTTAAGAGAAATGTTAACTATCATTGTTTTCTAAACGCTATACTAGAGAATTTATTTAAGTTCAAAAATCGAAATACCTTCCGATGATCTTCAGGTTAGTTGACAATATGCATTAGTTATATTACTATATATATTATTATTATATCATATAGTGTACTATAACGTGCAAGTACAATGTACACTACGAAGTACTATAATATGTTTTACGATGCTAACAATTTACCATAACTCTTGGGATCTTAACCCTACATAATAAATTAGCCTAACTTACATTTAGCAGGTGCCAGGTGTGAAACACAAAACTCAAACTAAATAAAGTTCAAAAATATATATATATTAATAGAATTCGGTACAAAGTTTATGTAGTTGTACATATACATATTATCATATTTTTCAAAAGTAATTAATCTCATGAAATGACAAATTCAATCGTTCTTGAATTTCTGTCGACCATTAGCAATATGATTTATCTCTCGATACCCAATGTTTCATCGTTTTACAAAATATGAAGCTCAAGAAAAAAAATCCTTAATTTAGCCCACAATCAATCTCATAATTTTAATTAAAAAAAAAACTTAAATCAATAATATAGGGTATTTTTTACACTCAAAAAAACAAATCAAAATTGTCTCATTCCGTGCAGTTGGAAAAATTATTTTTTGTTTGTACATAGTTTTTTTTTTTTTCAAAAAAATATTTGAACTTGTACAGGGTTGTTGTTGTTAGTGTTAATAAATGTTTTTGAAACCCTTCTAAAAAAAAAAAAAAAAATCTGTTAGAAAATTTCACTATATAATAAACAAAAATTTTCGAGGGATGAAAAAATAAAATTTCAAAACAATAACAAAAAAAGAAGAAAAAAAAAAAACAATCACTGAGCGACATAGCATTAAGCAGCAGATGTACTATTGTTGATTTTCAAAACCATTTTAACAGAGGAATGAACTAAAAATCTAAAAATTTTATGATATATGAGGGTGCAAAATATAAAACTTATAACAGTTTTGGTTTTTTTTTTCATTTTTTTTTATTCTTCAAACATAAACTATGTAAGTACATACATATACTATGTATATATCGGTATCTTAGCAAATATTCCTTTTTTTAATTGCTATAAGAATGTTTTTGTTGAGAATCTCGCATGACATGATGTATATATTCGTTTTGTCCTTAAAAAAGGACTCTAACTAAAAATATAGTATGGTATTAAAATTTTATAAAATCGGTTAAATATGATATTGAGGGTTGGCTGATTTAAAGATTTTTTTTTTTTTAATTAGAGATTTTTTTTTCTATGTGAAACAAATAAGCTTGATTTGAAATCATTTGGTTGGAAATAAGTCACGTGTATTGATGAATGTATATTTGTGTGATTAATATTTTTTTTTTAATTTCTATTCAAATAATTGTTAATAATATACGTTTCAATAGTAATATACCAAGTCAATTAAATTTTCTTTTTGTATATTGATTGGACAAAAATTATAAGTTTCTTTAACCTTTCTTTTTGTACCACATATAGGTATCATATACTTTTAATAGTTTTAATCTTTAGCATCCTATTTCTTGAAGATTTCAGGCAAGAAAGGTTAATTATACAATTTTATTTAAATTTACAATCAGCATATATTATTCTACTACAACGTGTAGTAATTTATATAAAAAATTAACATTATGTAAAGTAACCAAAATATAATACTAGTAATTTTAAAAAGCTCTAATTAAACATATAATATAAAGCTCAAATTACTATAATAATTATATATAATTCTATATTGAAAAAATAAATTTATAAAGGTATAATTAATCCAATTGCAAGTAATTCCAAAATTATTCAAAATTCAACATCACCAAATAGTTCAGTTATGCGAGATAAACTAAAATAAAAGCCGAAAATATTATTTTCATGCGGTAATATAAGCTGTTTGCAATAAAAAATAATGGCAAAATAATTTCCTTAACCTATAAGATAACATCTTCTCTTAGTTTTTTACTTATTCCATGCATTATTTCTGTGATCTTGAAAAATTAAAATTTCTTATGCAAAAACCATATGAATTATATTTACCACAATAAAAACAATACCAATAAATTGTTGAATATAAAAAAAAATACAATTTCCTTATCTTAAGTTACAACCATAACTTTTTTTTTGTTGATATATGTATAATGGCTTAAAGACAAATAAATATAATTTTAAATATTTACCAATGTATATTAATAAAGTAATTAAATTGCAATAAATTAAATGTTAACCCTTTTTATCTTAAATACATATTAAATTATATTTTTAGCATAATGCCCAATTAAGCATAAATTATGTTCACTACTACTAAATCCTAAATACCCTTTGACTGACTAATCTTGCCACGTCATTTTAATATTAAGTAATGCAAATAAAATTAATAAATCTTATATAGAGTTTTGTGTACATTTATCTACTCTACTATTTAATATAAAAATATTGTTCTGGAGCCAAAACAAATGTGACTCATTGGATAATAATATATACATTCATTTTCCAAAAAATTACTTCAATAATATAAAGAAATTTAGATGTATACATATATCTACCTAAATAACTAGAATTTTTTTTTTTCTATAAATAAATTCGCTTACTTTAATATTTTATTTTTACATTTTCTTTATATATACACATAAATATTTTGATGACGTAAGGAGATTCCCAATTTAGTCAAGTGTGTAATACGACTTGTATCAACAATGATGAGTCAATCTTAAAGAAAAAATTCTTGTGGTGTAGAAAAAAGAATAATAATAAGGTGCTTATTTTTTCGTCCTACATTTTTAAAAAGAACATTTTTCTTTTTATTATTATGATATACCTACATAGTTTTCTTTCCAACAAGCAGAAGCATATTAATATCAGTTTAGTAAATCTGCCATTTCAGCAAATTCTAAAAGGACTATTTAATATTACAATATTTATTAAATTTATTGAAGTTGAAGAGATATTCATTTTTCTAAGCTGCTCTGTCAGCTCAATATAAATATAATTAAGAAAAGGTTACACGAAAATGATTGTCAAAAATGTGTTCCAATTTCTGAATTTTTTCCAATTATTACCAATTTAAAATTGAGTTTTTTAGTTGAAGTTAGACTATTTTTAAGCCAAGACTTTAACCTTTTGGGCAGATGACTTTTCTTGTATATTTAGATTGTTTGTAGTATGAATACGTATGTGAATCTATACGGAAATGAATACATAATATATCTACTATTCATACAATACGATATCTACATAATTAGAAAGTTTCCTAAAATGAAGCTTATTATACATTATACTTCTATATATTAAACTTTGCAATAGGGAATAAAAATAACCGAAAATTAATTTCCCAAATAATATTCGTTAGCCTTTTAACACAAAACTAAATTGAAAACACTAAGTGTCATCGACCAACATTATAAAATTGTAGGGAAATGTATTAAACACATAATATTTAAACATGAAAGCAAATTGTGCCGCAGCTGCTCTTTAAATTATAAAAATTTATTGGTGTTCTCGTATACATAAAGATTACGTATACATATTTTTCATATTAAAAAAAAAAATCGGTTTTCAATTTTATCGAAAACATAAAATGCCCTTATAATGAGATTTATTTTATATTCATTATTGAAAATTTTAAACTTCTAAAAATGTTTCTTACTTAGTTCTGAGAGCACACTAAAAATGTCTTCTAATTGTTTAGTTAGTTTGAAATAAATTTTGATGAAAAGTGAGTACAGGTTATAGGTTCTTTTATAGTTTATATCTTAAAGATTTTTGGAAATTTTAGTCGATCATTTAAATTAAACTAAAAAAAAGTTTTTCAGTTAGGAATGCATTCGATATTTTGTTCGCACAAACAAATTGTCTATCGATGCAAGAAACTCATTAGCCGTACAGAAAAATCTCAAAAACAACTAATTTGAATATTTTTATTCGATATCATTGTTGAGAATTTATACAATATAGTTTTTTTTTAATATATATTTTCCTGATTGCAGCTGTCTCAAGGAATCCCTTGTTAAATGAAACGGGATTTATGTGCAGACATACATATATCTCGATACAAATTATAGGGGGTTAATTTCAATAAGAAAAATAAAATGTGTAAGTATATATATAGAATTGTTTTTGGGTGCATGCCAAAATATCAAAGTTTAGATAGTTATATTTATGTATATAATAATGTGATTAAATCTATAAAAGAATATTTTATGCTGTCTATGTGTTTGTAGTTTGTTTTGCAACGCATACATATATTTAAGATACATAGATTCCATTTACAGAAGTTTATAATAAAACATTCAAATATAGTACAAGCAACGACAATATACCCCATAATGTGTACAATATGAAAAAATTTAAAGAAATTTTATTTCCACCTTAAAGGAAATTCTTTTAATAAAAGGAAGAAACTATGATTGTAAGATGTGTTTTTTTTTTATGTTGTGTGTTTATTCATTTACCGGTTGAGGGAATCCTTTGACCTTGAAGAACGTGTTATTGTGAAGATTTTTTTTTTTTTGAATATGTTGTTGTACATCAACAACCAACATTAAACAACAAGTGTAATTTTATTATAAATAGTATACATATTGAAATGGATGCTATTTTATTAGTGGAGAGTATATAAAGATACTTATATAAAGTAAAATAATCATAAGAATGAGCGTATATTTATGCTTTTTATACGAAAGACAACATTATTAGGCTGATGATGATGATGTTAGGTTGTTCCTGATAGAAGAAATATTCTCAATCACAATTTATTTATTTTTATGATTATGAATGAAAACTTTTTTTTGTATGTAAATGTTTTTCTCATAAAATAAGATTTTCTTCGAACTATAGTGGAGTTATAATATCTTATAATGCTTATATATTTCCCTTAATCTAAGATCGCTCTATCATCCTATTTTTTGAAAAGGATTTAAGTAAGTTTTTCAGTACAATGACAACGAATTCAAACACTTGGCAAATGAGGATGGTTTAACTGTTTTTTCTACCTTTTCTATACTTTCTACAAAAAATCAGAAATATTTTCTAGCTAGAATTAACAATAAATATTTTTTAACTAATTTCTGAAAATTCTCATAACCCTTTAAAATTATTTATCTTTGATATGATCGTAAAATATTCAGAAAACAACATCAAAACCGTAATAATATTACAATTGTTGTTGTCAGTCCAAAAGACTCATCTTTGATAATATTAACGCTCTACTCAACATTATATAATAATTCTTTCATTTTGTGTACACTTTGTGAAGTAATAGTTAAATTCAAAGAAAATAAATATTTATGTATTGTCAATGTACAATATTATACCTATTTATATGAATATATATTATTTATTATATAAAATTAAAAATAAAAACTATGATTAATCATAATACCTTCCTCTGTCCCTTCATGTAAATTATATTTTATATAAAGCTTTATTTTCCTAACGAATTAGTCATTTTATTTTGTAAAACTTATGTGTCAGATTCCCTAATAAATTATGTTTCTATTTTTATTTATTATATTTTTTTATGATGTCAATAAGGATAATTTGAATAAAAATACATATCATTTTAAAAAACTTCTGTTTGTTAATATTGCAAAAAAAAATTCAAACATTGGAATAAAAATAAAACCCCTCAGCTTCAAATCAATTACGAGCTTTGCAAAATATTAAGATATTTAATCCAAAATATTATAACGCACAATTGCAGATAATAAATAATGAAATTATGAGTATATATCTAATCATATTTCAAACAAACATTGTATATACTATTATGGTTTTAATTTGCCTTGAGTTTCAAATTACAATGAACCTTAAGTTAAACACTTATCTCCACCAATGAACCCGGCGAATCAGCTGAGGACCAAAAATCTAATATTTTTAATACTACACTTTACTTAATGGTTTTATTAAGTCTTAAAGAGATTTTTTTTACAATTTTAGTAGTTCGCAAATTCGGCATTCGGTTGAAATTTATAAGTCATCATGTTCAGTCTTGAATATAAGGTCAACTAAACAACGGGATCATTCAATTATGGTTACCAAAGAATTCAAATTAATATTTTAACTACGATCATATAATATATGTTTATAAATATTTAAATTAACAATTTTTAATAGAACATTAAATTTAATTTAAAACATTTAAAACCTTTTTCTCGTGGTTCATTAAGTTTTGTATTCATTCGCATTATTGGTTCAGATTTTAATGAAAGTCAATAATGGTGTGGAACATTGTTATGAAAACATTTACTCAAAAATATTTCAACTAACGCGATAATAATGTACATACGAATATATAGTTTCTAGGTCCCAGGTGTATATATATTATAAATTCTATTCGTATTTTTTGATATTAAAATAATTCGCTCCTTTAAAAATATTAATTGCAGAAATCTCAAGCATTTCAATGCATCTGTTGGGTGATTACATAAAAAAAAAAAATAAACTAAACTACAAAAAAAAAAATACAGGAAAAATGCTATAAAAATATTCACAGTGATTCTCAACTATTGTTATCTTCTTTTTCGGTTCCTCAATAAAATAAATCCGCACGTGCCAGAATATGAAAACGTAAGTGAAGTCGCGTGTTAATTCATAGATTTTTCTTTACACTTTTTCCTTTTTTTTATTTTGTTTTATTTTTTTTAAACTAACATTACTAAAAATAATATATTTAAAAATTTATTCAAGGATTTAAAATAAACGTCGTCGATGTCGTTCATTTGTATAATTTGCAAATATACTTTTATATTGTAGAAAAAAAAAAAATATATTATCCCCTTTTTTTTATACAAAAAAATATTAAGTACTGTCCTCCTAAAATCGCTACTTTTATATCTGTTCAGTGAAACGTTACCAATAATAATAAAGGAAAAATCCTGATAGACATTAATACACACATCTAAAAATTTAATTTCAAATCTCTTTATTATATATGTATGCTATAGTATATAATATATATATTGTTAGAGCCTTCCCTAAAATTTAATATTATATATGAAATTATTTTTTAAAGAACGCAAGCGTAAATAGACGATTCATTCGTGTTCACGCTGATTATGGTTTTCTCTTCTTTTTTTTTTTTTAAACATATATCATAAAATTCAATTCGTCAGGTATTGGGGTGCGTACAACACCAATATATATAAGGATAAATTATTTATTCACGATTATCATACAATAGATATAAATTTTTGATTTAATAATTATAATAATATATCAAACAGGTGAAAAAGATAGGTATTTAGGTAGGTACATATACAGTAATACTTTTATATCCTTATAGTTAATTAAGTAAAGTAGTAAAATTCAAAGCTTCAGAAAACGACTTTTGAGACTTTATTGATATCCAAGCTTTAGAAGCTAAAAATATTTAAATAGTCTTTTCATAGCTGAGAATTGTTCATAATCAGTAAATTGAAATATAATAAACCAAAAATTCTTCACTAAATATAAAAACAAGAAACGATCACAGGACAACATAGCTACAAGGATATTAATAAACTTTTCAAAACCAAAATTTAATATTTTATCTGATTTTTACTTCAAAAATACTATATGAGTAAGTATCTCAAAAAGCAATCAAAGATCAAACGGTAAATCGCGATCGACCTTATTGACACTTCTGATAGTGTGCTATAGTCCTTTTTTTGATATAATTGAATTTATCAGTTTTTTTGAGATTAATTGTAGAAAATCCTTTTTTGTATAAACCTACGTATAAATTCAAAATAAAAAAGTTCACTAACTACCTTATTATGTTTCAGTGAACCAAAAAGAACAAAAAATTATGATTTTTATTCAAAAGGATAATATCAAACTTATTGTAAAAGGAATAAGAGGGAAAAATGAAATTTCGAAATATATAATATTACATATATACATTCGAAAAATAGCCAAATATTCAGTTTAGCTTTTTTTTATTATTATTATTATTGTCTAACAATGTAAGAAATTTTCCTTCCTTTTTAACATTTTTTATTTTATTTAATTTTTTTTTTTAAAGGGATTTTGTAGTTTATTTGGAAAATTCTATATGTACAACAGTACAACATACAAAAAGAAAAAAAAAAAGGAAAAAAAAAAAGAAAATATATTCTAAAAGGGGAAAATCAAACAGCATAAATACAGGACGACCTGTTACTATATTCGTCATTCAATTTTAGTCCGTGTTGTTAGAATAAATGCTTATAAGAAAATTCAAATTTGAATAAAAAAAGGAAGAATTTTATTTTATTTTATTTTTATTTTAGTTTAAGTTTTATTATTTTTTTTTTTTTATTATACTTTAGTTCTATAATAATCACTTCAATTTATTGAATATAAAATTTATTTGTTTGAAAATTTAAAAGTTTTAATAAAATGTTATATGTTTATTAATCTTGGGACACTGAAAGTTTTAAGCCGCGTAAAAAAAAAATTAAATAAAAAAAAATTAAATGAAAAACTTTTGTTAAAACACTTTAATAATAATGACATCAACTGATCAACGTCAATCAACTTCAATGGGTTTATTAACAACGGTAGCTCAATTGCCGCCAAAATATAAAATACGATATTTAGCACGAGCCACCATGATTGAATCACCATTAGATTTGACTGTTAAACAAATTGAATTATCTAAATTGGCAAACCAAAATCAATCGTCAAATATAATTCAAATATCACACAACAAACAAACAATTAATCAAAAAGAATCAAATCAAACAAATACACAGCAACATCAAAAACCAGCAATAATTCATCTAATACAATCAAAATACAGTTCAAATCAAAAGGCGCAAGATCATAATTATCAATGTCAACAGCCGCAAAAAATTTTACTACATCAGCAACAAACTATATTTCCATCGCAAACGGTTATATCTAATGGACCAACAACACCATCATCACCTCCAAAGAAGCGGTATCGAGATGGAAATTTTAAAAGTATAGGAATAATTAACAACAATAATAATAATAAAGTTATTAATACGGAAAATATTAATGATATTACCCAAGTATCGAAAAAACCATTAGTAATACCTGATACCACCAGTTGTGGGTCAATAGAAACTGCAACTTCTGTTCCAACCAAAGAGCTTACTCCAAAAAAGCCAATTAAATGTAATACTGCACCTCGCACAGCAAAAACACATCCAACTAGCTCATCAACAAAGGAAAGAAAAACAAAAGCAATTCGAAAATTAAAATTTGATGAATACCAAAGTTCACCTGTGTCTGGTACAATAATAAGACCTCTTGAAGAAATTAACGAAAATGATGATCATGAATCAGGGGATATAGATCCCCAATATAATATAGTTGAAGTCACAGACGAGGCCAAAGCTGAATTAGCTTTAATAAAAAATGTAATAGGATCGTACACGTGCAAGTTATGTCGTCAAGATTTCGAAGATGCTTTTGGTTTGGCACGACATAGATGCTCTTGTATCGTGTTGTTAGAATATAGATGTCCAGAATGTGGAAAACGATTCAATTGTCCAGCAAACTTAGCTTCTCATCGTCGGTGGCATAAACCAAAAGAAGAAGTACTACGCAAGCAGAGAGAGAATTCGGAAAATGAGCCACAATATCCGTGCACAGAATGTGGCAAACAATTTAAAAGGCAAGCTTATCTTCGAAAACATCTAGCTACACATAATAAAAATAAAAATAAAAATTTAAAAAAATCTAGTTCTGAATCATCATCATCATCGTCTAAATCGGATTTTATACAATTTAATTCGAACTCAGTAATGGATGATTCCCAGCATTCACTGCCACTATCATCAGCTTCACACAGTGATTCAATTAATTATAAAGATAACATAATATTTCGTTACGATTCAGACATGGAATCTAGAGCGTCAATGTGCTCGTCACCAGGTCGCTTACAAATTGTCGAAAATTTGACCGAAGAAGAGAATATCGCTGCAACAGCTTTAGCTAATTTGGGCAGAAAATGGAATGGGCCTTCTGTAATCCATCAACACATAAACGGTACAACGATTTCATATTAATGAAACAAATTAAAAAAAATTTTTAAATCTTTATGGATTTAAAATTAAAAATAAATATATTGAAAACTTTAGGAATTATAACGGTAACAATAATTAAATGAATTTAATAACAATTTTTATGTTTATGTATGTACATAATGTAATTTATATATATTTATAATGTATAATTGGTTAGTTATGATGATGATTAACAAAAACGGACAATGAAAAAAAAGGCTTTAAAAGCTTTAATAATTTTTCTTTTTTAAATTATATAAACGCTTTAAATACGAAAGGTAATTTATGAATATTTTTATATTTTTAAAAAATTAACTATGAAAAAAAAATTTATATTTTTTTATACTTAAAATTATAAATAAGTTATAAGAAAATGAAATTAACAAAAAACTATATACCAAAAAAAAAAAAAAAATATTTACATAAAAAAAAAAAGTTTTTAGGAAATTTGATTTCCTCCCAAAATTTTATTAAAAAATCAGTTTTTAACCTTTTTTTTTTGAAAGCTAAAAGAAAATTTAGTATTTAGGAACAAAATTTTTATTTATAAACAAAATGAAAAATTAATCGAAGTATTTTACTTTTTTTTACACACATTTTTTGACGAGTTTATTAAAAAATAATCCTAATAGATGGTTTAATAAATCAAAACTTATCATTTAAAACTTGTAATTTTTAATGTTCACAACAGAGTAAAATTCAAGCAAATATTGTTTGTATTTACTTGCCTACTTTTATATTCTTTTCGGGAAAAACGTAGCAGAACAAATGAACAATTATGTACCTAATTTCAACATAATAAAAATTTTTTTTTTATGAAAAATATTATTATTAAATAAAGATGATTTTTAATCATACATAGGTATCTCGTTCAAAATCATATTATTATGCAATTATTTATAATAGATTGATTCACTTCGCTTCTTTAAATAGGTTAGGTCTTCGTAAATCTGCTTTATCTTTTATATTTTGTTGATTTTTTCCTAAAAAGAAGATAAAAGAAATGGAACAAGTTAATTGTTATAAAATCAGATAATCAGCAAAATATTTTCTTTTCAAATGCACTTAATTGGAATTATAATAACAGCACCTTTTATGTACAAGCAAAAAACAAATCACATTTCATTCACAACTTGTTTTTTAATTTTTCTAAACTAAATTAATTATGTAATGTAAATATATATACGGTTTATTCAGCATTTCTCTAATTTATAATTTAAATTAGAAATAAAAATTAATATTTTTGAATGTGACTAATAAATAGAATGCATTATATTCGGAATAAGTGGCTGTAATGCGAAAATAAATTTTCTTCGTTAACTGAATATAATTTTAATTTTAAAAATAAGTAATATTGTATATAAGTTTCCGAGAGATGATGAAACTACAATTAAAGTTAAGATTTAAAAATAGGAATAATAAAAAAAAAGGATTTAATCGTATATTTTTTAAATAATATGTGTAATATTACGGTTTCATTATGTTGTTAGTCTATCTAGATTTAATAATACGATTTTATTATTCTGTTTTACAATTTATCAGAAGTTTATAAAAAAAAATATTTTATACGCAATTTAAAAATCATCAGACTTGGAATATATTATTTAATCGATATAAATAATAATTAATATTATAATACCTGGAAATCCTTTAAAATGCACAATCCATGAAAAAAAGTTACAAATTGACTTGAGAAAAAAAACTTTATTTTCTTCAGACAAATTTTCATTTACAGTAAAAATTTATTTCAGAGAAACAAGAAACATAACTTCATTTATATACATTTTACATTTTAGTTAAAAATTTAAGTTTAGTAGACTTTTTGAACAACTAAAAAACATATGATTTTTTATAAATATTTTTTAATCACAACATAAGGTTCCTTTCAATTGTATAAATTTTGGTTAAATCTACTTTTATTTTTTAAGTGAGATTTATAAATGTATTTTTGTTTATTTAGAAATTTTTATATGCGGGCGCGGAATTTGGTGTAATGATTTTTGATTAAATTTTTAATAATATTGTACTACATATTTTTTATATTAATAATTTAAAAAATCTAATTTTTAGTTTTTTTACATACCAATAAGTTTAGGATTTAAAAGAAAAAAAAATTAGATTTAAAAAATTTTTCCTTAATTTTTTTTTGAAAGATAATTATAAACATAAAGAATACTTATCTGATGAGTAAATTCTAGTCATTTGAATTAAAATTGTAAAATATAATTTTTTCAATAAGATAATTTAATATATTTTAGTTATAATTTTATTTAATGATGATTATGTAGACATCAATAGATGGCGAATTGACCTTAAATTTATTCGTTTAGTTTAAACATTTAAACATTTAGTTTAAAGTTCTGTCATGGCTATAAAATTGTCGAATTCTTTATAAGTAAAATCATTTTTTTAATTTTTTTTTGCTAAATAAAACAATTTTTTTTAATTATTGAAGTATTAACTTAATTTATTAAATCAGCATTTTGTTGAAGTATAGGTATTAATAATTTATTATAAAAATAAACAAAAAGTAATATTTTTCGAATTAATTAATTTCTTTTCTTTCGAATTTAACTAACTTTAATTATTTAAGTCAATTATTTTCTGGTTTATAAACTACATACTTATGTACTGTGTGTTAGATATGTACAAATGTACCTACATAATACATGCTAGATTTAATTCTTATTGAAATAAACGTAATCTATAAAATGAGTAAATATTTGTTTGATAAAGAATTATTAAAAAAAATGTAACAAAAAATTAAAAAAACACTATTATATATATTATTCGATATTTTATTTTATTTGAATTTTAAATCACAAATCAATATTTTTTAACCTTATTTTTTTTAGCGCAAAAACAATAAAATAAAAAATTTTATGTAAATTTAATCACACATTAAAATGTTCAAATAAAAATATATTATACATACTATATTATAATATATAATACAGCTTAGAAACCAAAAAAAAAAATATATATATCTATACCTAACTTATAATCGAATTAATAATACAATTAAAAAAATAATGTGATATTAGTCAATTTAAGACAAAAAATTAAAACAAGCAGAATTGAATTATTTTTTTGTAATAATTAACATTAAAAATGTATTAAGACATATTTTTAAGGATTTTCTTTTACAAGAAATGCGTTTATTAACGAAAATCATAAAATAAGTTTTTAATTTATATTTTTCATAATCAGTTTCAGTATACATATATAATTATTATAAGATAAATTTATTTAAAAAAAAAACAAAGAATAAATTTTATAATTTATTAAAAAAAAAAACTTAATCAATTTTTTTTTTCATTTTACAATATACCGAATTGCGAACCTTTAGTTTAAAATACAATCAACTTTGCTTTTACTTAAATGAACGGATGATGGTTGAATAAATTCCTCGCAGCTACATCGTGATCCACCAATATAATCAAAGGATCCAATGCTACATCTACAATGAGGACATTTTAATTTACCCTTTGTCCAATTCGATGAATCAATAGTATCTTGAATCCAATTGGGTAATGTAATATCACCTTGAAAAAATATTTCATTCTTTGCAGTCGCACAAGATACTGCTTCTTCAGCATGAATATTCCATGGTTCAGAATGTGAATTTAAAATAAAATTAGATTTTATTTCGATTAGTGTATGACGACATCTTCTGCATTTAATTATACCATTCTTTAACATTTTATCAAGATAAAATTATCTGCGAAAATTATAGACATGAAAAGTTTGTTTAACTAAAAACACGAAAATAGAAAGAAAAACCACATTTTTTTGACCTAATAAAAATTGATCTTTAAAAAAGTTAGAAATTCTTAAAGAAATTGCAATTTGTAATTTTAAAGAACTTTTTGCAATGTAGATAAGTGTAGAAGAAAATAATTTGTAAAACAAGATGTAAATGTTTCTAGGAATGAAATTATTTGAAAAATTTATGACTTGTAAAGTATGTGCAAAAAGATCTTTTAAGTTCCTACCGACTTAATAATCTTGCTTAATTTTGTAAGTTACTACATCTACGAAATAATTAATGTAAGCTAGGTAGGTAAACAACGAAAATAACAACCTATAAACTGCAAAGCGACAAAGTATGTATTTTTAAGAGTCTTTCTTTAGACTCTTGCAATTTTTTTTAGACGGCAAAAGACGAAAGAGAGTTGAAAGAAAGAAGTCTTTCGCAAGAGCCGATATAAAGTCTGCCAGAGCAGAAACTTTTTTTTTTATAAATGTAGTATCCCACCCAATCCTATCCCTGACTAAGTTACAAAAACGATATTTTAAATTTTAAAGGCAATGACTGCCAAAGAGCTCCCCTAATTTCCGAACTATCTATTTTAGCATTGAGCCAATTCCGATTTTATTCCATCAGAGAGAACACACTATTATATGATTGGATACCTTCTTTATTGGCGTTAAAAAGTTGACAATGATATTTGACATTAAATTTAAAGTATAATATTGTTGTTTTGTCCTTGTTGGATTGTGTTGCATTGAAAATGCGATAACATGAGAATAAGATAGATTTAAAAAATAAACAAATTTGAGTGTAGAAAAGATAAATAAATATTATTATTGTGACTGTGATTATTCAAAAATTCCAAATTAATTAATTTCTTTTTTTTTTTAAATAAATTCATACCTTATTTTTAAGTTGAAAAGTATGCGTGATAATTTCCGGATATTTCAAAGTAAAATTCTTAGTAAAAGAAGAACAACGTTTCGCGGTTCTTAAAAATTTTAATAAAAATGTCAATTTTGTATGAAAGTGTTTGATACAAATTGTAAACAATGCTAATTGAGTGAAACAACATATTTTTTTTGTATTATTTTGAATTATGAGATTGTGACGCACTTCCTGTATAGTTTATAGATAATAATGTTAGCTACATTCGAAATTATTTTTTGTTTTTTTGTGTATTTTACGTTACTTTTGTGTGGAGTTATTAACGTTTATGCAATTCGAGAAGGTAAATATAATATTATGAATATTTATTTTATTAACAAAGCTGAGTTTAATTTGAGTAGGTATAGTACAATGCAAGTTCTTGTATAATGTACAGGTACAATCACTTTAATAATATAATCATATACGAGTAAGAAGGAACATTAAATGCGCACAACAAGAAATAATTAGTTCTTAATAGTGTCGAGATAAATAATAATTCTTACCTACGTACTATCTTCAATATATTCGCTATTTTGAGAGCTTTATAAAACAAATTCGAGTTGTAGAACTCAAATGTTCAAATTTCATATTTTTTCGAAATAGAATGGAAAATAATAGACTTTGCATTAATTAAATAAATTTTTGGATGACGCAAAGATCACTGAAGTAAACGTTCCTATGCATCATTTTTCTAGGCAAACTCGTTCATTGAAAATTTTCCATTGAAAAACCCTCAATGAAAGTTTCGATAATTGACATTTTTGTACTGTTTTTTAATTTTTAAGTTGGAATGGTAAGAAGAATGGTAATATATTTTGTTCATCTTTAATCTAGTTGGTCTTATAGAGACGTGATTTTTATTCTTCACATTTTATTAAGATTAAATCTAACTTCATGCTCAAGTATCAATTTCTAAGTTTTCCAAAAAAAATTTTTGGTTAAAGAACGTTCAAAGATGAAATTTTTTCTTTACATATTACGAATATAACTTTAAAATTTTTTAATATTCTTGAAGTACCCATAAAACTATATTTCTTAATGATAAGATAATTATAATTATAATTACCTACTATATGCTATAAAATAAAAATAAACCTTGTTCCAAAAAAAAAAATCTTGTGTTTTATTGATTTATGCACTTCACTTAAATACATAAATACGGATGTACTTATTTTGATAAGGAAAACTTAAAAGATATTGAAAGAACTTTTTAAAAATATTTATTCGTATTCTATTTATTTAAATTTATTTATACACTTTTAAAACCACGCCTGAACTAATAGAATATTTCAAAATTATCCGAGCCAGCGTTGAGAAAATCGATTTATTATAATGTGGTAAAATCCTATAAGATTAATAAGTAAAATTTTCCATATTTTATAGAATTTATTGCTTATTTACTTATTGTTTTCAACATTATAATTTTGTTTTTGTTTACTTACAGAAATTATTTTAAAGAACCCAAATTTTCCACAGGGTTGGTTTAATTATTCACTGAAAGATGATTCCAATGATGAATATGAAAATTTCAAAATATTTTTATACAAAAACTTGATTTGGTATTTTATTCATTTGACAGTTACTGAATTAAGTAGATTTTTTAAAGCAAAGGTAATAAATTTTGTTTTAAAGCAAAGGTTTAAAAAATTTGATTTAATTTTTCGATATACAATTTTTAACAATATAAAATATACAACGTCTAATAAATACTAACTAAATTTAATGATCTCAATGTTATATGATTATATGAAGTTTGAAATTAGGAATAGTATATTACTTGATAGAAAATGAATTAAAGATTTATATAAAATAGTACAATATTTGAATGCGTAGTTCAATTATTACAATTATATTAGCTTTCCTTTTATTCTAAACTAAAATGACAAAAATTAAAGCAAAAATTAAAACCTTATAAAGTGTGATGTTCGTTTTCACCATTTTGATTTAAAATCCTTTCCTGCAATTTTTTTTTAAATATCTACAATGCTCTTGAATATATCTACTCATAAAATCAATTTTCATGAAAAATCATAACTTTTATCAGAATCCATTAAAAGTTTTAAAGATAAAATACAAATTTTATATATGAAAATAACCCTAGGTCGAGAGCTTCTAAGCTCGAAGTCCGGACTCGGAGAATCTAATACAGGTGGAAATAAACTAAATTGCTTGGCATTGATTCGATCGAATGATATTTCGGCATTGATTTGATCGAAATCCGCCAATTTTTTAAATAGTTAAAAGAACTTTATATGAAACAGACATAAATATATACGAAAACATTATTTAGTCCGCTTTTTAAATTTTTAAGGGCTAAAAATAAATATGTAGAAAAAAACTAATCACAAATCTTTTGTTAATGTCCATATTTTTTAGGTATAAATAACTTTGAAAAGAAATAAAATTAATTAAATCTTTATTTTTCAGTCAATTTCATTTGCGCACGCTGTTGTTGGTTTTTCTTTTATAATAAAAACGTACTCAAATCGTACGATATTAATTCAAATTATTCAAATTATAAGTTTTTTATTTATTTCAAAAATAAAATCAAAATTTTTAAACTGGTGTTTAGCTATTGGTTGGATTCTATACATTAATTTGTACTTAAAACGAAATTCTGAAATAACACAATTGGAAACATATCATGAAGCTTACGAATTGATAATATCAATGTCATGGAATATACTTAGATGTTTGACATTTAATTTAGATTATGCTAGAAACACAAGTTTAAGTAATCAAAATTATAAAATTTCAAATTATCTTGGTTACACGTTATATTTTCCAACTTATGTTTTTGGACCATTTATGACTTATGAACGCTATGAGTTGTGTTTAAATGCTGTCGATAATGAGAAAAATTCACCACTTATTTACTTAACAGTTCAAAGATTTCTTGAACTATTTAAAGATGTAGTACGTGTAGCTTTTTGGATAATATTTTTGGAATTCATTCTGCACTACTTGTACGTTTATTATTTGGAAACCGACTTTGATGTAAGTTTTTCGAAATTTTTATTAATAAAAGAATTATATAGTAATAAAAGAATTATTAGTAAAAAAAATCAATCGAATTGAAACTAATTTAATTGTTTAATTATTGAGTTAAGCTTATATTAAACTAATTGACAAAGTTAAGACTAAAAAAATAAACCATTAAGTATATAAAATAGATAATATACGTAAATAATGTAATTAAAATTTTTAAAATATGTAGTACGCAACTAGAAATATGAATATCCCTTCCGCCTTTCTAACCTAATGTAATTTTTAGTAAAATATTATTATATTTTTCCAGATTGTAAAACAACTGAATTATTATGGATTGTATGGATTTGGCTATTTAATGGGTTTATTTTTCCATTTGCATTATTTTATCATATACGGTGTTGGAATTACGATATCAAAATTTGAGAAAATTAATTGTCCTAGAATGCCACGGTAAAGATAATACTTGTTAATTTTTTTTTTATTTATTTATTTCAAAAACTTTGATAGTTTTTAATAATAATTCCTTGTTTTTTTATGTTTTATGATAATTTTAGATGCATTGCTAGAGTTAATTTTTATTCAAACATGTGGAAATATTTCGATCAAGGCCTTTATGAGTTTCTTTATCGGTAAGTTTTTTACTTACTTATTATCTTATTCTTTAGAGAAAATTAATTAACAAAAAGATTTTAAATTATATTTTAAACAAATCAGATCCTCATTATGTTTTTTATAAAAATTAAATTATATTCATTTTTAAAAAGTGTAAACAATTTGTTATAATAAATGAAGTATTTAATAAAATTTTTGGTAACGATTTTCCAAACTTCTAGAGTAATCAATTCAATTCGGATCCCTATCCAACTCAATATCGCTTCCCTCTTCATGATCACTCTGAGCTTTTCTTTTGCTGGTATTAGATGTTTTCTCTATTAGTCGGTATCTTTCCCAAAATGTTTCTGGTTGAGCTTGCTCTATTATACTATTGAAATTTTTACAAATTTCGTAATTAAGGCTGTCTAACAATGGTCTAAATACTTTGTCCCAATTTAAAAGACATTCGCATATTTTTGGCATCAAATAAATTGCTTTTTCGACGATTATCATCGCATCTCTGATTGTTATTGCATTATTTCTACGACTTTTTTTGGGATTATCCTGGTCTAGATTTGATTTTTCAGCATCTGTAATTTCTAACATTAAATCAGTTGACTGGCTAGCTTTTTCTTGAGCTTCCTTCAATTCCTTTTTATGATTTTGTTGGCATATATTTTTTAAAATATATATTATGTCTGTAATTGTAGAGTAACCTTCGGGAGATTTTATTGATGGATCATTTTTAAGTTTTTGATAAATTTGGATTAGATTATCGAAATAGAATAGCATATTAACATGGTCCATTTCAAGTAAAAAGTGTTTGTATAACAAGTGGCGATCTCGAAGTCTTTCATCACCTTTAAAGAAATTTGTTACTAAAATTTTAATCATAGATAATTGATAATTCAAATAATGTTATTAATAAATTTATTGAGTCTAAAATTTTGTTAGTCTAACAATATAATATTAAAATAATACTTTTTTTTTTTGTAAAAAGTATTTTTTATTTTTTAAGCTCGATGTAACTACAAAAAAACGTTGTAAAAGAGACTTTTTTTGTTTGAATTAGGGCTTATTTCCCATCTCGGGCTAGAATTTAAGTGGGTTTTATAAAAATTAAGTGGGTTTTATAGAACATCAAGATAAAATTGATCACGAATTTTTTTTGGGGCACTATGATTATCACGTAAATTGTTCAGCATTTCTCATGAGGAGGTTCTTTTTTTTATGCCACCCTTATTGTTACTATGGTTTCTATTTAGCTCATGGACATTTAATATATAGTATATTAAGGATATGTACATATCTAAAATTTTATTATCTTTTTTAATTTACCGTTTAAAAGATGTTCCGATAAGTTGGTAAATCCATCAAAATGTAAATAATTGTTGAATGTATATGGACATTGTTGTAAACATATTTGAAATAATTTTGAATTTTTAGTTTCTAAATAAATTTGAAAAAATTGTGTAGCTAAATTTGATAATTTGTTGGATTCATCTAGCATACACGTTAAAAAAAATTTTAAGACATCTCCTCGTAATTTTATTTGATCTTGCAACACTAATATAGATAAATTCTTGAAAGTTTCTAACCGAACTTCAGGATTTGGTGATTTCAATAGCATCAAAATGCTGTCAATTACTTTAGATTCAATTATTTGGGTATGTCTCTTGCACAAATCAGTGACAGCGATTAAAACGGTATTTATTACTGGAAGTTTGTCAATTTTTTGTAAAATTAATTTAAATAATGAACAAGTATTGTCTGCAATTACAGAATCAGGTATAGAAAATCTAGTTGCCAATATTATCATCGAATTTAAAATGCGTAAATCTTCTTCATCATGATAATTTTTACTTGAAAGAATTAGAATAAGTTTCAATATGTATTCGATAATTTCCTGATTTGGACACGCCCGTAATTCTAAATTGGATTCTGAGTATGTATGCAAGTAAGATAAAAATTTTCGTTCATCTTTGAATTCCTTATTTTTATATCCCATTATGTAATTTTCACATGCATTAGAAATATCTTCAATCCATCCTACATCTTCATTTTCAATTGAATTTTTATTGATTTCCACATTAATATTTATACATAAATCAAATAATTTGCCAATGAGAAATGGTTGAATTGTTCCCTCTTTTAAACTATTAATTGCACAATCCAATCCTTTATTTAATGCCGATTGACTAAATTGATTAACACATGTTGACAAAATTTCGACAATTATTATTAAGTTTCTACGGGCTATGCATGATTGATCACTCAATAATTTAGTAAAAGTGAATACTAATGAGTCTGGTTCTTTAAATTTAACTTTTCCTGCTATAAAACTCAGTAAAACCCACGCTTCTGTTGAATTTCGAGTTAATGTGTGTGATTCGATTATTGAAATAACATTTTGACTAAAAAAAAGATAATTAAAAAAATATTGAGAAATATAATTTTTTTTTAAAAATAATTTAATTCATCAAATTATTCAATTACAATATTGGAAAGAAAATAACTTTTTCAGTAGTTATATTAATTTTTATAAAAAAAAAAAATCGCAACTAGATATATATCAAGAAAGATATATACCAAGAAAAACAATTTGTTAGTTTTAATATTGGTTCATTGATTATTTTAAACTTACTTAATACATTGCTTTTTCATAGCATCCTTGACACAAAATTCCAGAAATTGTCTTTGTTCCGTTGAAAGTAAAACTCGTATTATCCTCCATGGCATGAAATCTTCGGGTTGATTTGATTGATCTGTTCTTTTTATGTTATCAAATACCCGTTTTTTGAAAGACTAAAATAAAATACAGTACAAATTTGAAATAAAAAAACTTATTTTATTTTATGGTATGTCGAAAAAGAAGGGGCCATAATAAAAACTTGTCGTTTCGGAAGAGATAGTAAATTCCTAGACCTAGACCCGTTGAATTCAAGTTTAATTTTTATAAATTAAAATATAAAATTTGAATATGTACTAGATTTACCTCCCATGCAATTTCAGTATTTTTCATATCACTGTCTTCAAATAGAGGTACAATTATACTACACCATGTCCATATAACTGGATAACATCCTGGAAGTTTACTTAAAATTGCATCTATCATTACCATTGCTTGCCTCCTCACCAATATAACAGGATCCCGTGATAATGCAGAACAATATTTTAAAAAACTGGTATTATAAATTATCAAGGGATTTAAATTGACTAATAGTTCGAGCAAAGATATTGCTGCTTTTCTTACATATGCCATATTATTATGAATTAAACGATAAAGCTTGTTTGGTAATTCATTAAAAAGTGGTTGAATAATTTCAAATCCTTCAAATGTAAAATTCGGTTCAATTGGTTGAGGTATCGGAAAATGAACTTCGTTTTGATATTCCTCCTGTTCATCAGGCAGAGAAATTTCTATTTCATTATTAAAATTTGCAAATCTTATTCCTTCAGAAATAATTTTTTTTGCATTAGCTGTACCTTTATAGTAGGCCTCATAAAAGCCGTGAAGTGCTTTTAATTTTATATTGTTATTGGTGTCTAAGAGGTGCTCAATCAATAGCTGAACACCGTAAACTTCTCTTGGGATTTTTGACACATTAATACGAATTGTCCAATCAACTTGAGACTCTATTAATAATATTCGATTACACAACTCTAATGAGTTTTGTCTAATATTCGCATCGGCATCTTTTAATCCTGTGTTTTCCAAAAAAGGAAAAATTGATTCATTACATTTGGAATATATGTTTGCATCATATTTTGCAGCATAATCTAGCGCGTACTGTAATTTATTTGTTGGTAACTAAAATTAAAAGAAAACAATATTATTTTCATTACCCTATAATGTATAATAATAATGTATAAATTTTGTGTATTAAACTAATTTAGGCTCTTGGGCTTTTGAGAGCTTCTATTCTTCTTACTTAGGTGAGATGAAAGTTTAGTAGTTGTTACTTTTGAGAACTTCTTTAAAGATTTCAAGCTCAATTCTAGAAATACTCATTTTTTTTACTTAAACACAAAAATAATTTTTTTTAATATCTAGTTTCAATACGAACAAGGGAACCACCATTCCGTAAGGCTAAACCTATCAATTTTTTTGACCAAAAGGAAAACGAAAAATTCCAATTTACCAATTTATTTTCATTAGCTACAATAAATTTGATGTAATTGTGTAATACGTTCTCCAAAATTTTTGGATAATTTCCAATGGATTCTATAAACCAATCTGAAATATGCTCGTAAAATGTTCCTTGTATTTCAAAATGTTTAATACGCTTAATAGTTGATGGCATAGTATGAATATTAAAACTTATTTGCATTATTTTCATCAAAATTTCCTCTGGATCACCATTTTGTTTATTTATGATTTCCGAAAACACTTCAAAAATTTTATTATGCAAGGCAGCCTCATCTAAAAAGAACATAAAAATTACTGGTATAGGTTTATAATGTATAGATTACTTAATTTACATTTATTTTCAAATCCATTTTTATGATGATTATACAAAACTTGTATCAGTTCCCATATTATTGCATTACGTGTTGATTTACACTCATCAAAATAAGCATTACGAAATAATAATTTCAGATCATCACAAAAACTAACAAAATGAATTAAAATTCCAATCCGATCACGCTCTAACATTTTCTCTTTAGATTTTAAAATTTGAAAAACTTCAATTGATTTTTGTATTATTGCTTCATCGAAAATATGATAACTTTTAGAACCCGGTATTGTTAGAGATAGAAAATATGTTCGAGCCGCTTCAATTGATAATTCGCGATAGATTTTTTTTTTAACATTATAAGTTCCCAGTCTGATCAAAGCATAAATTAGTGCTAAAAAATTTTTCCTTGGTGCTATTTCAATAATTTTTTTCCATGTAGCATTAGTACTATCATAATCGGCATTAGAGCTATTCAAATTTCGAATAACACAACATAATTCTCGAAAATCTTGAATTGAATATTCATTTTGAATTGCACATTGAATAATAGAAATATTTTCGATTTGTTGATCATCATTTAAGATATTGTCGTCCGAATCAGAATTAATATTTTCATTTCGATTATCTTGATGAAGGTTCTTATTCAATTCAGCTCGACGCTTTTTTTCTTCATAGTTTTCGTAAATTTGTTCAATTTCTTCCCAATCTATTTGTTTATCATAATATTTAGAAAAATTATTAAAAGATGTTAAAACACATGCCATTTTACTTAAAATTAAAAAAAAAATTATATATAATATAATTCAAGCTTTTATTTTAATTAATATTCTGATTTATTATCAGTTGAATAGTATTTAATAATAAAATACAATAAAAAACAAGTCGGTGGCTTCCCAGCACAGTGGGAGTGCTACTGATATTGCACAGACGCAGACGCCGTGGATTTTTTCACGACGACGACTTATCGCGACTGAGCTGTGAAAAACGTGACGACCGCGCGGCGACGGCCCAGTCAGTCGACTCGAATTTTTTCCCAAAAAAAATTTTTTTTTCTCAAAAAAAAATTTTTATTCCGAAAAAAAAATTTTTTCGGTAAAAAATTCAAACCAAAAAAAGAAAAAACTATGTTTTTTTCCTGATTTTTGAAGCAAATTCTTACGGCGCAACTGATTTTTGAAGCAAATTCTTACGGCGCAAATCCACGACCAGCCGCGTAAAATTCAACGACGACGACTAATCGAAAAAAGACGCGGCACGACGACGGTCGGCTTATTTTTTTGACGGCGTCTGAGCCTGATATTGCAGTGTGCCTGTGCAGCAAGTAAAACAAAGCATAATAAACAGAAAAAAGTAAACAAAAATAAATTGCGATGCCGTTGTACAAAAAATCTATATATTTTAAATTGAGATATTGAAACGGGCGCCGAAACACAGTTTTGTTTGCTATTTTGTTTTATTGTTTTGTTTTGTCACTTTTGTTTATTAATTTTATTACTTGTTGAAAATGTCAAATCTTATTGAATTGAATGCCGATAAATTATTATTATCTGAACTGAACTCTGAACTGTACTGAACCAGAGATTTTGAATTGAAAATGTATGATTAGTAAAAAAAAAAATTAATACTAAATTTTAAATAAAAACTGATAAGGTGAATCGGATCAGGTGAGCAAAATATTTGAATAAAGTCTGCTGAAAATGAAATGAAAAAATATTTGGTATGTTTAAAAATTGATAACATTGTTTTTTTTTATGATAAATTCACTCACTTCCTGAAGCTGAACGAACCAACGTGAATTTAAAGCAAACACAATCCAATTATGGGTGTAAATTCTGAGAAAATTTTACTAGAACGTCGAGGAAAATTGTTAATTGTTAAATTTAACAATCCGAAGAAGAAAAATGCTTTAGATAGAAATTGTTATGAGCGTTTGAAAGAAATTTTGAATGAAACTGCAGCGGATGACACAATAACAGTTTTGGCATTAACTGGTTGTGGTGATTATTACAGTTCCGGAAATGATTTATCAATGTCACCATTTGCAGACGGCAGTTCGGATCTTAATGAATTTGCGGTCCAAAGTAAGGCAAGAATAATGGGGCTGATAGGGGCATTTTTGAATTTTCCAAAATTATTGATTGCAGTTGTGAATGGACCATGTTTTGGAATTGCAGCAACAACAGCAGCATTATGTGATGTGATTTATTGTTCGGAAAATGTAAATGTGTAAAATATATTTTTTATTTCATGGTAGAAGTACCTACCTGTCGACTTATTTTTGATTTTCCAACAACTAATGCGGACCGCAAAGACGTAAATATTCAAGTAAAAACTTTTGTACTGAATTTGAAAAAGTATTGAATACTTTTTTAAAAAAGTATAATTGGATTTTAAAAACTTCTGAATACAATTTACAAAGTAGGTACCTACTTAAATATTTTGTTATTAATTAAATCCAATGCATTCGATATTTTTCATACATTTTTTGAAAGTGGCATATAGTCAATGGTCTTTATGACATTGGGTGTTAATACAGTTATACTTCGAAATCCATTTATGAAAATTAGTTATTTACATAAAAATTCAGTTAAATTATTTCCTTTTAGGCATATTTTTGCACACCATTCACAAGACTTGGTTTATGTGCTGAAGGTTGTTCATCATACACTTTCCCTATGATTTTAGGAAAGTCTAAAGCAAGTGAAATGTTATTACTTAATCATAAATTAACAGCAGAAGAAGCATTAAGACATAATTTTGTGTCAGAAATTTTCAAAACACATGAAATTGAAACTAAAATTTGGAAAAAGCTTATGGAATTCTCAGATCTACCAATTGGTGCAATGATCGCAACCAAAGCTTTAATGAGAAAATATGAAAAAGATCACCTAGAAAAAGTTAATTTAGCTGAAGCTGATGCTCTTTATCAACGATATTTTTCTGAAGAATTACATACAGCTGTTCTAAATTTTTTAGCTTCTAAAAAATCTAAATTATAAATTGAACGAAGTTGTAATGTTTATTTTTATATGATATGATTCTTTAATACTTAAATGTAATATTTTTTGTTTTTGTAAGGTTCATTCTATATTTGGTTAATTGATAGATTATATATTTAATAAAAAAAAGTATATTTTTTAAATTGTTATACAATAAATAAAGCAAAATAAATTAAATGATTAAATGCATTAATGTATTCTTTATTATTATTCCAATTTTCCCTCAGCAGCATTATGAATTAAGTGTTGTGTTTTTTTAAGAGCTTGAATTATGTTACGTGTATTTTTATGCTAAGGCGCATGTTATGTGCATTAACGTCTTTTTTTTTTACACGTAATTTAGGATTTTAAATCTAGCCTGGAATGTTGGGAATTAATAAAGCAGTATTCTTTAATGTCAATCATGTCATATTAAAGTAAACTTTTCAGTTGTATATAAAACTACATATTTGGAATCGTGAGATATAGAAGATTAAATAAAAATTTATTAAAACAACTTTTTAGCTTACAAAATTTTTAAAAAATTTGTTAAAACTATTTTCATTAATTTTTAGGTACATTTTTTCGGATTTATGCTCCAAAAACTCGTCAACTTTTCAAAAATCTTTGGCCAGTATTCTAACATTTGGATTTATTTTTGTTTGGCATGGTTTCTTTCATTATATTTTGGTGTGGACAATTTTAAATTACATCAGCATTTGTCTTGAAAAATTATTGAAGAAAATTATCACATCCAAAACTTACAAGAATTTGATTATTAATTGGAGTACCGAGAATCAGTCTCGATTATATGCATTTTTTGGGGCCCAAATTTTTATATTAGCAGCTCTATCTAATTCATACTTTTTTGCAGGATTGGAAATTGGTAATTACTTCATGATTTGTACGTATAGTAATGGTATCTTTCATTACTTAATTTTAAGTTTAATTTGTTATTGTATTTTCAACTGTATTGAAATTGTTAACAAAAAATTTCCTAATGAAAATATAAACGGAGATTGAATGAGATTTAGTTCGAAAGATAACATTTATTTTGATTTAATATTATATTTTAATGACGAAAATTACAAGATAATAATATCTTTTGAATTACACAGAAAATATTACATTCAATTTAAACGGTAATCTTAAATGTGCTATACTGAAATGGAGACTATCTTTCAAATATTTAAAATAAATTGTAAATTGCTGAAAAAGTTCAATTGAAAAAAGGAAATATCAATTTTAATTTTAAAACAATTATATTAAAAGTTAAATTTTCAACAAAAAAAGCTTTATTCATTAAGAAATTCTGCAACCAATTTATTAAATTCACTAGGATATCTCAAGTGAATATTGTGCTTCCCTTCTGGAAATTCGTAATACCTTTAAAAAATAAAGATTAATTAGAAAATAAGTTTTAGAATAGAAATAATATAAAATATAATAAATATTTTTTAAAACAAAATTTAACATCCAAATTATGTCTTATTTTCAGTTAACGAAGCTAGAACGCATACTTATGATTCTTAAGTGTTTTCCTTAACCATGGAATGTGTTCTGAAGCTATCATTGGATCTTTTTTTCCATGTATTAAAAAAGTTGATGCTGTTATTTTTTCAACCTCCTTCATGCATAGATCTCCGCTTTTCTTTTCATATATGTTTAACATACAATCAATCCATTCTGACCATAATTTTGCGAAGCCTTCAGAACCATAAAGTTTTTCCATTGGTTCCCGCATTCTGGCAGACCAAGTTTTAACATCACGAATACCTTAAAAATACCAACACATTACAGTTATTATGAACGCATGAGTTATAAACAATATGTTAGCACAAGAATGTATACATTTTTTTTAAATACCGGCTTTAATTGAAAAATTTGTTTTACTTCTCACACAATTATTTGTATTTCACTTCAAAATTCGATTTTTACTTACCTTCATATATTTTAATTTCATCCTTATTTATGTAAGCTCCAACACCCCATACGATTATTTTTTCTATAGATTCTTGATATTTTTCTGCCGCTATTAATGCTGTTATTCCACCGTCACTCCAACCTAAAATTGAATATTTCGGTCTATTCAGTGCAGTCATTAACTGATGTGCATAATTTGCATCATTATGAAAAACATCTACTGAAAAATTTCTTTTGGGAGGAATTGATTTGCCATAGCCAGGAGGATCCCAAGCTATTATCGTATAATTTGATAATAATTTAGGTAATTGTTCTATTTGTGGAGTAAAATCTGTCCAAGAGCATCCTAAAGCTCCAGGCATTAACAGTAAACTTTTATTCCCCGCACCACTTTGTACATAATTTATTTTAATCTTATCAGGAAATTCTAGATTTTGTTCAATTATTGAACTTTGTGTGGCAGACATCACGGTACGTTTTACGATTGATTTAAAATTATTTTTTAAATTTAATTTTAAAAACTTTGTAGTTGAAAACATATTTAATATTATTAACACGGTACTATTAGATATTAATTTGAATTAAATTATATATTAATGTAAATCATTAAAATCGCATTTATTTTATGTGATTTTTTTAGTCTTAAATATCAAAAATGTAATGTCAATAACGAAGACTAACAGACAGAGTCGATTTTTATTGTAATTTTTAAGATTTCCTATTATAAAAAAAATATATCAGGCAGTAGTAAGAACTTAAATTTTAAATTTTAATGATAATGACCATAAAATAATAATAGCTATGATAAATATAATTCCCCCTATTTTTTGCGAAACTTTTCAACAATTATTAAATACCTATTTCAAGCATTCAAAAGTTCGAATTTCTTGAGATAATGAGCAAAAGCCAAGTTTAATAGGATATCTTAATTTCTAAAATTTACCTTACATCTTTCTTTTATCCATATGAAGAAAAGTGATTGCTTTGGAGGTTTATAACTCCTCACTAGCATTGTCGACATGTCATCAATTAAATTAATATAATAGTTTCACGACTTTGAATTTTTTCTACACCAAGGCTCTTTTTCTATTAATTTATACAAGTACGTTTATATGAAAATCAGCTGAATGAAAATTTAATTTTTATTTGATTTCATGAGAATATGAAGATTGGTAAAATTTATTACGTAAATATGTATGCAGTATTTATATTTTACTATTCAATCGCGTCGCAGACTGATGTTGTTTCCCCTCCTTTCTACTCAAAATTTTATTTTTCAATAGGTCTAAAATCGACATAACTAGAAAGGGAGGTAGAATTTATTTCTTAATATTAAGTAGCGATATAATTTGATGGCATATGTGTACGACACGACCTTTACTCGAAAACCATCGCATGGGTTGGAGGGAGTCTATGACACGCTCCTTACCTGATAAGCTTTATATTTATATAATCAGTAATAATTTCCAGGTTTTCGAGGGTTAGTAGTGATCGTATGTTATCGTACGCAATCGGATGTATAAATAAAAAATTCGCAAGTCAAACATAAGACTTTTATAAATATTAAGTATATAATAATAATAGCTTGTTTTCTTCAAAACTAATCTCAGGTATTTAAGATTTAAGCAAAACTTTGTGTTTTTGTAATGGTCTTCTGCAATCTTCTGACAAAATAGCTTTAATGTAAAAAAAAACATATTTTTTTAAATATTTTCATTGTAAGTATTTTAGTTTATACAATTATATAAATATAAATAATAACCATAAAATTTTTACTTTAATAATTTACAATAAAATGTCAACAATTTATTTTCTTCATAGATAGATAATTTTTCTTGATAAATTTTTAAACATTTAAAAAACTTTTTTCTTTATTATTTAATGTTTCTGTATAAAAATCATCCAGACTTTCAGTATTTTGAAGTTTTTGTAGTTTGTAAAATCTTGAATTTTTATGGTACTTGATTTTTTTTTTGCATTTCTGTTGAATGAAGAACTTTGGAGCTTATAATAAATGTCTATTGATGTTGTTCTTTGTGCTTACCATAATGCTTTCTAATTTTAATTTTTTTATATTTTTTTGTTCTTGTCATTTTAAATATCAATTCTAGTTTCTAAAAATTTATTATGATAAAGTAATGATTTTAATAAAAACAGTCGTGGTAATTTCTTTAATATGCATGATTAGCAACGAATAAAGTAGCTTCAGCACCGGCTCCAACAACACTTCCTGCAAGGTATTTTCCAACAGCTGCCTCACCATTAGCCTAAAGTTTGGAGAAAAAATATATGTCAAATCACAGTATTAACTTTTTCAACTGAACACTGTAGTTTATGGTGAAAGTTTTCCAAAATTATAAATATCAAATAGTTTAGATAAATAAATAGCTTCTGAACGCGATCGAAAGAAACTTTCGCCTATCCAACTTAAGTTTCTTTTTTTTGATAAATTTTTCCCTTTCAAAGAATTTTAGTTTTACATTTACGAATTTAAAGAAATACATACAGGCAACCCCGCTTTACTTACATGATATGTTCTGTGAAGTTTTTCAATTTGTACGTAGTCCAAGATGTAAATTATTTATTAATTTATATTTTTCTTTAAAATTATCGTAATATTCACGATCGTTTCATAAAAAAAAATGCAGAAGTTTTGAGGTAGGATTGCATTACTGAACGATTTTTTGTAGGATTTGTCTGTATTTAAGGACTTTAGCGGTCAGATTTTATCGTTCACAAAGTACGGATTGTCTGTAACGTAGGATTTTGTCATTAGTTAAGGACAATCCGTACTTACTGAACGTACTATTAATATTTAGAACCTGATTAACAATAATGGATAACATCGTTGAAAGGCCAGATTCTCAACATTATATTAACGAAATACAAATCGATAATTAGGCATTAATGTTGGGAAATGTTAGAAACAATAAAATAAATAAAAAAGACAAGAGTAGGTATATTAAATATGTAATATAAATAAAGTGTGAAATTATTATTCAAACAAACAGTTTATCTAAGTAAGCAGTATTATAAATTTTTGTTGGTCATCTTCATAAAATCAAAAAAAGAAGAATTATACACTTTACTCTCACCTATTTTGTTTTTCCGGAACTGTCAAATTCTTTCGACTTATCAAGAATAAAAAATACTTATAGAAGTGGTAATTTCTACTTTTTTCCGGCAAAATTTTTAAGTGAGAACAAGGTATTAGGATGTGATTAAATTATATAATATATAATTTCAAAGAATAAAATCATCAATATTGGAAAAATTTGCTTGCTTTTTTTCTCTAACAAAATTTAATTAGATAATCTTGAAATATACAATTGACTTATTAAATTCAAAATACCAAAGAATTATAACTGGAAAATTTTTAGGAATTCTTTATATTGTTGCTCACTTTTAAATGCGTGCAAAATGCAGTTAAAATAAAAAAAAACTCAAATAAAGATCGATTTTCACAAAAAAAAATTGATGATTTTCATATTTTTGAATAATCTTGAATCAATTTACTTTTTTGTCTAAACCGATCATTAGTGTATTAAAAACTAAAAAAAAAATAAAATACAAAGAAAATAAAGCATAAAATATTAAAATATAAAAATTTAAATCTTATTAAAAAAAGTTTTTTTCATTAATTTTATTTGTATGTATATATTGTCAATTATATTCTAAGTTTGCCAATTTTGTGTCCAGTGTTGTGTAGATGAAAATTTTGTAGTTGTTCTTTTGATGTTTTTCTATCCCAATTTTGTATGATTTTATCAGTCTTGTTGAAGAAATCTTTTAGTGATTATTTTTTTTTTTTCTGGAATCCAATTTTCGTTTAACAAACTCGAAATCAAACTGAACGCTTTTTCATTTTTTATTGATGTTATTTTTTATTGTAATTATTAATAATTTAATATTTGTGTCCCTTAATAAAAAGACTAGCATTTCCAGCAAATGATGGAATTGAGCCAGCTACATATTGGCCTTGGCATGCAAGTGAATTAGCCTGTGTTTGTAAAAATTTGTTTTTGTGCGAATAGAAAACAGAATTAAATATTTTAATAAAGAAAATATTTTTGAAAGAATATTTAAAAGCTTCCAATTCCAAAATTTTTGTTAGAATGTTAGTATGTAAGTTAAAAATTTATAAAATGTAATAATTTAAATATGATAATATGTTAATATTATTAAATTAAGTGCTTATATTAAGATCATTAAATGGAAAACTACAGAAGTAAAACTATTATATAGTTTAGTTAAAATAAAAGTTTAGAGCACCATTAATATTTCATCGTTTTTCAGAGACAACTCACTACTTTAGAAATACTCAAAACATCAAAATATTAATTTTTTTTAGTTTATGTAAGTTTATATGTAATTAGTAAATTAGTAAGGGGAAAAACAATGAATAAAAAATAAATATTTTATTTAAAACAATTCATACTTCAAAAACAAAAACTGAACTGTAAATATATAACTCTTTTTTTAACCATATTTTTTTATTTTCTCTCCTGTGTTCCTTAAACGTTTCGCTTAGCGTAATAGCTCGAATCGACAATTATTCTTGTTATAATGTTTCAAATGAATATCATTTCAATTACTTGTAATTAACAAAAGTAACTAATTATTTGATTTGACCCATTCGACATAATTATAGTAATGAAAACTATCACCAATGTTTATAACAATTATTAAAAAAAAAACCATTAAGGCTATAAAAAAATACCTTTGCGCGTTTCAATAATTCTTGTTGTCCAGCAGCAATATTTTCTTTCTTTCCTCCCCATGCACGAAGTACAGAAGCTTGAAGAGCACGGCCATATGAGAAAGTAAGTGCCCATGGTCGCCCTAATGGAACCTTATTCATTTCACTCAAATGCACTGATGCGTCTTCTTCAGATTGACCACCGGATAAGAAAGTTACTCCTAAAAAAAAAATTTATTACACAATTCAACAAAATGTATTGATTATTAATCATTAATTTTATTTTACCGGGAACTGCAGCTGGCACTGTACGACGAAGAGCTAAAACTGTGGCATGAGCAACTTCAGCTGGTGTTGCTTTTTTTGGGCATGATTGTCCAGGTGTTACCATGTTTGGCTTTAATAATGTACCTTCCAAGAAGACATGATGATCATTCAAGGCTTTGTATACAGCAGCTAATACAGTTTCAGTTACTTTCAAGCTACGATCAATATCATGGTCACCATCAGGTAAAATTTCTGGTTCTACAATTGGAACAATACGTTGAGATTGGCAAATTGATGCATAACGAGCTAAAACATTAGCATTTTCTAAGATAGCTTCATAACTGGGTGTATTTTTTCCAATTTTTAATACACAACGCCATTTAGCGAAATCACAACCGTCTTTTTTGTATTGAGCACAACGTGCAGCCAAATCATCTAAACCTTGGGTTGTGCATTCATCTTCTGAACCGAATAATGGTACAACACCCTTATCAACTTTAATTCCAGGAATGATGCCGCGCTTCTTCAATAATTCAACAAAAGGTGTACCGTCATCAGCTTTTTGGTATAATGTTTCATGGAACAAAATAACACCAGAAATATTTTCGCCTAATTTGGGATCAGTTGAGAATAATAATTGACGATATTGACGACGATTCTCATCAGTATTTTCACATCCAATGTCCTGAAAAAATCGAAAATAAAAATTATTTGTTATCAGTACGTTTGTCTAAAAAAAAAAACCGGAAGATATAAATTGCAAACAAAATTTATACGAATATGTAAGTTGATAGTACTTTGATAGTTGAATAGTACTATCCAAAGAAATAAAAATGGAAGGTATTTCTGTTTCATTAATTTTTTTTTTTTTTTCCTTTAAGTTTCGTAGGAGTATACAAGAATTTTATTGGGTGCTAGCCAATTTTTATGTGTTTTTTTTTTGCTATAACTTTCAATTCTCTAAAAGTCATTATCATTCGGAATTTCTGGAATTCGTATACCAACAACAATAAAACTTACAGCTAAACGCTTTCCCATTGTTGAAACAGATTCATCAGCAGCAAGAATACCTTTACCGGGGGCTACAATAGCCTTGGCAATGCGGCTCAATTCTTCTTGCAATTCTTTTGATGGATAATTGAAATATGTAGTCATTTTGATGGATTTTTAATTATCTGAAATATAATTAAAAAAAAAATAAATGTTAAATAAAATAATGTTCAATCAAATTTAATTTATAATGGAAAAAAAATAAAATAAAATTCCATTTACATTTAAAATGTGAAAAAAAACACGTCAATCTGATTCAAAACCAAAATCGAAAATGAAAGTTAAATGAGAAAATTTCAAGAGTTGAGGTTTTTTCTTTTTTTTTTTAATCATAAAAATCCAGTGTATTTTAATCAAAATTGTACAAAAGCTTTTGATTTTTATATGAAAAAGCATGCGCGAAATTGAAAAGCATTTATAGAAAATGAGTATTTTTTGTCATTGATAAAGGTCAAATTAAATGAAACATTTCTTCATAATTTCTTGTTTATTGATAGTGTACTTATATATTTTTTTATTTTTATTTCTTTTTATTGTTTTCTTAAATTAATTTTGTAAGATTTTGTTACTTCTTAATGATGATTATTATTTAGTAGAAAACCAAAACAAAAAATAGGAAATTTGGAAAAGTACCAGCTTATTATCATTTTGAGTTTTCGTTGTCAACATAAAATGCAGAAATATGACCACATATATATTTATTATCGTAAACTATCATAGTTGTTGACATTACGAAGCAAATGTAAAAATTAGGAATCATAAGTAATGGTCATCCTTTTAATCTCTATATTATATGGTAAAAATCATGAATACCATTTCGTACGATGCGATGTACTCTGACTTTTGATGTTTCTATTTTATTTAATTTATTTTTATAAAATTTTTTTTTAATAGTGTTGATGAACAACATTGTAAGAGCCTACGAAACCAAAATAAAAAAATATTATGATAACATTGTTAATATGTCTACAGAAAATCTTGAATATCAAAATTTCGTTATAATTGCGACTGTGTGACACAGTAGTTTTCAGATTTTTTTTGACATCCATCCTTAGGTGAAATGATAACATTAAAAATTGGACAAAAAATATTTTTATTGTCATTTTGTTAAATGAAAGTTTGAATATGATTTATTGCTAAACATCACAAATTTTCTAATCTGCAAGGGTACCATAGTGCATTTCATAAAAATTGACAATAATTATAATATCTAATTCAAAAAAATATTCTGCTATTTAGGGATGATAATTTTACTTTAAAACATTATGGGCAAAAATTAATTTTGGTTATTAAAAGAAATCAATTTATTTAAAAATGTATCATCATAATCAGAACATGATGTCAATGCATGAAGCAAAATACATAGTTCATCATGAAATAAAGAAGAAATGATTAAATAAAATATAGGTATAGAAAAATTTTGCCGGTATTTTTTATTAAATACCGAAAAAATTTGAGCTAAAAAAAGCTTTTGAATATTACATAAAAAAAAATATTAATAAAATTCAAAAAAAACACTAGGATTTTCTGATTACATTTTTGCCCCTCAAACTTTAAAATCTAGAAGTTGCTGAATTGTCCAAAAGATTAGAATTATTTTATCCTATAGATTTTATAAATCTACATTAGCATTCTAAAACAAAACACCTAATTATAAAATGTATGTAAAGTTACTCCCTAAAGCAATAATTTTAATTTTACAATGAAATAAAGTTCTTTGAACTTTTTTCGAGTAAAAGTAGTATTTTAAAAGTGATAGTTTTATTTATGCTAATTTCAATAATTTTCGAAAGTTGAATCTACAAAAGCATAAAAATAGATTTTTAATATAAAACTATAAAATAAAATATAAAGTTGTTTAAAATAATAAATTTCTTGTTTTACTTCAAAAAAAAAAATTTCTTCTCCAAACAAGAAACTTGAACTATTTGTGCTATTATTGCCTTCGATATAAAATTTTATTTAAGGAAAATTTCTATCACTTTGAGTTGTAAACAAAAAAAAAACTAGTTTAATGCTGGCTGATAACATTTATAAAAATATATACATATTAATAATATAGGTACAATAAAAAATAATAAACATAATCATAATAAAAGTGAAATCAAAAGCGAGCCTCTAAAATTTGGTTATCATAATATATAAAATTTGACTAACTTAGAAGAAAAAAAATATTAACATAAAATCTTTTTTACGAATTTTGTTGCCAATTCGATTATTTTTAGCTTTTTTGTTTTTTTTTTTTCAAAATACAAATAACTTTTTATTTTTTAGAAGAAAACAAATTATTGTTAATAGCATAAATATTTTAAAATAAAAATAATTTTGACCTTCTCTAACAAAATTTTTATTCTAAAATTTATTAAAAAAATTATTTTATGGAATAATTTCTGATCATGATGACATTTGTTTGAAAAGCATATAAATATAGGGGACAGGGGATGTCGATGACATTTTTAAATTTTGCTTAAATAGATCAATTTTTGAATAAAATGCCTATTATTATTTATGGTTGTACTTGTACACCTATTTATGGCCGTACACCTAAGTAAATTTTTAGGGAAAATTCTTCTTGTATAGTACGATTCAAATCACTTGACCAATCCGTTATGTAAAGCTTTCCCTTTCCATTAAAAAATGCATACAAAATTTAGGGGAAATTATTTAAGAAAAAAGCTCATGCAATTTTTGTATAATAATTTTATTCAAATTTTACCCTCTCTTAAAAGCTCATTGGTCAAGTGATTTGAATCGTACTATAACAACTTTTTTATGATTTTACGTTTCTTACTTGTAAATTAGAATTGTAAAAAAAACATAATATAATAATTGTCATGTGATAAATACATGAAGTTCAATATGCAATTGATTTATTTACATGAAAATTCTATTTTTGTTTAATGTATCAAAACATAATTTTAATGTTTATTATTTTTTAATTTATCAGTTTGTTTCTTATTTTTAATTCCGAAATATTTCATCCGAAGTTTACATTAATGTAAATTTTATTTTCGTTAATATTTTTTAATAAATAAATATGTTGACACTTAAATACTATATAGCGAATAGTTATGAAGATTAAACAAACAAAAAAGTATATTAATGAATCTCAAGACAACACTAACAAGTATGCAATTATTCTTATCTTATTAGATTATGATTACCACATTCCATAATTCCATTTGTATTACATAATTTAATGTTTAAATTAAGTTTAGTGCAAGCTTGGCTTGAATAACTAATTACTAAGCCTACCATAATAAAATTGGTATTAATTTAAAAAAATTCAAGTTTTTAAATAATAATAATTGTAATCTATACTGAATTAAATAGTTTGTAAAAAAATTTTAAAGTAAAATCAAAAATATCTTGTCATAATTGCTTTAGGTACATTAAATAAGTACCTACTGTTCAGGGTGTTGAGTTAGATAAAACGCAGTCATTTAACAACCAATAATTAGTATTATTTGCTAAATTACTATTACTTTTTGTCTGAGTGAAGACAATAGTTAAAAATTGCAACAACCTTGAAAGGTCATTGTTATGATTTAAATTTTTCAGTTCATTTCATAGAATTTTTTTTTTTCTTCATCTTTCAATATTTTTTTTCCTTTTTTTTAAATTACGAAAATATTATATTTATTATGAAATAAAAAAAAAATGAGATTTCTTATCAAAGAATTCTTTAATTCTTTACGTAATAAGCTTTAATTTATAAATTTTGAAGTTGTAAGGTAGCCTTACTAGTTATTAAGTTTAAGTATGTGGTACGTACATTATACCTATATTATTAACTTAAAATGTTTATTATTAATTCTAGTAATAAAATTAATTTTTCTTACTCTTTTTCAATTTTAAATATAAATAATTTTTAAAATTAATTTTTTTTTTGTTTTTTCCTTACTTCTGTTTCTTGTGACTTTACTGACGAAAAACACTTGAAAACTAAACTTGAATGAAAAATAAATAAGCATTTTGCAATTTTATTTTCATTTTCTTTTTTGTTATTCACTGCAAACAAAGCTGCTATAAAACTTCACGCCGAATATAGTCGCCAATAATTTTGCAACAATTCCGATTTTTATAAACAAATTTTTATTGTTTATCTTTTTTTTTGTGATAAAAAACAAAATTAATTAAATTTATTTTATAACAAAAATTATAATTTAATTTTCTTTCTTCCATTAATATATAATTATGTATTTTTGTTTATTTCTTATTGAGGAAACAGAGCTGCTGTGCAGTGACAGTGTTCGACTATGGTTTGACTAAGATCATTTACCAGTTGACTAGATGTTAAATAATTAAATTATGTATGTATGAAACCTCGGAAACCTCTGTATGAAAAAGGATTAATTTTTAATAATTTTATATTTTTCGTTGTAGGAGTATTAGAAGAGCATGTAGAAACCTCTCGCCTTGAATGAACATTATTCTAATAAAAAAGGAAAGTCATCAATTGTTGTACAAACAAATTTGATAGATAGATATCTATTTTTCCAGTATCTTTTGACTTAGCTCTGTGGGCATTGGATGTGATTGTCAAGTTCTTTTTACTGTCGAGAAATGTAACACGACAAAATTTTCACCAGAGAGGAACATTTAATTACCTACTATATTAAGAATAAGTTGATTGAAAATTAAAAACTTTTAATTTAAAAAAGTATAAGATATTTTTACAAATAGTAGTACATTGCCACATGTAGATTTCTATGGTAGTTAATCATACAGAAAAGTTAGTCAGAACAAGCCTTAAAGATTTTTTTTTTTTGTTTTGTAATTTCGTTTCATCATTGTTGAAGAAAATATTCTTCAAAATTTTTTAGTGAAATTTGTACGGTGCGTGCGTTCTTAGTATACCATTTGGCTATTTTAAAGTTACAACCTGTAGACAAAATGTAATGAATCAATTCTGTAATATTGATTGAAATTAATGAATTAAAAGACTATGAATTTTTTGTATTTAATTTTATATTTTTCCTTTGCAATAGAAGCAGCTCAACTTTTTTACAAATTCATGCGTGGCTAAAATTCTAAGTATGAAAACATTTGCTATATTTTATAACTTTTATTAACATTAATTCTTCTTTTTTTTTTTTAAATTTTAACAATTAATAACATTTCCATTTGTTTTTTATTTAAATCATAATTTTTTTTCTTAAATTTAAATCATAAGTAAAGAAAGAATGTGTGTTAAATTTAACATGTAATAATAATAACCTTAAGTTTCTTTCTTAAATTACTCATTACAAATATATTATATTTTAAAATATAGAAAATTCTGATTTTTCATTCTATTGAAAACTAAAAACACACAATTAACTAAATTTTACTATCTTTCATTTATCATATCCGCTAATAAGTGTAAGATAATCTTAAAAAAGCAAATAAAAACAAAATGTTTATCCCCAAAAATTGTACAGTAATCGCTTGCTTCTTTTAAATTTTAATAAAATAAAAAAAAAATTCTGGTACAAATAGTACCAGGTAACTTTTTCGATTTTTACTTTTATTTATTGTTTTCGTGCTCGTTTACTGCTGGACAATTTTTGGAGCAACCTCATTTTTTGAGGCCGATTTTGCCTTTTTAGGACTAAATTTTTTAAAAAGCATGCGGATCACGTTTTCAGCTTTAAAAATTTGACTTATTAAAGTCGGTTCAATTACAAAGGAGGTAAAGCATTCCTAAGAACAGTTTATTTCAGTGTTATGATCTCTTAAATTAAATTGACCATCGAGATTGAGCCCGCTAACGACGAATTATATACCTGTCCAAAACTACCTCAGAAAAAGATTGTATTGTAAAAAGATTGATGGTTGAAATGAATGTTTACCAATTAGTACCATTTTGTGAATCTCATAACGTGTTAAAATTAAATATTTTTAAAACATTTTTGTAAATCAAACATACCTAACGTACGAATATAAATTTTAATTATTCAGCAAACTTTTAATATAAATCTTAAGGTGGGTACAATTTATTTTTATTTTTTTTTTATATCAAGAAATTCTAATTTATTTATTGTTTTTATTTTTATATTTCTTTTATTTCTGCAAATGCCTACAGTTTTTTTTGCTTTATATATTAAAGTTATTTCCACAAATACGGCTTAAATTATATAAAATGCTAAAGAAAGAAGCTCTTATTATTTTTCGGATAATGGCTAAAATAATTACAAGGAAAATGATAGCAGAATGTTCGTTTGTACTGAAATAAGTAAAACAAAAATTTAATTCAGTGGAATAGACTTTATGTAAGGATTCTTATTCTTATTTCAATATTTTTTTATTTGTTAATGTTAATATCTATTTCTGTTGATAAAATATTCACAATCTTATATATTTTTTTTTTAAGAAGTAAATTCTTGATGTAATGTCCTAGAGTAAACTGTAAATACTTTTTCCAACAATTAAGTGATAAATTGGATTTATTTGCAACAGTTTATTTTTAATTGAGGGACAAAGGTAATGTAAAAAGGAACTTTTCCACGTATTTATCGAAATATTTAATAATCTTTTTCAATCACATCTATTTAAAAGCCTGTAAACATTTATTTTAATGAATATTTTGAAACAATCTAACTCTGTTCGTGCTTAAATTTGTTCTTTATGTGATAAATTTTAAGCATCTACAAAATAATAATTTTTATTTTCAGAGCTTCCAAAGGTTCTGAACAATGTCACAAACATTTCATCCAGTTTTTTTTAAGACTTTATTTTGCTACAAAAATGTCAAAGATAAAGCAAATAAAATGTATTGTAAGTGTATATAACTACATTATGTACAATCGTACATGTTATGTAGGTACCTTAATGTGCATTGCAGAAGTTTTTATTTGTTTGCTTTTAATTTAATTTCTATCTGATATTAAATTTTATCTTTTTATTTAACGAAAACAATTTATTAAAATTTTCTTCTAAAAATTTTCAGCCTTTAAAAAAATATTTTACAACAAATTATTTATATTTAATATGTATTGTATGTATATAATGTATAATAATACGTTAACATTTTGAAAATTAGTTAGTGTATGTAAGTATAATAATTTTTTTAATTTTTGCTGCTTCCAATAATTATTTTTAATATAACTCAGTAACTCACTACTAAATATTATTTCTCTTAAAAAAACCAATTAGATAACGATTTTTTTTGTTAACATTATTTTGATACAAATTATATTTATATATAAATCAATAGTGGTTTTAAAAATAATTCTCTATGATATTTATTTTTTGCATTTATAGAGGGAAGAAATTTTCTATTCAACAATTTGACATAATATACATAATAAATACAAGCCTATGAATTAAAATTTAAAAAAATTAAGACTTAAATATTAATTTATTGGAAGAGCAAAAATTTAATCCATTTCTTTAATGTAAGTTATAGTAAATTTCAAATTTATTAAGATAAGGTTTGTGCGCCTTCATTAGTTTAATTTTATATTTACGTAAAAAAACCTTCTTACATTTACTACAGATATTAAAAACATATATTTTCCATTGAATTTGTATAATACATAATATTGCTATTATAAAGACAAAAAAATACTGGAAATTAGCAATAATACTTAAATTGTTCACAAAAGCTTTCTAAAATATTAACTTCAGTTTTTATAGTTAGCTTCGCTTTTTGTTAAAAATTTCGTAATCAACTTTATTATTAATTTAGCCCTTTTTTCGTTTTTCACTCAGTTTTTAATTACAATATTTTGTAAATTTTTCAAGTTTTGTAGCTTGGGCAATTTGCAACATAAAATATTAATACCTACTTGAAATGTGAAAAAATACTAGTGAAGGCATTTTGGATATAAATATGAAACTAATAAAACTCATCGAGGCGATTAAACAGATATTATCCAAATATAGAAAAAAAAAGATTATAGATAATAATGTATTTTTTTTTTATAAATTAAGTCACAAACTTTAAGACAATTTTTTGAACAGAATGCCAATTGCTTTTAAAATTAAGCGATGTTGTATCATTCCTGTTCTTCTTCTATTTTTATTTTCTTCTGAACAAAATATCTGAAGGGTTTTAGAAAATAAATTTTTGTATGTATTTAGAAAGCCTTTCCTTTCTTTCTTGTTTTATTTTCTATAAGCTTAAGCTATATAAGCATAATTAAAATAAAGCGTGAAAATGCCAATAAGCTCATTAAAATTTTCTATCATTAAAACTTGGAGTGAAATACACCTTCGAATATTTTTACAAAAAAAAAAAAAAAACAACGCGACTAAGAAAAACGATATTTGAACAATTAATTTAAAGTTTAAAAAATTTATATTTCTTAGTTCTATAATCTATATTTAATTATTTTATTGCTTTACATCTAAGGGGTTGTCTATGTTGCATTTCCTCAAAGTTTTCTGAAAATTATTTAGCTAATTTTTTTTATTAATACTTGAACTTTTTTTTAGTTAATATTTAATTGTTTATTCTTTATTAAATGATAGGTATTGTGATTTTTATTAGATTAATTTTCATTAATAACATCGATAAAATTCTACTTTGACTATTGAATTGCTTACACTGTTTTATTATCTAAACTGAAAATTTATTGATTTTTAGAATCTACGTAATATGCCGATAATCGTAATAAAAATTAAATTAAAAATAAAATTAACAAATGAATTTAACAGTATATTTTTGTTTAAATGTTACAAAATTCAAATTGTTATAAAAATTTTGCAAGTAAAGAAATTCTAAATTTTTCCAATACCACTTAGTTTGTTGTAACGAATTAACAATAATATGATAGTCTTTTAAGAGTTTTAGACAGCTCTTACTTAAAACAAAATTTTTGGAGCCTACAATTTATTGTCCAAACAAAATAGTTTCAAGAAAAATAATTAATTTAATTAATATTACGATTACGACATTTCCACATTCAGCTTTTTCGCTTATAAAAAAAGATTATTTGTTTTTTTATATTTTCGTTTAGTCTTAAAATTAATACAAATTATACTCTAGTCTTTTTTTTTTATATTAATAAAAAAAATTTTAATTAATTTTGTTATTGTTATTATTGTTATACTTTATTTCAATCAATTTTGTCAACATCTCGTAATTCTAATGAGTACGGTTGTATTTGTATTATTCCATTTCCATTTCCATTTCCATACTGAATATTTCTATATTTTCTCCTTCTTTTGCTCAGCTTTTGCGAGAAAAAATGAATGGTTATGTTATGAAGAAGAATATTTTGTATAATTTATTTTACATCTAACAGTTATTTAAATTCTTAAAATATTATATATATTATTTGTATAACATTATTACCAGTACTGAACAAATTTGTTAAGAAATTGCTAAAGAATATTGCAACGACCTTTATTTCTAGATGATTGTGTTAAATCTGTACCAATTTGGCAACCTGATGATGTACAACCCATTAATTCTCTAAAAACGTCTCCTATTTTATAATTATACCTAAAAAAAATATTGATTAAAAACTCAAACTTTAGTTTTAAATCAATGAGACAAGGAAAACATTTATCCAATCTTGTAAATTTGTTATAAAACTTTTTTAGACTATGAACCCACGGTTCTTTATACTAATAGTTAAACTAATGTATTGTCTAAAAACATTCTTCATTGTCTCATTCGGAATTATTTTTAAGTTTTTTTAATTGATCATGTTACTTTGCTGAGCATTCAACATATCCACATCTCCAATGCTTACGTACTAATGTTGAAATATCTTTGAGATCCTTAAAATAAGAAAAATATTTAATTATTTTTAAATGAAAATGTTAGATAACAAAAGCTAACAATATCAACATTAATTATGATTTAAGAACTTGTCGTTTTTCACAAAATTAGATTTTTTTTTTTTAAATGAAAATTTTAATTAGTTTAGTGTAGAGGTAAAAATTTAATTGTAGAATAATTTATAGATATAAAAAAAAATTATTTTAACCCACCTGTGAATTTGTTTGAGCTTCTGTTATTGTGTCAAATTTATTTCCGACCACAATTATACTAAAATCTCTATGACTAAAACTATCCAAAATTTGATCTCTCATGGTTCGGCAGTACTGAGAAAAAATTGATTAATAAAAGTTTTAGTTTTTATATTCGTATAGAGATGTTAAATAATATTAAATATATATTTTTAATTTTGTATTTCCATCCAATTCTATTTTTTATATGTCTTTTCCAAAAATGGTTCTTCTTGTTTATAGAACACGTTTAGTTCTTCTAGAGCAAAAGTTAAGTGAAAATTAAAAACGATTATGCGCTAGTGCATTCAAATTTATTTGCATATAAAAATCCGTCATTTCCTTGGTTGATGTAATTGTTTATGATAAATTTTGTATTCATTAATTGAAAGTTTATTAAGTACATGTGGCTTAAACATTATGTTTTTCTAATAATGGTTTTCACCAGAATGTAAAAATAAAATAAATATATCATGAGAAACTTTTGTGTTTTGTATAAACTTTTAATATGTAATATATGGAAGAATTTTTGATTTTTGGAGGAGGCGGGCTATCATTAAGATAAGCAAATTTGAAGGACATGATCATTTCGCCTTTTTAGTTCGTATTTGGTTTTATTCAACAATTCACCAAATTATTATATTTAATAAATATCAATCCATGATTAGAACATAAAAAAATCTAAATTTTTATATTATATTTTAACTTAGCGTACTTGAAATGTTTCTAAATTTCCCATATCGTACACTAAAACATACGCATGAACTGTTCTCAACCCCAATGGATGACCATTATTCCATTCAGCGAAGTTGTCTGCTGGGAATTTTCGCTATTAAAATAAAAAACAAATTATTATCAATAAATATTATCACAAACAAAAATGTAGGTATCCAAAATTAAGTTTGGTTTTCATACGAATCAATTGAAAGAAAATGCTACCAATTTTTTTTATTATATTTTTCTTACTTGGGGAGGAACATCTAATACCATCAGCTCACGAATGTACGTGTCGCAGACGAGGCAATTTCTATATACGTTCCGACGATTTGTAATTTGATGATTCTCTGGGAAATCATGTTTGAAAAATTGCTGCAATTATAAAAAAAAAAAATATATTTTATGAAAGAATAGATTATATTTTATGAAAGAATAGATTAATTACAACACAAAAATACGTAAATCTATTCAAAAACTTACGAATATGTTGAAAAATTTAAGTAATGATGTTCCAAATTTTTACATGTTATGTAAAAAAATGATTAAAGTGTAGAAAATTAACTAATTTTCTTACAAAGTACATATAAAATTGTTCCTGTTGTCATATAAGTTTGCAAGAACTCGTTTTTATGTCTCAAAAAAATGTTTTTTCCCCTTTCGTCCTTGTGTCGGATCCAGAAGAGTGCAAAGACCTTCGAGAATTGCTTCACTTGCCTTGAGTTTAATTCACGATGAACCATAATGAACTGATAGTTTTGTGTTAATTATTGTGGTAGCGGTAGGTATACTAAAATGCTCAGTCTTTGAGAAGAAGAAACATAATTGTATGTTTAAATTTATTGTATACCTATAAGAGTTAACTACTTTCTTTTAAAAATAGCTATTTGAAATTTTGAATAATTTTAGTGACTTGAAGCAAGCTGCTGAAAGTGATTTATTCCGAAGGAAAGATCGTTATTATCTCGGTTACTATGTTATTTTATTATAGGTAACATATTCGTGTATATTCATTTATTATTTTATTTTTAGCTTTACTCTATTAGAAAAATCTCTTATTTCCACAGTGATTACGATCCACATTTTTTTAAGTTATATACATTTCTACTTAATTTTAAAAATAAGACGAGCATAATGTGAAACATAAAATATAAATTTCTATGTAGGAATGTAGGTATACATAAATATATATAATTATTTAAAGAGAAAATTTTAATAAAATATGAAAAATTGATTATTGAAATATGTAATTTCGTATGAATATTTTTTTTTTTTTTTCGAATCTCTTGATTTTTTTTTATTTTTTTTTCTTATAAATTAGGCCACCCTTAAATAGACCGGAATTTTGTGCTGAGAATACAACATAATAATTTTAACATTCATAAAAGTTATTTAAAAATATTTTTATAGTCTTTTATAAAGGTTTTGTTCTTAACAAATTAACTAAAGAATGAATTCAAAAGGTTTTGTGAATAGGAAAAATAGTAGAAAGCTTTTTTCGGAAAAACATAATATGTAATGTATTTATGGATATCTACATCTAGTATATGTATTATACATTAAGTGCTCATAAATAATAAAAGCTATACCATCTTCATATGATGAAAATGTATATCTTTTTGTTGTTACATAATGTTGTTTAATATACGTACATAAATATTTGTATATATGTAGAAAATTCTTTTATTTTCTTATTGCTTTGATATATAGATGGGTGCCTAATTTGTTTTTCATTAATTGTATTTAATTTTATGAGTAAAAATAATAAAATAAATACTAATGTGTATCATATTTTCTTTAAATTCTAGTTAAAATTGACTTTATATGTTTTAATTAATGTTTACTTCTCTCTGGGAATACATTTGAAATTGTAAGAGTAATAAAATAGTTTTTATAGGTAGTTAGAAAAAGAATACGGTGTGACATTAAAAACTTTTTGTCGATTTGTGTATAAAAGCTTATAGCAGCTTCAAATCTTTAACTTATTATTACGATTACTGCCACAATTCTTTAACAACTTCGTTAAATTTTAGATAGCTTCAAGGCGATAGTTTTGTAACGATGAAATTTTTAGCAGATTCATCTTTATTTGAGTGTTAGTAACATTTCCACATAAGTTCCATTTCAAATAAAATTGTGAGTAATGTGAAATAAAAGTTATATTACTGACAATTATGCAATTAACAAAACCAGAAAGTTTTTCTTTGCATCATAAAAACCAAAGAAATACTCTTAATTTTGTTGAAATCAACATTTTCCAATAATGAGAAAAATTATAGGTGTTAATAGAATTATGATACTATATGGTTTAAATGAAATAATAAAATTAATTATAAAATTATATATTTTATGATTTTATGGAGGCATGTTGTTGTAACTACAGCAGCGTGTCGTGTTTTTAAGTACATATAATTTAAATGAAATAATATAATTTAATTTGAGTTATATAGGGATGTTGTAACTTCAGTAGGATGTAATTAATGTTTGTTAGTTATGAAAGAACCAATTTCTAACTCCAGAATATAAATTTCTTTCTGTGAAAAAAATATGCTTCTGTTATTAGTTAAGTATATCATTATCATAATGGTAATGAATTCAATTCAATATTATTTCATTCTAGTTAAGCTTACAATAATTTTTATAATCAAATAATCAAATATAAAATTTAAGGATTGTAAGGATCCTAACCAACTAGAGGTACTTGTGCTATAACTTTATTTTTTTATAAACGAACAAAAGTTTCATAGTTATAAAGCATTTTACAGTGGGACGGGCAGGTGGACGGACATACACAAAATGGAAATATTTAGTTCATTTTTTCATTTTTAATTGAAAATAATCTGAAAACATAATATTATTTCCTTACGTCAAAATTTTTTAATTAATTTTCATTATTGTTAAATAATTTTTGTACTAGTGTTCAAAAGTGAGGGTTACTTTTGTTAAAGTTAAACTTAACTCAGAGTAAATTTCCTATTTTTTTATAATACTTTATTCAATTTGTTAAGAAATACAGATTTTATTGAAGTATTTCGCCACGGAACAAATGCCCAAAAAAATAAATTAGATATGAAGGGTAATATAAAAATATATAATGAAGCTTTAATATTAAAATTTTTAATATGTTTTAGAACTAGATTATGTTTTATGCACAAGATTTCCATGAGTTTAATTTTTCGAACAAAAAAATTAAAGTTATAAATTTATAGATTTGTTTTGTAGTTAAAAAAGGGTTTCATTTTTACTTTAAAAAAAATAATACTTTGTATTCAGTAGGTATTATTTTTTACTCTAAAAAATATAACTTTATTTAAGTATTAAAAAAAAAAGCTTAAAAAAAAAGAATGTGTTTGAAAGAGTTAAGTTTTTCATTCGAAATCTGGTTGAAGTTTCAGCAAGTACACGGAGAGAAATCCAATCAGATATTATGATTATGACGATTGTACATATGCGTAAAGCAGTCAGAGAACTCAGCTCTTAATAACTAATCATAAACCGTAAATATTAATCATAAACAATGACTAATGCCTTGTTCAGACAATGAACTCTGATCATGATAATCTTACTTTTTGTGATTATCATTCTTTTTTCCATGATTTGCTCATACAAAAAAAGTGTCATCGGAAATCATGATTATCGAAAATCATGAAAAATTTCAGGGATAAGTTTATAGTTTTTTACCATCCATGTTACCCATTTTCACTCATTCCTAGTTATTTTTGACTTTTATTTTTGACATATTTTCTTTATTTACAAAACAAAAAAAAATTTGAGTAGCAAATAATATTTATGTTTTTATTTTGTTTGCTTTCATGTTGTTTACTTTTTTTGTTTTCGTTCATAATCGCGTTCACACACGTTTTCAAAGTGTGATTATCTACGCAAATCATGATTACGAAATCATGATTAAGTCGTTGTCTGAACAAGGCATAAGGGTAAAAACAATCACTATGACTGCAAAATCATAAATCCTGCAACCCAATAATATCGATTTCATTTCTTACGTCTTAAAAGCGAGTAATGGCTGCTATTTTACATAAGAAAATAAAATTTAAGTTTTTTTTATTAATTTTTTTTTATTTAATTTTCATTTATTTAATTTTTTTTTATTTTATTTTAATATTTTTTTAATTTATTAAATTTTATTTATTATATTTTTATTAAATTTACAATTTTATTTCTTATGTCTTCTTCCGGATTCGAACCTCGGTCTTTAGCATTGCAATCCGCCAACACTACCACTCAGCTACGGTATTGAAATTTAAAATGTACATAAAATAGAAAATATAAATTTGGTATACACATTTTCTGTGTGGTGTGTTGGCTATTTGTAATGTTAAGGACGCAGTTTCGAATCCCGAAGAAAGCAAAAAAATTTTGGTTTTTTATTTTTTTTTAGCGACATTACAGAAAATTTCAACTATGTACTATTATTTTAGTAATTAAAGTAAATAATCTGAATTTTAATCACCGAAAATAAAATAAAAAGTGAAAAAAAAAATGTTTTTGTATTAATCATAACTTATGACTAGCATGATTAAGCATCATAACTTATGATTTCAGGTAAATCATAAGATAATCACGATGTATAACGTAGTAATTATATGCAAAGATTATTCATCTTGCGCGAAGATTTTTAATCATAGGGCTATTTTTTCGTTATGATTAGGAGTCTATGACTGATATAATCATATTGAATGAAAAGGCATTTCTCTGCGTGTAAGGATACAGTAGTGTTATAACTTATAACCACTATAAATAATAAGTGAAAGTATATATACAATTTTTTAAAATAAGAACAATAATTAATATCATATTTAAATATTTTTGTAGAAAAATAAATAAAAGAAAAAGTTCAATATTAATTTTTTTTTTTAACATATACAAAGAACATATATTATTTTCTTTCTGCTGAAAACGCATAATGTCGTTCATCATTTTTGATCAAATATACAATTTGGATTTATTTTGTTTTCCTATTATAAGCAGCTTCTATATCTTCTGAGAGACAGGACTATTTATTTCTAGACAAAATATCAAAATTATTAGACAACTTTATATTTTCGCCTATAATAATAGTCGACTCTATATTGAGTTCTTTTTTTTATTTCCATTATTGCAAAAGAAAAGTAGATTCCTAAATAAGAATTTTTATAAATAAATATTTAGCAATCAATTATTTTAAACAGCTTGGATGGATTTAGTAATAAACTTTATAGTAATGTTTAATTAATCATAATTAAAAATTTCTCAAAACTAATTTTTTATTCTATCCTAATCCAAAACAAAGAGATAATTATGCCTGTCCTATATTAATTCGTATCATTATTATAGGTTCTACTACTCAACATGATGGCAATCTAAGTGAAAATATTTACAGACTGAAAAAAAATAAATATTCAGAAAAATTTAATAAGAGTTTTTACTTTTAATGGAAAAATTAAAGTTCTGCGACACCCAAACAAAAATTTATAGCTTTATAAATCTTTGCACATACATAATATGTACACAATATGTATACACAACTATATGTAATGAATTCCATTAAGAGAATAAATTATTATAGTTTTTGTGATACTTTATTATATTTTAAGAAAAAATAATGTCATAAAATTTTTATATATTGTTCTGTACATACTTTTAGACTTTTAGAGATATTGAAATGGGTAAAATACATTGTTATATATACAGGTACATACTTAGTCAGAACACTTTGAATTTTTGTACACAAAATATACATAATGGAAAAAATAATGAATTATTTATATAAACTTTTCCCTCAATTTTCCTTAATTAAAAAAAAAAAAAATGGTCAAATATAAATATGACATAACTTATATGATATCCCTATTCAGAAAACTTATATTATATTAAAATATTATTTTATATTCAACAGATTTTCATATTTCTTAAAAAATGAGCAGAGTCAATGGTTTTTATTTTTATTATTTAATTAAGTTATTCTATTTGTTACCTACACATTTGATATAATTTTTATTATAATTATAAAAATCTCATATTGGAGGTTAAATAACAGGACTAAATAATAGTACACAATACATTGTGGTTAATTATAATTACACAAATGTGTATATGTACTGTACAATGTACAGATTTAAGGATTCATGTTTTGTAAAGATTTTAAGATCATTATATATAATAGCACAATACCTGATATACTCGAAAGAGCAAACAAAGTATAACAGAATATCTTATTTACCTGTAATATGCTTGTTTTTCCAACGCCTGAGGCCCCCAAAAATGCTGCTTTAAGGGGGCCCTGCAACCATGGAGGCTCGGGATCCTCCAGAGTGATCCGCTATGCTGTAACACACTTATTTTGATAATGAATTTCCATAGCAAATGAAATTTTTGTTGGCTTATCAAATGTTGAATTTTTTGTTGTTGTTGATGTTTGCTTTTTTGCTGTTGTTGTTGTTGTTGTTGTTGTTTTATTTTGATATTCTGTATTGTCACCAACATAGTCAGCATTTGAAAAATTATTAATTAATAATTTTTTTGTTGAATTTGTTGGTGATATAGTGTTCCACATTATATATTTTTTAAAAATAATTTAAATAAATTTTGTTTTTGCGTTTTTTTTGAGTTTTTTTTTTTTAATTAAAACTTAAAAAATTAATTTTTTTTTAATTTATTTCTTATTTTAATTCAAAATTATAAATTAAAAAAAAAAAAAAATTTATTCATTGAAAACAACAACACACTATCGCGGTCTTCTATTCCAACAGCAACAACAACATTTATATAATTTTTTTTAGTGGAAATTCTTTTTCTTTTTTTGATTAAATAATAATTCTTTTTTTCTTTTACTTTGCTAAAATAATAATAAAATCATCGTCCGTAAATTTTCATTAGTCCGGGTTACTCAATATATATATATATTTATTTCACAACTTTTGAGTATAAAATATCCAAAATCTAATATTTATCAGCATTTTAAAAAAAGAAAAGATTTTTTTTTTCAGTTTTATTTTGGTTTTGTGTCTGAAACGAAAAAAACAAAAGAGAAAAATTAAATAAACAAAATAAATTAGGTTGATTAAATATTTTCCTTTGGTTATATATATATATATATATATTTTTTTTTTTAATATTGATAAATAAATATAAATTTGCGATATTTGGTATTTTCTCTTTCAATATATAAAATTCACAATACAGCAAAAGTTTTATATATGTGTAGGGACAATTGAAAAAGGAAAATTCAATATTTTTTTTATTTTTCTTTGTGTTTTAATATAAGAAAAAAGAAATTAATTTTAATTTTATTTAGCTTTTCTTTTTTGGATATAAATATAAAATTCGCTGAATAACGAACAAAATGAACTTTATCTTATATCTGTATATTATAAACATATATATTATAATAAAATATATATGGTAAATACCTAATATAGAAAATGATATAAATTGCGACATCATTTTGTGTGCACTAAAGTTTAGTAGATTATAAAAATAAATCAAAAATTACATAAGAAGCATTCAATGATTAAATAACTAAAACAAAAATATTATTTGAACCTTTTTTGGGAGGAGCCGAACGATAAAGTTAACTTAATATGTACCTACCTAGCAGAGCCGTATCTAGAGTTTGCGCCGCCACAGTTACTGGAAGTGTAAGTAAAATTCGTAAAGCAACATAAATATTTGGAAATGTTTCACACAAATCAAGTGCAACAATTTTCTTATAATTTCAAAATGATTTAAAGAGTTTAAATTTTTAAAGAGCTCCGCACTTTGAAATTTAAAGCATTCGATTTCATTCAACATCTCACCTGAATCTAATTCTGAATACTCCAAACAAACATCTTATACTGCTTTATTTAATTTCATCATGGAACTAGACATTAACTTTTCTCCCGACAAAAATTTAATAATTTTCAAATAATTATCAAATAATTATCAAATTAACAAAAATTAATTTAAAGAAAATTACGTAAATTTACTAGAATTTAATTTTACATAAAGCTGTAGTAAATTATGTTTACTAAGTAAAAATTGTGTAAAATTTGAAAAATTTAAAATGAGTGAGCGCCTTTTTAATCAGGCACCTATGGCCGGGGCCATGTTTGCCATACCCTAGTTACGGCTCTGCGTACCTAGTACGACAAATTTTTTTTTAGGAAAACCCCGTGTTATAATTTTTATTTTTTTCATAAACTGATTTTTTGAATAAGTTATTTCGTGATTTTTAATTTTTAACTTTTTAAGAAAGAGTAATATTTGAGTAGTTTTATTTATCTTTAACGTGCCGTGATGGAAAAGCCTTCTGCGGCACCTTAAAAACTTGAGAAAATATGATTTTATCTTTCTTTTATTTTTATTATCGGGTCACTGCTTTTTTGCTGATAATGAGGAAATTTTCTTTAAATATTCTATTTTTATTCATATTTCCTCAATTATGCTATTATCGACTGAAATTGGTGCACAAAATAAAAGAAAAAATTAACTACTACATATATACATTTTACAAGGAAAAAATTTAGTAACAATTTAATATCATTTCTGAACTCATAGAAAGCGTTAGCTTGATATGGTTTTTATAAATTATACCTTTGCATTATGAAGATTATCTAAAATTTTTCCTAAAAACAAAATTTTTAAGTTTAGCAATTTTTATGACGTTACCATCAACAGAAATAATTAACCATAAGTTTAAAAGTTAATTTCTAATATTAAACTTCTATTTGAATTTATAAATTAAAAGTTATTTTTTTTCGAATCGCTTTATTTTCTGCCATATTTAACTATGCAATGAAACTTATAATTAATTTATAGATTATATATTTACCCTTCTCTGGCTTATTACACAAAAAAAAAAAAATACGTAGATAAAAAAAAAAAATTATATTAACTATGTAAACGAAAAATCATTTTTCTACAACAAAAAATAATAGGATTATCAAATCTTTCAGACTTTCCTTATTAAAATATAAAAATTTTTCTATATAAAACCTACTCCTCATACCATTATTATGATGTTTCGTTTTTCCTTTATGCCAATTTAGGTATTCTACCACTTGATTGTTTGGTTTCATAGTAATGACATTAACTTTTTATGGCAAAAAATAATATAAAATATTAGAAAAATAAAATAATAAATGTATAACATCAAAAAATTACATGGAAAGAGATTCTATAATTAGAGTTCTTTATTAAGTTTTATATTAAAATAAAAATATTGTTTTTTTTTTTTTTTTTTTAATAAAAATGTTCATAAAAATGTAGAAGCCAATAAATTAATTAACTTGGCTTTTAAATATTTCAATAAAAAAATAATAAGTTGGTTATAAAAGTTACAACGAAAATAAATTTATTTGGTTATTCGAAAATAGAAAAATATTTGCAATAGAGTTTAACGTGTAGATAGAGATGATTTTGAAGGTAACCTGTCACATTAATATAATTATTTATGTATTATTAAATTAGAGATTTCTGATTATCTAGCTTTAGTACTTTTCATTTTATATATTCTATTCTATGGTTTGATTTCAATACCAAATTTAGTTCAAATATCTCTGATATGAAGTTAAGTACATTTGTTTCAAATAGGAAAATGATGCTTTCATTCGACAAAACATATTAAAATTCATACCATTCAATACCAGTGGACGCAGAAGATATTTCTTTCGTTTTTCAAAGGTTGAATCCAAAAAATGTGATTATAATTATTCCAGATCTATAGTTTTAAAAAGGACATTAGCACAAAATGAGTATTTCAACAGGAAATATAAGATAAAATGGAATATTAAGTATTTCATAATTTTAGAAAAAATAATTTTATTCGTAAAGTGAACATTCAATAAAATTGCATATCATAAAAATAGTGTTGCAATTGAGTGATCTTTAATTGTTAATATATTTATATATGAACTTTTGTTTAAGGTTTTAAAATTTTTTAAGAACTATTTAGAAACTTTTGATGGGGTCGGTCAGACGAAATTTTAATGGACTTTACTATAATAAAGGCCACCATATAAGAAATAAAAGCGAGCTTAAATGAATATTATTTTTATTTTCTCTTTTTGTTCATTAAAAGATTCTGTTTAAATGTTATTAAATTTTAAGTTCAACTCTACATATATACCTAAATACAATTATTTAATTTTATTAGAAAATGCTACAGGTTATTTGACATTATATGAAAAAAAATATGTTATTCTTATCAAAAAAAATGAGCTATCTATAATAGAATAGCATATGGCTCTAATAGGATTTTTTTATCCCGTAAGAAAATGTGATAAAATTTATAGGTTTCTATTTTTAGAAAATTTATTTTTTTTTTGCATTCACAGATGCAATTTACTATCATATCACGTACTACAATCTTCTTTTCAAGAAATCTTAGCTATATACATGGATGTAAAATTACAAATATATTCACAGAGGCAAACAGGAGTTTCTCATTATCCTTCCATTAAACAATTGCTTAAGTTTTCCAAGGTTATTAATATACACATATATTATTATATAATAAATTTATTAGTAATGTACAACATATGTATGGATACATATATAATGATGTACATATTATAATAGTTTTATAAAAAAAATCTTATTCATAGCTATGTGCTTATATATTTATATATATTGGATAATAATATTGGGTTATGTTATAAATTATGCAAAAACTTTAACGGCAATTATTATTATAAATAATAAAAGTATTTTTTGTCTGTTGAGAATATACAATATATTTAATGTAAGTAAAAACATTATGATTTTAGTTTTGATGTAAATGTTTTGTTTTGACTTTTGGTATTTTATTATATTATTAGGAATTATTCTTCTATAGTACCTTTTTATAGGGCATTCTTGTTGATCTTTCCTCAATAATTATTCTTGAAAATTTATGTTGCTAATCTTCAATAACCTCCTTGAAAATATTCTTCTGAATTGGTCTAATTCACCCCATGGCAGTATTAAAGTACATATATAAAAGCCATAATGCTATATCTATTTCTAAGTTCGACTACAAAGTTATTAGTTGTAAGACAAAGTCCACAAATTTTGATTTTAATAATTACAATAATATTAATTGATCTTTGAACCCATATTAAAAAACTCTAAACTTAATCCAAACATATATGCATATCATGAATCTGTTAACAATATCATAATGAAAAATATCATATTATCTAATTAATAGATTTGCATACTTTTAAGGATTTTAGGTTCCTATACTAGGAAAATGTTGTTATGTTGTTGAAAAAAAGGTTTAACAACCTGTGTTCAACTACTTTTAAATTTCATGATTATAAATGTATATAATATAATTTTTTCAGCAATTTTTTTCTGAATTTTTTATCTGAAATCTAAAACTTACTATTTTTCACGCCTTAAAATTTTATGTGAATTTTATGTAGCTTGTAATCTTAACAACAGGTAGCTAAATAAATATCTTAGCAACAGGTAGCTAAATAAATAAAATCGGCGGAACAAATTAATAATATCCTCTAGCTAGCAATTTATTTCATTTTTACGTAAAATTAATTAATTTCTCTGACTAACGTGGGCTTAAACATTGAAAAGAGTCTACAGAATTTGTTTTTCAGTCCGCCTGAATGGACAGTATTATTGGAATAAATAATATTAATAAGTTAAGGTAAGCAAACTAAAAAACGCAATTTTAATTTGAAATTTCTTGCTTCGTTTGCTCCAAATTTTAATAAACTTTTATCCTTATGTACTTTCAAAGCTATAAAATGTTGGTAATAAAATATTTATGTATCTTTGCAGCCGTGAAATTTGAAAATTCAGTATAACGTTTATTTGCATTTTTTTTAAGATGTAGATACCGATGTACACATTATACATTATTTTATTTTATTACCTCGTTCGTTATGTTTAAGTTTACAGTCCAAAATTTATTTTAACGATTGATTCGTAATTCAATTGAAATACGTACGGAGATTGAAGTTTTCTGAAAATGGAAGCTGGATATTTTATTTGAAAAGGCGTGATAGTTTAAGCTGATCATTTTGACCTATTCAAACTCCCGCTCTCAGGTTTGAATATGATTCGAAACATTTTATTATTAATTTTTCTTCTGATTTTATCAATGCGGTCTTTTTTTAAGAATTTGTACATAGTATGTAATTTTTAATAAATGTTTTATTCGATAATTCAGTAAATTATATGCTTGTGGTTCGCAAACCCAGAATCAGAAATAGATGATTTAGATTGCGAGTGACGGACAGATAGAAAATGAAAACACATAATCATTTTTTCATTTTTGATGAAAAACGGGTTTAAAATTAAAAATATATATTGCTACAAGAATTTTTCTCGTAAATTTAAATTTTTTATATCAGGTTTTTACAAATGTACATTTTCGTTTGCCAAATATATATTTATATCGGACTATGATCCATTTCGGTATGCATTATGGCTTAATTTTTTTTTAAGAACTTATGTAAAAAATATTTTTGAAAATTTTCCAGATGACATTATTGTTGGTATGAATTACATAATATTACCTATGAAGTTTATATATAAATATTGTATAATATCGGGCAAATCACATTATCATTAAAAAAAACTTTTTTTTAAGGAAATAGAATGGTTGATAATTTTATTTCAACCAAAAATTAAAGATCTGAAAAACCCAGTAGCAATGATATGAAACTATATATCCAACATTGAAAAATATATAATTTCAACATTGATTGAATTTTTTATTCTCAATATTGCACATATACATACTATGCAATTTACACACCTATTCGCATTATATAGATGCAAATAAATTTTATTAAATTGATTGATATTTTTTAATGTAAACATTTAATAATTTTTTTTTATTTAAACACTATTAAGATTTATCTTATTTAAATAAGAAAAAAACTAAATGCAATATTTAGTTACAACAGTCATCGAACCAATGTTGTTGGCCAGTCATCGAACCAATGTTGTTGGCTATAATTGAATAATGAATTATTACATAGTTATTTTAAACAAGTTGATATTTGATAAGTATAAAAGAATTAATTAATTTAACTATGCGATAAAGAAAAAAGATGGATTTTTCATTAATATTTTTATGGTTTTTTGAAGTGAGAAAAATTGGTGAAAACAGATTGATCATAATAATTTTGTATTTAATATTTTGCTTGCTAAGTTATTCTTTGTCCCCAATATTATGTAATGCACAAAACCTATTTCAATATTATAAAATACACAATGTGCTGACGTTCATTTGAACTAAAATATTCTTGTATATTCATAAATTCTGTCGTTAGAAGCAGATATTTTAAAATTAGCTTACATTTTTATTTTATTTTTTATTAAAAAATAAAAAGGATTCATATTTATCCTGTTTTAAATATGTACACAAAAGTAAACATCATGTTTCTATCTAAATATGTAAAATATTGATTTTTCTATAAAATAATGTAGGTACATTTATCTTATTTTATTTGAAAAAAAAAAAAAAAAAATCTTAAAAATAGGTTAATATTATTTACTTGATAATTGCAAATGTATAAATTACACTTACAAATAATTTTTTTTTTTCATTATAATGTTTTATTAAATTTCTTAGAACTTGTAACTATTATTTAATAAAACAAAAAGATTTATAATATTAAATTTTTAATGGTGGGAAAATTTTTATTCATATTTACAATGTCTGATTGAAATACATTTTGTCATGAACTGTGTATAATATGTGTTGGAATGAAAATATGGGTTTATTAAGAGGGAATGATTTTGAAATAAGCTTCACGTATTAAACCAATACGTGAAAGTTGACACAGTTTTTTTTTTTTCAGAATGGAAATTTAAATAAACCACTTATGTATATAGTACTTAATGTACATATATTTAATTTCTTTTGTTGTTTCTACGTCTTTTATGAACAATTAATTTATGAAACTAGAAAATAGTGTAATTTTTGGATTAAAAATTTTTTTTTAAAGCATAGACCTTTATTGCATTTGAAATCATTCTGGTAAGCTAATAGATAATTAGTATTTTAGTGTGTGGGAAGAGGAGTTGGATTAACATTTTTTGTGGCAAGCGGGTTTAAAATAATGTACTAAAATCAGTGTGGACAAAATCAGTTTGATAACCGTTTTCCGTGCTATATCTATATAAAGAAGTAATTTCTATAAGATTAATAGTAGTAGACCTACATGCTGATTGTTAGTAATAAAATTCTTGCTATGAAAATGTATTTCATCAGAAATAAAAGCTTCAAAAAGCTGAGGATTTGAAGAAATTTTCGCTATGGGACAATAATTTAAAATGTTAGCTTTGAAAATAATGGACAGAGGTTACATAATGTTATTCTTGTTATATCCGCACATAGTGTGCAACCTTATATAATTAAAGTTTATTTATACACTTAACGTCAGCTTTGTAACTTTTTTTGTAAACTTTGAGAAAGTAACCGGTCATTGAAAATAATGCACATTTCAACCTTATATAATTAAGATATATTTATACCTACCATAATTTTGAAAATTCTACCTGAACCAATAACTTTTAAAACAGAAGGGCTAAAATTTCAAGCTTCAAAAATATTATAATAATCTTATCCTAATAACATCATCCTTTTTGTTTGTTTAATTTAAACCTACCTGGATTTTTGTTGAAATAAATATTATTATTTGTGTATAATTTTTTATCCCAAAAATTGCTTAACTATCACTTATTTTATGAAATTGCGTTTGGAAAAATTAAAATATAACACTTATAAATTTTATTTTTTTTTTATACTTTAATATTTTTAAATTTAATTATTTATTACATAATATATTATATTAAAATAATTAAAAATCATCACAATTTATTTTTTTTTTTTTGTTTTATTAAAAAAATTACTAACTATAATAGTTTTATTAACTATTATTATATTAAAATATTATTATCAACTATTTTTTTTTTTTTGTGTTGCTTCTTTTGTAAAAAATAATTTTACAATTAAACAATTTTTATAATATTATTAATTTATTTATTATTATTGTACTTGGTTGTTTATTTATTTAATTTAATTTTTTTTAATTTTTTTTTTTTATGTATATTTTTTAATTTTTTTTTTGTATATATCTTATATTATTTTTATTAAAAGAAAATATAAAATTGAAATAAAAATATCACAAGAAAAATAAATTTTATTTATTGCCAACATTTTATATTACTTTTTTTTCTATTATTATTTTTATTATTTTTTGCTATTTTTATTTTTTTTTTTGATTTTTGGTAGGTATATATGAGATAAAAATTATATAAATTTTATTAAAATTGTTTATTTTTATATATTATGTTTTTATAACTGTCATATTTGTTATGATATACACATATAATTGTAATGATGTGAATAAAAATTTAATTGAAAATAAAAGAACAAATTATAAATAATAAATAAATGTTTCTAAAATTGAAATATTATGTTCAAATATTAAGTTTTTTTTTTAATTCTTTATAATTTCACTTTAATATTTTATATAAATACTACTATATATACCATTTGAAAAAGAAAATTTCATTAATTTAACAATGATGAAAGTGACAAAATTTTAATAAAATTATTTTTTTTTATTAGCTATCTATACATAATATATCGTGAAATTATTATATGAAAAACATCTGTAGGTAACATCTGTAAGAAAATTAATATTATCTCACGTTAATAAAATCAATAATTTAATTGAATAATTTTATTATAATTATTTATAAAATTAGTGGAAAATACTTATTTAATTTAAAACCCTTTTGTTTTTTTAATAACAAACATTTTTTAGGTCAAAATATTTTTTAAAAAACTTGAATCGAGGGGTTGTTTAGTTTGTGGAAAATGGTTTTTTTTTCAATTTTCAATTTTGGATGGGGTTGTTGCACGGTATCCCGAAACACTTATTTTACGGAGAATCCTCTTGTACTCATTGTTATTAATTTATGATGGAAATAAATACATGCAAGCTCAATAGTCTGTAAACATTTTAAAGAACTACAGCTATAAAATACTTATTATAGGCGATATTTCATAAACTTGTGAAATGATAGTCCAACCTCAAACTTGTTTTTAAATAAACCAAGATTTATCATTAGCAAATATTCTTAAATATTTCAGTTTTCCGTTTCAGTCAGGTATGAAAGTAAAATATTCTTCTGTATACTGATAAATTATATAATTCGAATTTAACATGATTAAAATTTATATAAACATAATATTATAAATATTATAAAATTACAATTTTCTATTTTTGAAAATCCTTTCCATTTGACTAAATTTTGTAACCAGTGTGTCTCTGTCGAAGGTATGTTATGTTGTTAAAAAGTAGTTTCATATAAATCTAATTCGAAACAACTTATTTTTTCATCAGTAGATATTTATAAACATATAGGTATATATAGGAAAGGAAATTAAGATAAAAGAAAACTGTAAAGCTTTTTTAACGTTTTCAATAAGTTTGATACCCAGCAAATATTTTTTGTTATGTTTTTTCAATCCATAAAAAAAATATATATATATATTTTTTTTTTTTCAACTTTATATCCATATTATATTTTTCGTTATATAATTTTTTGGAAAAATTTTTTTTATGTTTTTGTTTATTGCCAAAAAGGTTATACATATTATTAAGAATTTTTTTTTTTTTTATTTTTTTATTTTCTGTGCTCAATTTAGTTTTTAAGTGGATGATGATAACTTAATATAATGAATTTATTTAAAAGTAAAAAAAATTATAATATGCCCTTTTATTTCTTCTCAAAACTCATATAACTACAATATATTATTTTATTCCATGTCTTGCTTATAATATTTCTATTTAACTTCTTTTAAGCGCCAGGACACATTGAAGGTGGGAGAACCTGGGAATAATATTTTTTTTGCATATAATTTTTTGTTTTTTTTTTTTTTTTTGTCAAAAAGAAAATACAAATTTTTCTTTTTTCTTTTTGGCAGACACCACCCGCACAGTTTTGTTGTTGTCTTTTACTTCAAGAATTAACTTTGTTATTGGGAATATATGAAACAAAAAAAAAATTTTCTTCTGAATTTTCCTGTGAATTCCTTCTATTAATTTTTATATTAATATTTTTGGACACCCCAAAAATTTTTTTTAAATTTAAAATTTTTTGAATATTTTTTATTTGGAAATTATAATTTTTTATTTTTTTTTTTTTCATTTTTCTTATTAATTTTCAATTTTTTGTTACAAACCACTATCCATGTCGAAAACAAAAATTAAAGAATATAAATTAAAAAATGTGACAAAAAAAATATCCTTGATTTTTTTTTTTTCTTGGATATAAATAAAAAAACAAAAAAAAAAAGAACTAGTTTTACTTTTTCCTTTTACAAAAATTCTTTTCAAGGTCCAATTTTAATACCCGGGATGCTGTCACTACGATGGACCATTTTTGACTAAAAAAAAAGAAAAAAAAACGAAATAATAATAATAATAATAAAAATTAGGAAAATGTATTCGATTTTTATGTGTTATTTTTTTTTTTTTTTTTTGAGAAAATGAGAGGGAAAATAAATCCTCTTAAGTATTTTCAGCTGGATTTTCCACAGGTTAACCATGTGAGTTCTACAAAAAAAATTTTTTTTTGTATGTATACATAAAGAATTTCCCAAGTAAAAAGAAATAAACTCTTGCATAACCTACTTTTCACTTTTAGTCCTATTTTCTTTAAAATAATATATGCTTACATAATTTAAAGGGTGACTGCTTTTTTTTCGTATTTGCAATTTTTACAAAAGCTACTGCGGTCAAATCCCGGAGGAGGCAAAAAATTAAATTTTGTTAAATTTTAGTAGTGTGTCCTAAATTGATTTTATCAGACTTAATTTTGTACATTTATATCAAGATACATACTTAAAAGTCCGACCACGGCTTAGAATTATTCAAGTTAACCCCGTTTACCCCGTTTTCCATCAAAAATTACGTTTTACGTTTTTATCGAAATCTTACACGTAATGATAAAAAGTTTCACTTGCAGCGAGGCTTCCTAAACCGCTTCAATTATTTATAATAGAAAATCGTACCTAAAACATGCAGGTAAATAAAGTATTTATAATCAATCAACCTGTTAGAGTTATCTTATCTTAATTTTTTTAATAGGTTAATTTTTTTTTTAAATTGAAATTAAGATAAAAAACTGCTCATATAACACACTTAAAATAAAAAACATAAAAAAATACAAAAAAGTTAAAAAAACAAAAAAAAAAAACTTTTAATCTTATAACAAAATCTTAAAATTTCTATATTTATCTTTTTTAATTTATTAAGGGTAGAAAAGGATTTTCCTTTAGAGCTCTATAATTAAATTATATTTAAGATGAAAAACATTTTTTTTACTATAAAAATATAAACAAAAACTATTTTTGAGTGAATTCTGAAGTAGTGCTTCAGAATAAATTTTAAAAAGATTTGAGATACATTATACCTACAAAATAACCACTTACATTGTTTTTTTTTATGATTTTAAAGAGCAATTTTGTAACATTAATATCCCATACTTATATGTTAGTTTCTAAAAAGTTCCAATGGATTTTCTCGGATATAGAAAGTGTTAAATTGTTATAGTCTGTCCCTAAGTTTTCCAGTTGAATTGAGCAAAGAAATAAACAGATAAGTATTATTGTTATAATTTTCAGTTTTCTTCATTATATATTCTTTGAAATATAATGTCATGATTTAAAAATATATCTTCGACGTCTCGAAAGCTATTTTTTATGTTTTAATGAAAAAAAAAAACACACGAAGCAGTCATAGGAACTGCCGAAAGAAGTTTATACTTAAAAGCTTTAAACTATGAAATGTAGCTACAAATGATGGGCTGCTCAGTAGAAAATGTAAATTAAAATAAAAATCAGTCCATCAATCCAAAAGCAGTCCATTATTTGTAGCCACTGTTATTTCATAGTTTAAAGCTTTAAGTTTAAACTTCTTACGACAGTTCCGATGACTGCTTCGTGTGTTTGGCAAGAGTACACATAAATAGTTGAAATAACTACTACTTATGTTAAATATTATCGAAATTCCTGTGTTTAGGGATATTTTCAAAGAATGTAAAAATTTATTTACAAAATTAAATGATTGAATTTATTGATTGTGTTGTAGATAGGTACATCGTATCTAGGCTTGCCAGATTAATTTTTCTAAAAATAAGTACATACATTTTTGTATTACAAAAAAACTCAGAAAGCTGTTAGTAAAAAAAAAATTTTTTTTTGTTTTTTTTTTAATTTTTAATTTATAGAAACAGAAAAAACATAAAAAGATAACATTACTCCTTAGTTATCAAAAACAAAACCAAAATAGAATATGTAATACAAAAAAATACTTAAAACTAGAGCATTAATTGGAAATAATTGATCATATTTTTGGGATTTGCTTCTCACTAAACTGAAATAAGTTACTTTTTTGTATATATTTACTAATTACTGAAAATAAGTATATTACAAAATCTGTAACGGAAAATAAGTACTGTACTCCCCAAATAAGTACAACTGAAAACCCTAATCGTATCTGACTTCGGAAACTTTCACTCTGGTTAAACTAGTTTTATCTGAATAAATTGTATCAATCAATTAATCACACTCCAAAAGCTTTCCCTAAATAAAAATTAAATTTAAAAAAATATACGGTAGTATAATCTCTAGTAGCAAAACATGACTTTTTAATGTTAATCGAGAAAATACAAAAACTTGAAAATACAAAAAAAATGCTCATCTGAAAATAACTAATCTTATAACACTTTTCTAAAAAAAGACGTCACAAAGTATAGACCTTATTGTCGCAGACATTACGACGGATGCCCAAAATTATTGGACAAGGCTTTGGTCGCCTACATATAAATAACAAAAAAATAAAAAAAATTGATAAATTTTAATAAATTAATAAATTCGAATTTCAGTTTATGCCAAAAATCATGCCAAACTATTTTTTGTTATCCATTGATATAAAGCTCGCATAAAGTCAGCCTCTTCTTCTATTTCACGCATTAGTTTATCGAAATTAACACTATTCGGTGGAATTATTTTCTTTCTATTGAAATCTACAGTTCTAACTAGAATTTCTTCAGTTGTTAAAAGCACCCGATTAATAGTTTCCTCTTCGTTGCTTAAAAGTAATGACAATATATGTTGAACGTTTATATTTTTATCAATTTGTTTTTTAAATTTTGCAAATAACTTAAAATTAACCAAAAAAACTGTATCGTTGTCTGAAAACTCTTCCTAGAAATAAATTAAATAAATTGTTATACTACTGTAGGCAAAAAGTAAGGTGAATTAACTTATAAAATGAAAAATCTTTATTAATTCTTCTAAATAAATTTCATCGCCTTTAAAGTAATCCCCCTCCGACAGGACAAAATACACTTCTGCCAACGTTTTTTTTCCAATTCTCGAAACAGTACCTAAATTAATTTTCTGGAATAGCCTTCAGTTCACGCAGCGATTCACGTTGAATCTCTTTTATGGACTCGAAACGGTATCCTTGGAGTGGTCTTTTGAGTTTGTTGAATAGTAAGAAGTCATATGGAGCTAAACCAGGCGAATATGGTGGTTGTGGAACGATATGCGTTTAGTTTTTGTAATATTGACCTCTTTTTGCGAATAGTTTCGCAAAAACGACGCATTAGTTTAAAAAAAGCCCGCAAAGTATAAATTCAAAATTCATCTTACTTTTTGCCCACAGTAGTATACCCAGTCAATGGTTATAGCAATTGGTACTAATGTAAAATGTATTCTATTCTCCAGAACAATGGACGAAAATAGTAGCATTATGATTTAAAAACTGTTTATGAATTTAAATTAATGTAGAATGTATGTGTGAAATGATGAAAAGAAAAATTACTTACCAGTGGCTTATACCATTTAATGTCGTTTTCAGTAAGTTGAAATAATTGTTGATGATGCGCTGGAATACTTCTGACAAATCCATTTTCTTTTCGCACAAAGCTTTTATCATGTTTTAATAAATTTACGACCTTTAAATCTTCATCATTCAAATTGTATCGATAAATATTTGGTAAAATATTATTTAAAAATTCCGCTCTGAGAGAATTAGGACAAAAGTCCTCAATGATAGTATCCATAGCGTTAATATTAATAAAACTCGTCCACGTTGATATCCATTCTATTCTGAATATATGGGAATTTTCAATGATGTATTTGATCATTTTTATATGAAGTGGATTTAAGTTTTCAAAATACCTAAAATAAAAACTAGGAACTATTAATTCTTAACTAGCTAGGTACCTAAATCCTAATAATAATAATTTAGATAAAGATATATTGGTATGTCATTCTAAATTAAAAAATGCTTTATGTTATTTTTAAATTAAGTGATAATAATAGAATAGTAGGTAGGTATAATTTACCTATTTTTACCTATAATTTACCTATTTTTCAAAGAAAATTTGTCTAATAAATATTAACTAACCACAGCAGAATATAGTGCCTCCCTACTCTCTGTAATTGTAAACACGTATCTACCTAGGTCCCTTTAACATTAGGAACCCACTACTACTTATCTATATCTACCTAGTAATTTTCCTAGAAATTAATTTCAGGTCCTACAAAAGTCATTTCGAATCGCGGACAAATGTCATTTTCATGTCCGCGATACAAAAACAAATCGCGGACAAAATGTTTAACCCCCAACTTTTACAAACATTCAAAAAAAATCTTCATTTTAAACGCCGAAAACAGCTTGTATAAATGGTATAAATGGTATAAATGTATAAATAATATTGCCGTTCGCAATTCGCATTGCATGAAAGGAATGGAATAGTAAATGAAATGGAATCATTGAGAATAGAATAATAAATAAATTGAAAAAGTAAACAACATTAGAAATTTTACAATTTTTTGTTTGTACGTTTGCAGGAGCAGGATTTTAAAAAAATATCGTTTTTTTGTTTATCAGTTTTTCCTTCAAAGCAGACTCCGACGCCGACGAGTTTTTGGCTGCGGCGACGCGCTTAGAAAAAAAAGTTAGCGACGGGCAGCGCCATCGGCGTGCAAAAAAAAACAAAAAAAAAAAAAAAAAGAAAAGAGCAAAAAAAAAAAAAAAAAAAACAAAAAAAAAAAAAAAAAAAACAAAAAAAAAAAAAAAAAAATTGAAAAAAATAACTAAAAAACCGAAAAAATATAAGAAATTTTTTTGGCACGCCGATAAAAAATATAAAATGCGACGAAGTGCGTACGCCCTGAGACGTCGACAAAAACGTTTTGCGACGGCGGACAAAAAAATCGGTTGCGATGGGCAGCGCACGGCGTATTTTCTTGTCGGCGTCGGGGTCTGCTTCAAAGCTTATTTTTATGTAAATATAAGCGAAATTTGAGTTAGAAAAGATGGCGGAAGGTTCCAGCTCGTGTGCGGGTAAGTTATTTTAATGCTGTAAAAATTAAATTCTTTAACTTGATTAATTAGACTCTCACAGTGGGAGTAGAGTAGGCACCTGTCTATCTAATAGAAGAAGCTGCACTTTAAAAATGTTGATTTCGACGACCAACATAGAGGTGAGAAATAATAGTCCAAGAGCTCGCAACGTAAGAAATCACGTGATTTTAGCAAGGCTCATTTTTTAATATAATGTTCCATGCTACGGTGCAGGACATATAAAGGTAGTCTGGCTGTCAGACGACGTTGCGTTTACCCGTGGGAGCAGAACCAAGTAGGTAAAAAAAATGCAAAATTACATGAAAAAAACAGATTGCTTTTAAATGACATAGGTCTGGCATCCATTTAGCAACGGTATTTCCGTCTGGCAAATTGGATGTAGTCTATATAAGATCCAATCTATAACATATAAAAATTTCAACCTTGCTAAAATGACGTGAAATTGATGTTTTTTTTTGTTATAAATCAAGGTCTGGCACGGTTTTAACAACTCCGAAGCCGTCTGGCAATGATGCATTAACATTTCATATAATAAGCACAATCACGTGACATAACTAGAAATCGTGCTATTATCACGTAATTTTGCATTTTTTCTTTGACCTACCTGGATCTGCTCCCACGGGTAAACGCAACGTCATCTTACAGCCAGACTACCCTTATGGGTACTGCACCGTAGCATGGAACAATATATTAAAAAATGAGCCTTGCTAAAATCACGTTCCAAAAACGTTGCGAGCTCTTAGACTATAAGAAAGACTACACCAGCCGATATGCGGAACTTTCAACCAGTACGATAAAAAAAAAGGAATATAACTATAGGTAGGTACCTCAAACAGTCCTACCTATTGATTTTCTCAAGTAGAACTAGCTTCTCTAACCTTATACCTTGAAATGTTTCCGGAAAAAAAATGGAAATTTCCTGATCTAAAATTAGTTTTCATACCTGATACCTACTCCGTCAGAGGAAAGAATTTGACAGTCCCGGAAAAAGTGCGAACAAGGTATTAGATTCCGATCTGGTCTAGACTCTAGGTAGGACCTGAAATTAATTTCTAGGTAAATTACTAGGTAGATATAGATAAGTAGTGGGTTCCTAATGTTAAAGGGACCTAGGTGAATACGTGTTTACAATTACAGAGAGTAGATAGGCACTATATTCTGCTGTGGTTAGTTAATATTTATTAGACAAATTTTCTTTTGAAAAATAGGTAAATTATAGGTAAAAATAGGTAAATTATACCTACCTACTATTCTATTATTATCACTTACCTAATTTAAAAATAACATAAAGCATTTTTAATTTTAGAATGACATACCAATATATCTTTATCTAAATTATTATTATTAGGATTTAGGTACCTAGCTAGTTAAGAATTAATAGTTCCTAGTTTTTATTTTAGGTATTTTTGAAAACTTAAATCCACTTCATATAAAAATGATCAAATACATCATTGAAAATTCCCATATATTCAGAATAGAATGGATATCAACGTGGACGAGTTTTATTAATATTAACGCTATGGATACTATCATTGAGGACTTTTGTCCTAATTCTCTCAGAGCGGAATTTTTAAATAATATTTTACCAAATATTTATCGATACAATTTGAATGATGAAGATTTAAAGGTCGTAAATTTATTAAAACATGATAAAAGCTTTGTGCGAAAAGAAAATGGATTTGTCAGAAGTATTCCAGCGCATCATCAACAATTATTTCAACTTACTGAAAACGACATTAAATGGTATAAGCCACTGGTAAGTAATTTTTCTTTTCATCATTTCACACATACATTCTACATTAATTTAAATTCATAAACAGTTTTTAAATCATAATGCTACTATTTTCTTCCAATTTTACATTAGTACCAATTGCTATAACCATTGACTGGGTATACTACTGTGGGCAAAAAGTAAGATGAATTTTGAATTTATACTTTGCGGGCTTTTTTTAAACTAATGCGTGGTTTTTGCGAAAGTATTCGCAAAAAGAGGTCAGTATTATGGACCAACAACTCTTTGTTTTTGCATCACGATAATGCGCCGTCACACACTGCACTCGTTCTTCATGACAATTTCGACAAAAACTAAACGCATATCGTTCCACAACCACCATATTCGCCTGGTTTAGCTCCATATGACTTCTTACTATTCAACAAATTTAAAAGACCACTCCAAGGATACCGTTTCGAGTCCATAGAAGAGATTCAACGTGAACCGCTGCGTGAACTGAAGGCTATTGCAGAAAATTAATTTAGGTACTGTTTCGAGAATTGGAAAAAAAACGTTGGCAGAAGTGTTTTTGTCCTGTCGGAGGGGGATTACTTTGAAGGCGATGAAATTGATTTAGAAGAATTAATAAAGATTTTTCATTTTATAACATAATTCACCTTACTTATTGCCTACAGTAGTATAACAATTTATTTAATTTATTTCTAGGAAGAATTTTCAGACAACGATACAGTTTTTTTCGTTAATTTGAAGTTATTTGCAAAATTTAAAAAACAAATTAATAAAAATATAAACGTTCAACATATATTGTCATTACTTTTAAGCAACGAAGAGGAAACTATTAATCGGGTGCTTTTAACAACTGAAGAAATTATAGTTAGAACTGTAGATTTCAATAGAAAGAAAATAATTCCACCGAATAGTGTTAATTTCGATAAACTAATGCGTGAAATAAAAGAAGAGGCTGACTTTATGCGAACTTTATATCAATGGATAACAAAAAATAATTTGGCATGATTTTTGGCATAAACTGAAATTCGAATTTATTAATTTATTAAAATTTATAAATTTTTATTTATTTCTTTGTTATTTATATGTAGGCGACCAAAGCCTTGTCCAATAATTTTGGGGACCCGTCGTAATGTCTGCGACAATAAGGTCTATACTTTGTGACGTCTTTTTTTGAGAAAAGTGTTATAAGCTTAGTTATTTTCAGATGAGCATTTTTTTTGTATTTTCAAGTTTTTGTATTTTCTCGATTAACATTAAAAAGTCATGTTTTGCTACTAGAGATTATACTACCGTATATTTTTTAAATTTCAATTTTTTTTAGGAAAAGCTTTTGGAGTGTGATTGATTGATTGATAAAATTTATTCAGATAAAACTAGTTTAACCAGAGTGAAAGTTTCCGAAGTCAGATACGATTAGGGTTGTCAGTTGTACTTATTTGGGGAGTACAGTACTTATTTTCCGTTACAGATTTTGTAATATACTTATTTTCAGTAATTAGTAAATATATACAAAAAAGTAACTTATTTCAGTTTAGTGAGAAGCAAATCCCAAAAATATGATCAATTATTTCCAATTAATGCTCTAGTTTTAAGTATTTTTTTGTATTACATATTCTATTTTGGTTTTGTTTTTGATAACTAAGGAGTAATGTTATGTTTTTTCTGTTTCTATAAATTAATATATAAAAAAAATTAAAAAAAAAAAACAAAAATATTTTTTTTTTTACTAACAGCTTTCTGAGTTTTTTTGTAATACAAAAATGTATGAACTTATTTTTAGAAAAAATAATCTGGCAAGCCTAGATACGATGTACCTACCTACAACAGAATCAATAAATTCAATCATTTAATTTTGTAAATAAATTTTTACATTCTTTGAAAATATCCCTAAACACAGGAATTTCGATAATATTTAACATAAGTAGTAGTTATTTCAACTATTTATGTGTACTCTTGTACGGTATTTATTTATTATTTCTAGTCGAATGTGTGTAAAAGTTGGGGGTTGGACATTTGTCCGCGATTTGTTTTTGTATCGCGGACATCAAAATGACATTTGTCCGCGATTCGAAATGACTTTTGTCCGCCGCGGACAAATGCCATTTTGCAAAATGTCATTTGTCCGCGATAAAAATTAATCGCGGACAAATGACATTTTGCAAAATGACGTTTGTCCGCTAAAAATTTTAAAAATCAATCGCGGACAAATCAATCGCGGACAAATGGCATTTTGCAAAATGACATTTGTCCGCTAAAAATTTGAGGCTAAAGTGCAGATGACGTGAACCACTCAGAATCGGCACAACGAGAGGATGGTAGGGGGCGGCGGGCGGGCGGGTGGACTGGAGGTTGGGCCTCTATCCCTCTACCCTTTTCCAAGTTTCAGCCGATTCTGAGTGGTTCACGTCATCTGCAGTATCTCCAAAATTGCAAAATCAATCGCGGACAAATGACATTTTGCAAAATGACATTTGTCCGCTAAAGTTTGAAAATTCAATCGCGGACAAATGTCATTTTGCAAAATGTCATTTGTCCGCGCATTTTGAGACAATTGTCCGCGGCGGACAAATGTCATTTTACAATCGCGGACAAATGTCATTTTGTAAAATGTCCCGCGGACAAATGTAAAATGTCCCGCGGACAAATGTCACGGCGCCTATTTTATCCGGTGTCTACATTTTTTATGAATGATCACAAGATTATGTTAATTCTATTGTGAAAATAAGATTGCACGAAAAAGCTGTGAATATTGCAGAACGCTGCCTACAATATTGAAAAATAGTTCATTCGACCCGCTATTAAAAAACTGATTTCTGAATAGGATAGTTTTTTTTACAATTAAATTTTTAAAATGAAATAGGATCTCGATACTTAAATTTATGTATCTGTCAACGTTTCCAATATTTTTTACATCCACTTTATAGCAATATTCAATTGCATTAATTCATATACGAAGTTTTACAGTTTTCAACAAAGTTCTCAAATAAGTTTACGTATTATAAAATTATAAAACACTATTTATTAATTAAAAGTTTTTTCCATGTATATAAATTAAAATAATAAATCAAATGGCGCCTAATTTGCAAATTTTTTTGAACCAAAAAATAACCTTTGCCACCAAATTTGCTACAATTTTACTTAGCCCTGTGTTTTGTTTCAAAAATAGAATATGTATATAGAATGTGTATATAGAATATGTATATAGAATATGTATATAGAAAATTAAAAAAAAAATCATAAATTAGTGGCTGATAAAAACATTTTGGTTTGTTTAAATATCTCAAAAAAACTAATTATTATGAAAAAAAAATTTAAAATATTTCAACAAAAATCTTGTCATTGGGAATCGAACCAGACTTACAGTCTGTGTCTGATGTTCTAGCCACCAGGGTTGGACTGGCCCACCGGGACACCGGGACATTTCCCGGTGGGCCGGTAATATTTGGGCCGATAAATTAAAACTTTATTACTAATTATTTTAAAGATACAATGGAATCTGATTTAAATATATTTTGATTGGAAATGATTTTGGGAAACAATGGAAGTATAATAACTTCAAAAGTACGGTACTTAGTGCTAAACAATTAAACCTTGAAAATGCTGTAAACAGAAAAGTTATATTCAAAAAAATATATTAATTAAAAAAGAAAACAGGGTAAAAAAAATATTTGTTAATTGATTCGATGAGATTCCAACTCTCTAGTCCTCTTTTGTGCTAAAATATCTGAAATGTATGAGATTTCCGTGGCCTGCAACTCATTTGATTTATATTTAAATAATTTAAATACTGTTTTCAATTCCAAAATTTTAGTTTATAATCGTCATGTTTGGAAAGAAAATCGAATATAGATTATTTATTCAAAAAGTGTTATTAAAATTTAAAGCTCAAAAACCATATTGGAAATCAATTTAAAAAGATTTCATAAGTTTGTATTTGAATACTGTTAGTTGTATTCTTAGAAACTTTAAAATTAAATATTAAAAGCAACATTTATGATATCAGAAAATTTAGAAATTTGTTAAGTATTTATTGAACCTTGATTGGATCGTTAAAACAGCTAAAGGGGGGCAGACAGTTGCCCAAATGACATTTGACAATCTGACATTTGCCCACGAACATTTGACAATCTGACATTGGACAATCCGATATTTGAGTTCCCGTTCCTTTTCACACCTTTTCCAAATTGAAACAAATTTATTTCCAACTTTATAGGTAAATTTTTTCAAAAAAAACAATTTTTTTTTAGCTGAGTATAAGTTTTGTTAAATTAAAAAAATCGTCAAATGTCAGATTATCAAATGTCCGTGGGCAAATGTCAGATTGGCAAATGTCATTTGGGCAACTGTCCGGGAATCAGCTAAAGATATATTCTCCTTTCCATTAGAGTGAAAATAGACGGATGAGTTCATGATTCACAAATACTTAATTTAATTCTTTCCCAATATTCCAATTTAATTAACAATAATTCTTACAATTTTTCGTTCAGTTCCTATACTTTTTTTTACATAGTATTGAATTAAAAAAATTAATGTTTATAGAAATGCGTATTTATTTGGGCCTATATTCTAAATAAGCATTGCATCTTTTTATATAAAGAAGCGGATAAGCAATGTATTTTTTTATATAGAGAAATGGGCCGGTAGTCCAAAACTTCCCGGTTTAATTTTTATAGCCAATCCAACCCTGCTAGCCACTAAGCCATATTGTCCATATGATTTTGGGTTTCTTAAATGTAATAAAAAAATAAGTATTCTCGATTCGAAAATGGATTTTTACCCTCTACCAAAAGTTCGAAAATACAACGCGCCTAAAGAAGTATAAACTTCAAAAATCCACGATTATTTTATTCGTAATTGAGGTTCTGTTATGTTTATTTCAATGTGATTTGATACATGATACCTACGAATGTTGAGGTCAAAGATGTTTAGTTTCAAATTGAAATTATTTTCCAAAATTCTTATCATTTTAACTTCTATATACATATATAATTACTTTCAAACAAAAAATAATTCCTTTATCTATTGTGATTAATCTAAATTTTACATATTTAATTAACTAAGATTTAACTGAAATAAATCTTTACATTAACAAACGGAAAAAAAATTGTATTTATTATTTTTGTTTATGTTCCAAAAATTTTTATTCATTTTCATTTTTGAGTTCCACATCAGACTTGCGCATAATAAATATTTATTTTTGTGTTTATATGTTTTAAGATTTAAGATTCATTTATCTGGAAAATTTAAGAGTTTCAATATTTTTTGTTTCCTAATAGAGAACATTTTTTTCAAATCGCTTCTCAACATTCTTCAAAGTAGACGATATCATACTTTTGGTCCAGTCGAAAACATTTAGTATCTACATATATGTTAAGCGTTATTTATATACTTATAGAATTTTACATTTATGAAGCATTTATGTATTTTTTTTTTGATTTTATATTATATATTATTATTAAGGCTTATAAATACAATGAAAATAAACAAAAAGATAAAGAACTATATTCATAAAAATGTACTCAATAAAAATAAAAATGAAAATGGAAAGGACATCAACGGCAATGACATATAAAATATAATAAAATGAATTATGTTATATGTACATTTAATTGAAATTACCCATGTGAATGTTTAGATAACTCCATATGTCCTCATTATAGAAATACATGCTGCGTTTGGATAAAAATTACAATTATATACATATTCGCTTTACCATGCTATATTATATAGGTACAATACATAAATATGTTTAAAGTGTACGCATACTTTTTAAAATAATAACTAACCCACATTATATGGAGCATAAGAATCATCAAGCTTATATTTGTGGTATCACTTACAATAAATTTTTTTTTTTTTTTGCAGAAATAAACATATTATATAATGTTGTTACTAGTATACTATGTAAGCGTACGTAAAATGCTAAAATTTTTCGGTAATTTTTTTTATTTACACACTATAATAGAAACTGACTCTTTTATGCTCATAGAAATGCTTTGACTTTGATGTGAATAAAATGATGATGTTTGTACTTATTGTCAAGTTAAATTTTATTTATATTAAACGTTTTTTTTATGTTATGCAAGTTATTTAACTATTTTACAAGTTAATATACATATAAAATTTTACAAGCAATAAAAGAATAAAAATATTTGACCTTCAATATTCTTGTATTGTAAGCATATGTATAAAATGTAAATAATTTCAGAAGAATATACTATTAAACCAAAGAAAAACAAATTTTACCTATTTTTTTTGATTTTTCTAGAACGTTAAATGTGAAAAAACCCAGGTGGTAATTATTGATTTTTAAAAATATTAAACTAGCCAATGCGAAGTTTTTTTTTCAACCATATTCAGTTAGTAAGTATGCCAGTTGAAATAAATAAATACATGTACATTTTTTAGGTTCATCAATCAGTCCATGTTCTAAATTTAGTGAAATTCTTAAAAAAACAATTGCAATGAACGAAAGACTATTTCTTCAAAGTTCAAAGAACTCTTATTACTACATTACCCATATTTTCTGGAAACAAGTTCATAAAATAATTTTATAATTGTATTGTTTAGATTTCCAGTTGTAAGCTAGTCGTTTAGAATAAAATAAAACAGGATTAAGACTCAAAATATTAAGGAAAAGATTTAAGATTCTTCAACCTTCACATTTTTTACCTGTTTAAGGCTTAGCTTATACAATACAACCTGTACACTTCAACAAGAATATTTAAGGTATTTCATTTAAAATCGTGACTTAATTACAGAAACAAAAACATATAAGTACATTCATACTTGTAATGAAAATACGTTTTTTCCGAAATTTCGTCAGATTTAATTGTCCTTAAAAAAAATTTTTATTTCCTTCGAATTAAGGTATGTATATATTATGAAACTTTTATCGTAGCTTTTTATAATTACAGAGAAGAAAATTACTATTTTCTATTATATCGAAATTTGGTGAGTTCCAAGTTCATAAGAAGTTTTAAAAAGGTTTCGTGTTCTTGACAATCAATAATTAAAAAATTTAAAAAAAGTAATTTTTTCAATGCCATTATCCTTAATTTTTATTATTTTAACTGAGTCAAGTACGCCATAATTTTATTCACAAACTTTGTATCAAGAAGATATCCATATCATAGAATTTATTTTGAGTCGATTGTGTTATATTAATGTCTATTTTTTTTAACCACAAAAAGCTTGTAAAATAAAAAATGACAATTGTCAGCAGCAAACAATTTTCATTTTGAAACCGTATAATATTCACTATTCAAAAGAAATGGGTCTATTTTATCTTACAAAGCAATAATGTTAAATCTGTGGTTATTATAAACAACATGTAATAGTAGATTACAACACATGTTAAGAAAATTTGTTATTACAACGAGTTGTGCATATACAAAAACACATGGACACGCGTCAATACTTATATCACGAGACCGTTAGGTCGAGAGATATAATATTGACAAGTGTCTATGTGTTTTTGTGTATATACACAACGAGCTGTATAACAAATTTTATTAACATGTTTTGTATACTGTTTTAATGTGCAAGTGAGAGGTAGTTGCAATCAATACATTTGCAATGCAAAAAATAAACAAAAGTTTAAAATTAAAGGCCGGTATTCAACTGAAAATAAAGTACAAGATAAATTTTATCTTGAAAAGAAACATTATTGAGTGAGATAAAAATTGACACTAAATATATTTTGATAAAAACTACCTAAAGAATTTTATTTTTAATTTATTTACCTCCCAACCTTCATCCATTTTATTTAATTAATTTTACCAATATTATTTTATTTTATTAAATTAAACTATTATTTTAATTTTAAATTATTTATCAATTTCAGTTTATAAATTATTTTAGTTTTCTGATTTTTGTTTGTTTTCTTCAAACAACAAACGTCAAATTCTTTTTACACGACCTAATGTCAAAATTTATCTTGAAAAGAATGTTCAAAACATTCTTTGCAAGATAAATTTTTGAAATAAAATTTATTTGAGTGAAAAAATTTTCATACAATTTTTACTCAGATAAATTTCCATTTATCTTCAGTTGGGTACCGATAAATTAAATTCACTCAACTAAAATTTATCTCAGATAAAATTTTATATGAAAAAGTTGATTTTATCTCCAGTTGAATACCGGCCTTAAGAAAGTAAATAAAATTTACTTAATACGGAGAATGTAAATAAAATTTACTTAATTAAATAAATACATGTGTATTGACGCATGTAATATACCATTTACCGAGCGATTGTAAATACAACTTACCGATCACATGCACATAGGGTGACCAGACATACCCCATTCTGGGGTAGGCTACCCCATTTTTGGTTGAATTTTCCTGAAATACCCCATTTCCAAAATCTGTAATGGGGTAGGAAAAAATACCCCAAAAACACCTAAAATATTTTTTTTTTATATCTAGTAAATTTTAGCATTATGAGGTCAACTTTTATTTTTATCAATTGAACAGATAATGTAAAGAAAGATAAAAAGTTATCACTTATTCCACTGTTTTTCTTATCACTTAAAAAATCTTTCATAAACTCAGTAATCTTTTCTTTTCAAATGATTTTTTATTTTTCTTTTTCTTTGGGATAGGAGAAAAAAAAAAAAAAATTCCCTTTATGTTTTGATTTTTAAAATTCGAACTCTGCTGATATGTCGTTATCATTATAAATTAATTTAATAAATTATTAAAAATATATAAAATATATTATTCAAAAAAAAAAAATATATATATATATATTATTTGGAAGAAAACTGAAAGGAAACTGAAAACTGAAAAATATAATTTAGATATAAGATTCGAAAATAAAAAAAATTCAATTGTGTTGTAGTTCGATGTAAGTTTTTTGTTTTTTGTTTTTGATTTAAACTTTTTTTTTGTTAGTTATTAAATATTACAGAGAATTAAAAAGTTTGTTTTATTTTTATATAGTGAAAAACGAAAAAAAAAACCATCAATAAAATACTACCCCAAAAATATATTTTTGATCTGGTCACCCTACATGCACATTAAAATATATTAAATCATACATGTTATTTCACCACCAGAATTTGAAAAAGAATTTGTAGAAGTAAAAATTTATTGCAAAGGCAATAATTTTTTGCATTTATTTTTGAAGTTAATGGTTTTAATTATGGTATAGGTTTGCAAAATATAGGTATACACTACACATTATGGCTCAGATAGACAATACATTTTTTTTCATTTCCACGTCCATATCGACGTATCTTACCAGACATAATTATAAACCATTTCAAGTAGTTTACTATAACTTGCCCTAAAGTTTTAATATTTACTTTTTAAAAACTAAACAGACCCTTCTTCTTTATTTAGATCGTGGGAACATTTCACATATGAGTTTATTGGGCCACGTTTCTATTATCGTCATATTACCATAATTGTAATTATACCTATTACAATCCTTAAAAAATTGTTTTAATAATATCAAAAATAATATTGAAAATCATTTTGTTTTTAAATTATTATTTTCTAAAGATAGTTAATTCAAGTTTAAATTTTATTGAGTGCGGTCGAATTCGGGCAATTTAAAAATAAAAAATAAAAAACTAATAGTTAATTTAAATAAACTTTGCAAAAAAATTTAGAACAAAAATGAAATTAAAATTTTTTAATAGATAATTTTTTTGTAATCTTTGAATAGTTAGAAAAAATATATATCTAGACTTAAATCATTTAAATACAGATAAACCTTAATTAAGGTAAATTAATAAGTTTAATTATATACGAAAAATTTAAACAGTACCCTCGTGGGCCAATATTGATAAAAATCTGACAACACTTCAAGAATTAAAATTAAATTAAATTTGAAATTTTTTTAAGTGATTAAAAAAGTAATTTCTGTATTTAAAAGTTTAAGTTTTTGAAGTTAAATGCATGGAATTTTATGACACTTTATAACCTTTTATATACATATAATTTTTTTATTACAAATTAAATGAAATAGTTAAACCAGGGTATTAAACTGGAATACCCTTAAAAACAAAGTGTTAACTATTAATTACAAGGCACGGCGTAAATAAATATAACGATGTCATTAATTGTGGAGAGTTTTATACTCTTTTACAAACAAATTAAAAAAGAATTATAAACTTCATGTTTTCAATTATTATACAATTAATTATACTAACTATTATTATGATCATTATCAATTAAATATGACACCCTACGCTTAAGTTGTAAGAACTTAAAATAGAACTAGTGAGGAGCTCATTTAGAATTTTACAAAACTTGTGGCTTCAAAAATTTAGAATTCAATTTTATTGTCCTGAAGATAGCAAAGTGTCTTATCTTTAAATTTGTTTACTCCAAGAATAATTTATTATAATTTATTTCTTTCTTATTATTTATAATTTAGATTTTAGAAAGAAAAATATGTGATGTAAGATATAGAAATTATTCTCATGACATTATGCTATTTATTTAGTCTGATTTCGAATAATTAATATAGTCAGAAAGATTTTTGCTTAAGCCCATGGATTTAAGATAATAATTAAAAATTTGGTTCGCTAGATTTGTAATAAAAATGAACATTACAGATGGAGTCATCAATTCAACCAACATCAAAATATGTTGGCCTTGTTGCTGATCTTGTGCCAAATATTCGTTTAATGCAGTTTTTTGGACATTTTCTGTTCAAATATTCATCAGGAGGATTACTATTTCGGAAAATTTATGCGTCAACTCATATGGTCTTGATACTATTTCAATTTTTTACATTAGTGATTAATTTAGCAACTAATACTGAGGAAGTTGAAGAACTAGCATCCAATACTATCACTACCTTATTTTTCTTGCATTGTGTTACCAAATTCGTTTATTTTGCCGTAAATTCGAATAATTTTTACAAGTAAGAATTTTCTAGTGTGTAACAAATTTTTTTGCACGTAATGATAAGGAATCTTATAATCAACGTTAAGATATTTTATGCAATTAATACTTTTGACCTTGAATTTCGAACACGTTCTGTAGAATAGACAATACGCTCTCTTTTAAACATAGTTCTCGAAAGTCCGTGAATTTATTCATATCTTTCGAAAGATTGAATTTTTTTTAAATAAACACGTCTCCAAAATGGTATCCTTCTTTTTTGTTCTTTTCTTGATTCTTGTTGTTTGGTCCATAATGTGTAAGTTAACCGAATTAACCGAATAAATGATATAATAATTGCATTCCTAAGAAAACAAATCTTTTTCAAGGCGGAATCATTTAAGAAACTTACCATTCCTATTTCTTTTTGTAATATAATGGAACTACACAAATTATTCCGTAATGTGTTTTTCGTTGTAATTCGTAACTTTACATTTTTGTCTAATTCGTTTAAGAACATGGAATATATGGAATCAATCCAATTCTCATCCATTATTTGCTGAATCTGATGCAAGATATCACTCAATAGCTTTGGGAAAAATGAGAAAACTTTTAATTTGCGTAATGTTTACAACGATATTATCATCAGTTGGTAAATTGTTTATTTAAATTGTACGGAAACATTAAGTATTTTTCATATTCACAATTTCTAGCGTGGATAACAATCACCTTTTTCGGAGACAGCGTTAAAAGTGTTACAGATAAAATGACAAATGAGACTTTGAAAGTTGCTATTCCACGCTTACCGATTAAAACCTGGTATCCTTGGAATGCAATGAGCGGAATGATCTATTGGATAACATTTGGATTTCAATCATATTTTTTGGTGTTTGCATTATCCTTAGCTAACTTAGCTGATGTATTATTTTGTTCATGGTTGATATTTGCCTGTGAACAATTACAACATCTTAAAGGTATAATGAAACCTTTGATGGAACTCTCAGCTACACTAGACACATACAGGCCTAATTCGGCTGCTTTATTCAGAACATTATCAGCATCGTCTAAAAATGGATTGTTAAATAACGAAGGTATTAGTATTGAAAGTCTTAATGTTGTACCTTTAGAAACTATATGCGATCTTATTTTTATTTTCATATAGAAAAAGAAACAAACGACTTGGATTTAAGTGGAGTTTATAACACAAAAGCGGATTGGGGTGCTCAATTTAGGGCGCCATCAACACTGCAAAATTTTGGTGGAACCAATGGCTTTAATAACAACCCCAATGGTTTGACAAGAAAACAAGAAATGATGGTGAGAAGCGCCATCAAATACTGGGTTGAAAGACATAAGCATGTTGTTAGGTAATTAGTTGCTTACTTCAAATTTTACCTCAAACTTGTACTTATACTCTACGTAATTTATTTCTAATTTCATACATTTTATATTACGATATTATTTTAACAATAGATTGGTAGCCGCTATTGGTGACACTTACGGAGGAGCACTTTTACTACATATGTTAACGGCAACAATTAAGTTGACCCTATTGGCTTATCAAGCAACTAAAATTGATGGAGTCAATGTTTATGCTTTTACAGTAATTGGTTATTTGGGTTATTCGTTGGCACAAGTATTTCATTTTTGCATTTTTGGCAACAGGTTAATTGAAGAGGTACGTACATTCTTCAAGGTTCAAACAAACTTAAATAATCTAAAACTAGACTTACTATTCCATGTAATAAAACGAGTAATAATTTACAATAATTTTTAAATAATTACACAATTTCTAGAGTTCATCTGTAATGGAAGCAGCTTATTCTTGTCATTGGTATGATGGTTCTGAAGAAGCAAAAACATTTGTTCAAATTGTTTGTCAACAATGTCAGAAAGCTATGTCGATATCTGGAGCCAAATTTTTCACTGTTTCATTGGATTTATTTGCTTCGGTAAGTATAACAAGAACGGGTAGAAGAGTCAACCAAATTTTAATAATAACATCCCAAAATGTTGGCATTCATTTTTGCTATCTAATAAAATCTTGCTATACTTACATATTTATATAAGAAATATACTTATTTATTTTAAAGGTTTTGGGAGCTGTAGTTACATACTTTATGGTGTTGGTGCAATTGAAATGAATTCTTTCAGCAGTTTCAAATTTAATCTGGAATTTCATATGTATAAGATTAAAATGTGTGAAATCAACCATACAATATTTATATCATCCAATTGTGCTAAGTATGTTTGTTTACATGTGTAAATAGCGCTAAAAAATTATTTTCGTATTAATAATAATTTTCAGCATAGCATTCTTTCTTAACTTATTTTCATACTGTCTACCTTCATTATTTCATACATTTAATAACGTATCAAGAGGTTAATGTTTTAGTTTAAGTTTTCAATTGCGTGATTTCAGTTGTTTTATCTGATAGATATTTTGAACATCATAACCTTAAAGTATTTATGGGTCATGTTATGGTCTATCGATATAACTAAAATAATGTCGTTGCATTGATTGGATGTTAGCATTCCTAGAAATCTTCAAAGCTATGTAACTTCAACTTCATTCATATTATAATTTTCTAAGTCTGTAGTTAATAATTATATAGTAAGATAAAACATTATAATATATAAATATAATATATAAATAACACGCATACAAACAAATACAAACAAATTTTAATATACAAAAAAATTTTAATAGAAAAAATTATAAATTAATTATGTATTTAAAATAATATAATTTAATTTTATTATATTATTTTTGAAAACACAATTTTTCTATTACATGTAATATATAATATATTATTGATGACATATTTTATTATATGTTGTATTCAGTATACACTATACATAAATAAATGTCTTGGGGAATCTTTTTCACCAATCACTCGTTTCTTTTCTATACCTTATTCAAATTCGTCAGTTTTCTTAGATATAAATTTAACAAGTGTTAGTCAAAGTTTTAAATAAACTTTTATTTTGCCAACAAAATTATCTAAATTCTAAATGATTCTCTCTTTTTTCTACCTACTTTAATTGTTAAAGTAAGAAGTTACAAGAAGAATATAAATAATGGTATATCCACAAATGTATACGGAATGAGCGTATTCTCACATTCAAAAACAGAAAAAGTAGGAGGAGAGATCATTAGTCGTATCGACGTCTAGAGTAGACTATAAGATATCATTTAGGGATAGAATTGAATCGATATCTCATTTCTGTGTATATAAACTGCAGACAGACAAAGTCAGGACAATATTCAAAATTAAAAAATAACAAAGTAAATAAAATTTGAAAGAATTTTTGATAGAAAAAATCTTCAAGAAAATATTTAATAAAAAAATCGTACATATATGATTTACATACATATGTAAGAAGTACATATTTGTAAAATATTTAACAATATTTTTAACAACTTGAAGATTTCAATGACTATAAAGGTATAGTTTACACATATAAAACTTAGAATTTTTCCCTTTAGATGCTTCAGCATAGAGAGTTTTAATTTTGTTTTTTTTTGAAAATATTCATAAAAATTATTCAAAACTACCGAAAACATAAATATGTTTAAACAAAGAAAATTTTAGAAACTAGGCTATTAACTATTATCATGTTTTTTGTTTAAGCATAGATACAAGCTTTTTTATTTGGATATTGAACAAAGAAAAAAAAAAGAACTGAAACGAAAAATTGGTTGGTGTAAAAATTTCCAAATAAACTATATATTTTTCTTGGAATACAACTGATATTATAATAATGTATAATATTTATCAATAATTTAATTACATGTATTTACTATTATATAATAAATTATAATAATATATTTGAATTTATTGTGATGTTTTTCAATGTACTACATAAAGTTATTTTTAAACAATCAATAAAGTACAATATTCAGTATGTACTTGTATATTTATATTTCAGATTTTATGAATAGTATATAATATTATGGGATGTTGATTTTTTTTAAATATTCAAAATATTTGGTCATTATAATAATAATAAAAATAATAAAATATTATATATCAACTTTATTGGAAAGCAGATTATCCTTATTCTATTCTTATTTCGAATATTATCTAAGGCTCTAGTCTAACATCTTTATGAAAGTTAAGAAACAAGTTTGTGAGTTAATAGAAATTTTTCTATTAATTAAGAATTCAACCAATCAACGCAGAATCTGCAGTGTTAAAATTTGCCTAGACAAAATTAATTTTTACGAAAATATATAAGTCATTGATTTAATAGTTCGGTATTTATCATGTTTATTATAATGAAAGATTGATTCATCTTAAATTTTATAGTAATTTAGTAAGTTTTATAATCGAACCAGTTCGTCTTCCTAGAAAACAAAAAAGCAATTAAACAACCTCATTCAAAAAAAACTTTTACAATTTTTTAATGTAAAATATACCTACTATTTATTTTCTTAAAAGTAAATTTCTTTCAAAAGTTCATCAGACCAGAAATTTATGTTTCCATTTTCGTAATTAATTTTTTATTAATTAGGCTTTCAAAAATTTTTAAAAAGCAAGTAAAAGTAAAATAATTTTTATAAATTAAATAAATAAATTACTAATGAATTAAATATACAACAAACATAATGCATAAAGTAATAGTTTATAACTATAATTTATTTTGAAAAAAAAAATTATCTTATCAGGAAAATGGATTATTTATAAAATTATCTAGGTACATACCATAAAATTCAAATCCTATTTCCCCCTCATTAACTAACCTCAAAATTTGACACCCAAACTTAATAAAATACAAATTATCAATATTATTATCAAATTAACAATAAAAATATAAACATTGTAGACTTTAATTAATAGGAGTTTTAGTTTGAGATTCAGTTAATGGCGTGGGGGCAAAATTTTGTTCATTGACCAGATTCTAGATTTTTTTCTCATTGAAGATTATATCTGTGGGTCAAATGGCTATGTACTTAGTCAAACATGAACGATATGACGACCAATTAAATTCAA